>JAOQMS010000178.1:5915054-5944636 GCA_027563885.1 Erythroxylum longipes
TATAACAACTGCAGTCTTTTTAATCTTCTACATAATTTTTTACTTTGTATCAATTTTCATGGACATGTCACTCTAAATTGATTGAATTATTAAAATAATTAATCTTGTACCTATTTAATAATTCAATCAATTTATAATGACATGTCCATGAAAATTGATACAAAGTAAACAATTATATAAGCAATCATGGACATGTCACTATAAATTGATTGAATTATTAAAATAATTAATCTTGTACATATTTAAAAATAATTCTTAATATATCAACCACCTACAATTATATAAAATCCGACCCAATACGATCCAACAAGTTTAAAATCAATAAATCAAATCTGAATTGATTAAATTCCAACTTCCAATATTTGCTGAGCTTTTCGCAACATTTTCCTATCCGATTTGTTTAAACTTAGGTGAATGGTCATTAAATATTACTTACCAGTTATAAACAAAGATTCAGATTCTAAGCGTCAAATCTAGAATTTGGCAAAGAGTAACAGTCAACACCTTTTTCTCCAGAAGCGCATAATCTGAAGCCTACTAAACGTTAATCGCATCCGGAAAACATGAATCAATAATTAATTTATCTATTTACTGAACTAGAAGAATGACAAAAAAATTTTATTATCCATCAATTAAATCAAAGAATTTTCTCCTATATTAATTCATACTCAATTATCAAATTTGATTTATTAATTTTTATTATCCAATATTAAATGTTAGTGTACTTTTTTATTTTAATAAAATATTTCAATTTTATTTATTTTATATTTTATTTATTATATATCAATTTTATATCAATTTAACACTAGATGAATATAAATTCTGATGGTTATGATTGCCACGACGAATGCGAAATGTCGAGCATGGCGAACGCTTTTGGTTGGCCCTTCGACGAATGCAGGATTTGCATATTAATCCTGCATTCTATTTCTTGAACTGGTTACCGTTAGGTCATAATCCGATCAGATATCATAACTTTTACTTGATCAGAGCCAGCAGCTCCTGCCGATGTAAAAAATATCACTAACCTTAAATCCTTTTTCTTTGATATATATATGTAGTTTTATATCAACTGCACTCCTTTTAATCTTCTACAGGATTGTTTACTTTCTATCAATTTTCATGGATCTGTCCCTATTAATTGATTGAATTATTAAAAATCAATTTTATACGTATTCAAAAATATATAATTCTTAATATATCAACCTACTACAATTACAACCTTATTTGGTAAATAGCTTATCATTCATTTTTTTGGTAGATTGAAAGGTTTTAGTTATTTGATTACGTCAAACCGCTGATAATTATGTTTAATAATTAGTTGATTGGATTGGCGAATTGAACTCAGGGGGTGCTTGGTTGATGGATTTGGAAAGGGGTAAATAGGTAAGGAATGAAAAGTGAGTAGTTGGTTATTGATTATGATTATAGGGGTAATAGTTTGATATCCCACTTTTGGGGAATTCTGCATACCCCCTATTTAGTAGAGGAATGACTTTTTTTAAAAATTAATTAAATATAATTAATTATAATATAATTACTTAAAATAATAATTATTATTATTAATTACATTATAATTAATTAAAATATAATTAATTAATTACATTATAATTAATTGGAATATAATTAATTAATTAAAATATAAGTAATTAAAGTATAATTATTCGTTAATTAAACAATTGTAATTAATATAATTAAATTATTTTAATTAATTAATTAATTAAAATATAATTCATTCACTAATTAAAATATTGTAATTAATAAATTAATTAATATATAATTAATTAAAATATTATTATTAATTAATTACATTACATTATAATTAACTAAAAATAATTAATTAATTAGTTACAATATAATTAATTAAAATATAATTCATTCATTCATTAAAATATTGTAATTAATTAAATATTTAATTACAATATTTTAATCTTAATATTTTTTATGAACCAACAACTATTAATAGTAATGGTAATTATTCCTTTATCTTAACCAACCGTCATAATTATAATAATAATACATATTCTCGTTCTTTAGTATATTTATTTTCATTTTTATTACTGTTCTTCTGTACAAACCGTAATCTTTAATTATGTGCTGGTCTACAAGCACGATCCAAGGTACACCAGTGGTGATGATATCAGAATCTACGTTGCTACGGAACTAAATAAATGTTCTTCACCTCTCGAATCCATCCTTGGAGGCATTTAATTTGATTTTGAACTTTTGGTTTGTTACTTTAGTTGTCAAGTCGAGCGTGCAATCATCACAAAATTATAAAAAGGAATGGACGCTATTCAACGTGGTGTGGTGTAACACTTGACTGACCCTCCGCGAACTCCATCCATTGCACCTAATTCAAAGTCCAATAACAACCAACAAATCTGGTTTAGGCCTAAACTTCCGGCAACGTTTTCGGGACTGTCGTGATGTCCCATAAGTCCACCGGTGATTCTCTGCGATCCTCTTCAGATTTTGGCCGCAAGACAGCTTGCACTAAAGAGTTGGTAGCTACTTACTAACTACTAATATCTCTTCACAAGTTAGTAAAATATAAACCTCCTAGTCCTAACCACATAATTGAATTGCATAGCCTTAACGTGAACTCAACCATATCGTACCCAACCTTACAGCAACCTCCAGAGCCATTTATTTCCAACACGTCTCCAATGCCCAATGGCAAGTGTAAAAGATATGACCCCATTAATTGCCCAAAGCTTTTCCCTTCACCGTAGTCTGTAATTTACGTGGAGTGAAGGATACAGGTGTTCTTGGTTTTGGGCACTCCTTAAAGCTCACATGCACACTCTCTTTCTTGAATTATTATCACTCTGAGTACGTACAAAGAGCACAGGTAGATCCATAAAGCATTGTTTGTTCCTGGCTGGAACTTATAATTTTTGGGAATTCTGTTCCTTTCCCACTTGCCACTCTTTGCTTGATCACATATTGTGCTATCTTTTCCATCTTATATATTGCATAAAAGGAAAAGTTTTTGTCTTAGCCACCGTTGTCTTCTTGGGCTCTGAATTTATAATCGGCTTTGCAAGTTCATCTATTGATTCCTTTGAAGAAGAAAGAGAAAAAGGTTCAGATTTGTGCCGATGAGTTACAATAGTCCATGAAGGGATCTGTTCATGAACTCAGAGCTTCATGACCAGCTCAGCTTGAAGACGGGCAGCAAATAGAATAATAGTTTAAGGAGTTCTTTTGAGCAGCCCAAGAAATTGAAGAGTGAAAGGCCTTACTTTGTTTTCTTCAATAATGGCTGCAGTTATAAGAATATAGAAATTATAAGAGAGGAGAAAAGAAAAGGTTAAATTTTTATCGTCTGCAAGTTTTGAGATGGGTTCACGTGAGGTCTGAGCAGAGATGTCCGTGAGTTTTGCAAGCAAAGAGTTGGAGAAACGATGCCCAGTGACAGAGCTTTTCATTATTTGACTGAACTAAAGAGTTTAGAAGAGTGTCACCAATGGTTATTGTTTTCTCATTGGCCTTCAATGGCTCTGCAACTACTTCTCCTCCAGTTTTCAAGTTGAACCCGAGTGAGTAGATGATCTTCTTTTACCCTTTTTTTTTCATTTATGTACTCTGAATTGAAGCATTCCTTTCGAAGAAAGGAAGAACAATTAAGCATTGAAAATGACTCGAATTGGCGTTTTTTTTTTTACAGATTCTTTGATGGGATGTTTTCAACTCTTTCTTCAGTTTGCGAGGAAAAAAGGGTAGATCTGAAGTTATTGGGGGGTTTTTGAGAGTTAACTCGATTCGTAAGCGCCAAAAACAGGAAGCAGTATAAACCGCAAGCTAATAAAGAGTTTGTCTTGCCATTTGGGTTTGATCTTCCAAGGATTTTAGGCTTCAAGATTCCCATATTCTGGAAGTTGTTATATTGCACTTAGACAAACTGTAAGAAAAAGATCAAATCCATCATTATACCCCATTTAATACTTATAGATTTTTAAGACCATGATCTGAAAAAGATTCGATTTTTTTGTTTCTTCTCACTTCACAGCTTCCCTGTTTGTTTGTTTGTTTGTTTGTTTGTTTTCCCTCTCTGCATATCAATTCTGGCCTTAAGAAACTTGTTTTGAAGGAGATGAAACCGCTTGCGGTTTCAAGGTACCCTTTTCTCTTCTCATTGCTATTCTTCATTGTCAATGTCTTTTCTCTCATTTATCCGGTTAGATCAGGCGACATGGAGGCTTTATTGGCCTTAAAATCGTCGGTTGATCCTTTAAACTCGTTGCCATGGCCACAAGGAAGTGATGTCTGCAAATGGCAAGGTGTTAAAGAGTGTCTCAATGGAAGGGTCTCAAAGCTTGTTGTTGAGCACCTAAACCTGAGTGGTACTATTGAAGGCAAAAGTCTGAATCAATTGAATCAACTCCGAGTTTTGAGTTTCAAAGATAACTCAATCTCAGGCCAAATCCCAGATCTTTCTGGTCTATTCAATCTCAAATCCCTTTTCCTCAACAACAACAATCTCTCCGGCAATTTCCCAGATTCCATTACTGGCTTACACCGTTTGAAAGTGATAGTTTTAGCGCAAAACCACATCTCTGGTCCACTCCCAGCCTCTCTACTCAATCTCACTAGGCTGTATGTTCTGTTCCTGGAGAACAACAACTTCAATGGAGAAATCCCACCTTTGAACCAAACCAGTCTCAGATTCTTCAGTGTCTCTTACAATAACCTATCGGGTCAGATTCCGGTGACTTCAGCATTAATTCGGTTCAACAGGTCGTCTTATTCCGGTAACGTTGATCTCTGTGGTGAACAGATTCAGAGTCCTTGCACGAAAACAGAGCCGTCAGGACCAGCACCGAGTCCTGAACATCCTGAAGCAACAACCCCATCATCGAAACGGAGCAAATTGGCGAAGATCATAGCACCTAGTATTGGTGGGTTAGTGATTATACTGATATGCTTGGTTGTGCTGTGTTGTTTGTGTGCAAAGAAAAGTGGGAAGAAACAGGGGAGTGACACGGGGGAAAGAAAAAGCAAAGGGTCAAATGTTAGTGGGAGTGGTGCAACAGCAGGAATTGAAAGATCAGAGAGAAGCCAGCAGCAACAAGGGAGTGGAGGGAACAGTGACATGAGCAGTAACACTGGAGGAAAACAGGGAGTTTTTTCATGGGAGAGTGAGGGTCTAGGAACTATGGTGTTCCTGGGCGCAGGGGATCAGCAGATGAGTTACAGCCTCGAGGATCTGCTGAAAGCATCAGCTGAGACATTGGGTAGAGGTACAATGGGAAGCACCTACAAAGCTGTGATGGAGTCCGGGTTCATTGTGACCGTTAAGAGGCTCAAGGATTCTAGATATCCGAGGGTCGACGAGTTCAGGAGACACATGGAACTTCTGGGCAAGTTAAGACATCCGAACTTGGTCCCACTCAGAGCTTATTTCCAGGCTAAAGAGGAACGTCTGCTTGTGTATGATTATTTCCCCAACGGCAGCCTTTTCTCCCTCCTCCACGGTATGTCGAGATCAATCACTTATTAGTTGTTAATTAATATGTTTGCTTTCCATTGATTTGATATTTACTTTGGTCCTTGTCTATATTTTTTTCAATGCAATTAAGGTGTGCAACATTGCAATTCGTTAAGAGAGTAATGAAAAGAGAGTAGTAGTTATAGTGTTTGATAGGAATGGTCAGAAGTTTGGTAGTTGGAGAAGCTACGTTGTCTCAATTTTGAAAATTAATTTTTATTTATTATTTCAAGTTAATATATATATATATATATTAGTCTTTCAAAAACAGCCGCACTATTAATTAGGGATAAGGTTGACCAATCTTGTGCAAATATTACATGTATAGATGTTCATTCTTACAAATATTATTATGGTATTAAATTTTGAGTACTATGTTTTACATAATCTTCCTCAAATGATAAACATGTGTGACACAGACTGTTGGGGTGAGTGATGTGCCAAGAAGGTAATGATAATCATAGATGGCGTGACTTGTGTTGTTTGTAACGTCGTTGGGCACGTGAGAGTATTATTTCAAACCCCAAATGGTTGACCAAGCTGGCACCTGTACCAAAATTAAGAGACCAAGGCTCGTGGCTGATGATCTAACCTTTATATCTTAACTGGACCCGACCCCTTTTCACTTGTGATGTCCCTTTCTCCGCCTCCCCCAAACTGTGCCCCTCGATTACCCAAAAACCGAATCCGATACCCAAAAATTGAAAAACAGAACTTGGAATCTTTGCTTATATTTTGTATTTTATATTTTATTATTTTGTTAGATTTATCTATTTTGTTTTTTAAATTTTATCTTATTTAATATTCCATTTTTCTATAACATATTGCTTGGATTTATAAATACTAATTTTGTCGTTTGTTTCATTGAAAATGTATTATCCTCTTTACTGTTTGCTCTTATCAATATGCTTTTATGCCCTTATACCATATAATTTACATATACTTTTTTTGGCTTGAGGGTGAGCTTTCGAGCAATTAGTAAGGTCGTTCCTTTACGACCGAAAAGTCATGGTTTAGAGTCACAAAAACAGTCTCATAAAAAATATAAAACAAAGGCTGCTTACAATTGACGACCATTTGTTTGAACAATGAGGATGCGTTTATTAACAATTTTTACGAAACTTGTCAAATTTAAGAAAACAACATACGTAAAGTTTTGTGGTGATCAATTTTCTAACAGGATTGAGGTTTAGGTTCTATAGTTTTGATCTCTTGTGATTTATAATCTTCGGATTGAGTGTTTTGAGATTGGTGTGTGTTAGCTTCTTAAATCACATGTCATTCATTGAATTATCCATGATTTTTGAGCTCAGTCCAACAATATAGCAGCCATGGAATAGTTGTTTAAAGATGGAATGGAGATGAATGTTATTTAATACATTTACTCTGCAGGAGCAAGAACTTCTGGTGGCGGAAAGCCTCTTCATTGGACATCATGCCTCAAAATAGCCGAGGACTTGGCAACTGGACTGCTTTATATTCATCAGAATCCTGGCTTAACACATGGAAATTTGAAATCCTCCAACGTGCTGTTAGGCCCTGAATTTGAGTCCTGCCTCACTGATTATGGTTTAACAATGTTCCGAGATCCTGATTCACAAGAGGAACCAAGTGCTACTTCTCTCTTTTACCGAGCACCCGAGAATCGGGACACGCGAAAGCCAACCACACAACCCTCTGATGTCTACAGTTTTGGCGTCCTGCTTCTGGAACTCCTTACAGGTAAAACTCCATTCCAAGACCTTGTTCAAGAACATGGTTCGGATATTCCTAGGTGGGTAAAGTCGGTACGCGAGGAAGAAACCGAGTCTGGGGAGGAACCTGCCTCGAGCAACGAAGCTGCAGAGGAGAAACTTGAGGCTCTTATAAACATCGCCATGGCCTGTGTGTCACTTGCACCAGAGAACAGACCATCAATGAGGGATGTTTTGAAGATGATAAGAGATGCAAGGGCAGAAGCTCACGTTTCATCGAATAGTAGTGACCATTCACCTGGAAGATGGTCAGATACGGTTCTAAGCTTGCCTAGGGAAGAACATTCGAGTATTTGAGTGGGTCAGGTACATGCGCGGCGGCTTTATTTTATGTATTCGATTCTTTTAACATCTTCGACAAGGCATTGTAGAGTCCACCGATGTAAAGTTAATTCACTTCCATTCTTGATTCTGAGTCCATGTGCTGTGGCCTGAATTGCTGTCATTTGGAGTTCTATTAATGGTGATTGGGATGCCCACTGTAGAACAAAAGTTGACAGATTCAATTTTATCAAGGACATGGTGCAACCGTTTATGTTGTGATTAGTGTTATACACTATGGTCATAAGAATACTATACAAACTTAGTGATTCGGTACTATGAGCGTTGTGACATCAAAATAGACGACATTTGCTTGATAATAAACACATTCGTCAAATTCTTTTTTATTGTTAATTAAAAACTAAGGTTTAATTGGACGTGGTTGGGTCATGAGAGTTGGCCAAAGCAAAGAAATGTTTTGTACTTACTAACTTGTACTAATTTTATTCCACACAATTTCATTTACATAAATATGTAAAATTCAAAGAAATTTATGGATAAGATTGTGTGGAACAGAATTGTTACAGACTAGTGGATACAGAGGATTTGATTCCGTTAGGCAAACTGTGTTGGTTATAGATACTTTCAATGTTATTAAGGCACTATTTATATCCAGGCCTGCTCTGGTGACATTGAACCTGTGTGTAACTTCTGAATATGGACACAATTTGGGCTATGCAAGTGCTGGAGGAACTTCACTATAGTATCTAGAGAGGGGCATGTCTCAGCCCGTATTCAACCAAAGATGCGAATTTTGCCTCAAATTTTTCTTTAATTCCTTAAGTTCACATGCAATTGAACCCCTGTTTAAACTAATCATGCTTGCATCAGGAAACCTCCCAAACCTCAAGAACCAATAGGGAAGTTAAGTCACCATATGCAAGTACTTTGAAATAATGAGACTAATCTTAGAAGATAAAGTTGTGGTCTATTCCCTCAACTAATCTCATTTTGGCATTTAGGCCTAGCACGAAGTCAATGGCCTCAGACCTAATTGATTGGGTTTTAGGCCGGACTCAAACTTTTTCTTTCTCTTTTCAAGTTTTGAGTCGAATTTGAGCTGTCCAACACGAAGTTCAAAAGTTTTAAGTAAAATAACATCATTTTTTAATTTTAAATAAAATAGTAATAATAATTAGGTCAAGCCCGAACCAATGCTATGACAACATCCTTTTATCATATAGAGTAGATGACTAATGTCTAATGAAATATAATGAAAATGACTTTAGGGATTATTTGTACAAAGTAAGCCTTGAGGATCTCAAATACGTTGGATTTTAGCATACTTGGAGTACTAAGCAAGGGCCAATATTCATCCTAGGGAAAAATTGTACAAAGTCCTAATCAACTTCACCTGGCGAGCATATTTCACTCATTTTAGAGATCACTTCTATGACCCTCTATGCATAGATTCATCGTCATCGTCATCATCACTTAGTCCGAAATTTCACAACAAAGCAAGGTCTAGAAAGGTCTGATCGGACACAACCTAATCCCTACATAATAGAGAGGTTGTTTCCGGTAGATTCACATGCAAATATGATAATGAAAAAGTGATGCAGGTAAAAAAAGGTAAAAAGGTAAAACTGAATATATTAAAAGATGAGGTAAATGAAATGAAAAGAAATACGTTATGACATGAAAATAAATACGTATAAAAAGACAAATAAATAAAAATAAAAAGGGAAATAGCAATAAAAGATATACCTGATATAGAGCCCAGCTCTGTAAAATCCCTGACAAGCTGCAACAGAGCGACTCTGCTCATCTTGAGTTGGGTTAGGAGTTCTTGCGCTGCAGCCCTGTGTGCATGACAATCCTACAATTTCCGACATCCTTGTTGAACTTTTCCCCTAAACCTGTGCTGAAAAGACAAGCAATATGACAAAAAGACTAGTCTACGACTCGCAACGAGAAAAGACAGATTAGACTTTCTACGCGGTAAATACGTTGTGCTGGCATTACAGTAAACAATTCCTAATACACTTACTCGACTGTCTTAGTGTACTTTAAAAGGTTTCCCTCACTCTTATCCTTTCCCGCCAAAATTTTCTATTTCTGGCCGCTTCCACAGTCAGAGCCAACTCTGTCATATCTTTTTTGACCACTTCCCTCCAGTTCTTGTATGGCCTGCCTCTTCTTCTCTTCTAACCACTAAGGACTATTTGTTCACATCGTCTTACTGGAGCATCAGAGTGCCTCCTGCTCACATGCCCAAACCACCTAAGCCTTGGACTCTCTCATCTTGTCGACAATACTGGCCACTTGTAGTCTGTCTCTCACCACACGATTTCGTACCTTATCTCGTCTGGTAATGTCTCCCATTCACCGAAGCATATGCATCTCTGCTACTAACAACTGTCTTATATGTCGACATTTGACAGGCCTGCATTCTGCCCCATATAACATGGTCGAATCACCATTATGTAAAACTTACCTTTAAGCTTTAAAGGAATTTTTTTATCACATAAGACCCCTGATACGCTTCACCATTTGCCCCACCTGGATCTGATACGATGGACTATGTCGTCATCGATATTACCATCACTCTAGATGATGGACCCTAGGTATTTAAAACTCTGTTTTTGTGGTATGACGTCAGGCCTAATTGCTACGGCCGCCTCATGGACCATCTGACTTTCCGAAAAGTTGCATTCTAAATACTCCGTCTTACTCCTGCTCATTCTAAAACCTTTCGACTCTAACGTTTCTCTCCAACATTCTAACTTGAAATTGACCCCTGCCCTTGTCTCATCTACCAGGACAATATCGTCAACAAATAACATACACCAAAGTACCTCTCCTTGAATATGTTTGATAAGCTCATCTAATACTAATGCGAACAGAACAGGGCTTAAAGCGAAGCCTTAGTGTAGGTCAATACCAATAAGAAACGCTTTCCTGTCGCCCCCATCATCCTTACGCTAGTCAATGCTCCTTCATACATATCTCTAATAACGCGTATATAGGTCATTGGAATTCTCTTTGCCTCCAAACACCTCTATAAGATTTCCCTAGGAACCCTATGATACATCTTCTCCAAATCAATAAAAATCATATGTCAATCTCGTTCTTGTTCTCTGTAGCATTCTATAAGCCTACAGAATAGATGTATTGCTTCTGTTGTGGACCTACTAGGCAAAAATCCAAATTAGTTGGCTAATATAGAAGCAACGCTTCGGACTTTCTTCTCAATTACCTTCTCCCACAGCTTCATGGTATGACTTATTAATTTGATGCCTCTATAGTTGTGACAATGTTGGATGTCCCTTTTGGCCTTGTATACTGGGATCAACCTACTCAATCTCCATTCATCCGGCACTTTGATTGAGTATAAGATCACATTAAAAAGCTGAACTAACTACTCAATACCTACAATTTCTATTCGCTTCCATACCTATATTGGGATCTCATCCGGCCCTACTATCCTTCTACTCTCCATCTCTCTCAATACCTTCTTAATTTCTCCCCTTGTGACTCTTTCGCATTGAGACCAGTTATAAGAAAGCTCCGATACGGTGGGTTCTTTTAATTCTATGTTGACCAAGATGCCTTCATTTTACAAGCCATAGAAGTATCTTTGCCACCTACTCTTGATGCCCTGTGTCTCCGTGAGCACCTGTCCTGCTTTATCACATATACAGTAGACTTGGTTGAAATCCCTCATCTCACGTGCCCTATCTCGCGCTAACTTGAAAATTCTTTGTGCTCCCTTGTACGTATCCAAATCCCTATACACAGTCTCGTATGCTTCTCCTTTAGCTACTAAAATTGCCTTCTTTGCCTTCTATTTTGCCAATCTGTACCTTACTCTATTAGTTTCCTGCTCTGCATCTGTTGTACTTGCTACTAGATCTTTGTATGCTCTCTTTTTCGCCTTTACCGTCCCCTAAACCTCTTTTGACCACCACCAAGATTCCATTCGCCTGCCCCGCTGCCCTTTAGAGACTCCTAGGAGTTTTGTAGCAGTTTCTCTCACTATGGGGGCTACTCCCTCCCACATCCTATTAGCATCCCCTCTTATGGTCCATGCGACTCTATACTGAATTTGAGTCTTAAATCGTTCCACCATGTTTCCACCGTCTAATTTTACGATATCGTTTAGTAAATTGATGTGTCCCCCATCCCTTAATTTTTAGATCCAAAACCAACAATTTATGTGGAGTTGATAAGCATACGGCCAGAAGCACTTTGCAATCCTTACACCATGTTCTTGCTCTCTTCCTGACAAAGAAATAATCAATCTGCGTCATGGTCGTGCTATTCTTAAACGTTACCAAGTGTTCCTCGTTTTACTTAAAAAAGAAATTGACGATCACCAATTCAAACACCACAGCCATGTCCAATAGGGTAGTTCCACTTTCATTTCTAATGTCATATCCAAAACCCCCCATGAGTTCCTGCATATCTGTTTGAAACATCCCCTATATACCCATTAAAATCACCTCCTAAGATAACCTGCTCAGAATCAGGAATTTGTAGGAGTACCCCATCCAGCGCTGCCCAGAAAACACGTTTTTGTTGTTTGTCGAATCCAGCTTGAGGAGCGTAAGCACATACTACATTGAGAACATCATTGCTAATAACAATTTTTGTCACCATAATCCTTTCATTTACTTTTATGATCCCTACTACTTGGCTTAGAAGTTCCTGGACCACTAGGATACCTACCTCATTCTGCTTCCGCATATTTCCAGATTACCATAGTTTGAACCCCCTATCTCCTTTGATTTAGCTCCCGACCACTTAGTTTCGTCAATGTCGGTTATTTGTATTATGTACTTGTCTAAAATCTCTATTAATTCTAAAGACTTTCCTATAAGGATCCTGGTGTTCCAAGAACCTATTCGCAATATGTCGTTCCGTTTTTTATTCTTGCATGTTGCACGCACCGAATCGCTGGCACGAATCCCATCTGTGTAATTAAAAGCCATTCTTCCTCGCTCGTGGCCCTCGCACTTTCTCAAAATTGCTAACCTAACACGTCCTTGTGATGTATATATAAATAGATAGATATTCAGATATAGCTAGATTAAATAATAATAATAATAATAATAAATAAAAATAAAAACTCAATAAAGAACTAGGGATAACATTCAGAAAACAACTGGAATGATTGAAAAATGCTATATAGCAACTCACAAAATTTGTGAAAACCCGCATGATAAAAAAGTATTGGTCCGAAAAGAAGCAGATGCAAAAGAATCAAATGCTTGTCAATGTCTAAGAACCCACTCGTTATATATTTGTAAGGACAATCAGGAGGAAGGGTTTGCAATGTCAAGTAAGGGAAGAGTGTAGAGAGAGAGAGAGAGAGTTGACAGACAATCACGCTATACGCTACTTCCCAAAAGCCTTGTCTTATAAAAGAAGACTTATAAGAAACGTGCTTTGAGTACCAAACGGATCTCTACCAGATAAGACTGAAGGCTTTGGTGACCAGTAGATTTGGCAGGAGGCTCAAGGATGTCAAAAGGCTCAAGAAGTTTTAATGCAGACTAACGCCTATAATTTACTAGTCTGCTCCCGTAAAAAGGCTCAAGAAGTTTTAATCTTTAGAGAGAACACGGATTAAACACAACATAACGGAGTTGAACACGGCTAAGAAGAGTACCACAAAAGATTATATTTAGTTAAAGAAACTACAAAAATAAAACCCACTCAGTAACAACAAATTTAAGGTAAAGAGATGGATAATGAGCACCGAACCGTACGTTAGCAAGCAAAAAACAAGAAAGAAACAAACGCCAAAAAAGCACCAGACACCATGGAACAAACGTTCAAGAGAAAAACCAGCAAAACAAATCAAGCGAAAGATGCAAAAAGTACGCATGATCAAACAAACAAAAGACCACACGTAACTCTCTGTGTACTGTAAAATTCATCAAACAAGTAGATGTGCAGCCGTAAAACGTACCTCGGTGAAGAGGTTGATGACTAAGATGATGGCGACGGAGCAACAGCTGACAGGTTAGATCATTTACGCTACATATAAAAGGTAAAACAGGGATGATTAGTTAAGCGTGCCCTGTGTGGTTTGCAAGGAAGATCCCACCATTGCTCTCCATTCCCAGCAACGCCCACCAATTAAAATTCACCTAAACATCTTCCTAAAAACAAGGAATTTCTAGTTAAGAATTAACAACCATTTGCTGAAACACCCTGATTATGAAGATGTAGTTACTAAAGGAATTAACACTAAAGTGATTAACTTTGGGTCTTTCAAATGCACAAGAGATTGCAAGCTATTAAGTAAGAGCTTAAGCTCATTGACATGAAAATAGTAGTAACTCTCAGCAAGCTATTGTGAACAAAAGGAGCAACATGTAGGACATTCAAGCTAAAGCGAACCTTCTGTAGTAGGGGAAAACTATCCTTATTAAATTACGTAGATGCCTTTAACACCCACAGCTCTCTAAGACGGGGATATAGAATATAAAGGCTAAAAGATGGTGATTGAACACTAAGTTCTTCCACTCCTTAATCTTCAGCAAGTGCAACAGTAATAGCTTAAGGCCCTTCGCTGACAGCTGATATAGCCTTTGACTATTTTAAGAACATATTAGGATGCACCAAGTGGCAGGTATTCAACTATCCAAGAACTCAGGTCTTTCATTCTCCATTCTATGACTAATCAACAGGCTGACAACCTCACCAAGCCATTCACTAAAATAAACATTGAAAAGGCATTACTTAACATGGATTGCAAAAAGCTCCTGACTTAGATGGCTTGAATGTTTTTTTCTTTCAAAAATTGTGTTCAATTGGTGACACAATCTTTGGAGACTTCTCAATAAGTAAGCTCCTTAGAGAAGTTAATAAGATCTTATATATCTTATATCAAAGCTCTGAATTCCTACAATTTTGCAAGAGTTTAAACCCTCAGCTTGTTGTAACATTTTGATTCGGACCCATAACTCCAGCCTGTTAACTGGACGACTTTCGTATATGAACCAGATTTTTTTTTATACGCTCAAAATATGACCGGTGACAGGGTCCTATAGCTGATACCTAAAGATATGGGAGGGATTTTGCGCAAAAAGGCATCGTCGTACCAACCAAAACAGGAACAGAATCTTTGATTCAATAATTTCAATCATCCCGTACTACACTACAATTGGACCAGGACGCCAATCGATCAACCCTTCCACACGATACTCCTCGCCATCCGTATAACCCGAGATGATGGCATCAAACAACTAGGCCACGGCAAGTTTGGCCTTCTTGCTCTTCGTCTTAACACCATCATCCTCCTTTGCCTCACTGTCTCCATCTTTACCCTTCTTTCGCTTATTGCCTTGCTTGGGTTTGTGAGCAGTTGGTAGCTCTTTAGAGCCATCTATATCAGGTCCTTCAGGTGATGATGTCTTTTCTTTTTCTTCGTCAACAGTTGACATGTCATGGACACCATTCGTTTCATGCTTTTGGGTTTCCAGGTGCGGTTTGGATTCTACTTGTTCCTTCAAGTTATTCACCTGCATTGGACAGGTTTCAGCAGAATCACCAGTATCAGAAGTAGCTTTTGGCGTCTCATGAGCACCATTGCTTTCCTCACTGCAATCTTCTGAATTTTCCATCTCTTCAGTTTTCTGCTGCAGCGATTCAATAACATCCATCAATTGCGTATTGACCTGTCATGCAACGCAGCTTTCATGAGTTTTGCTGATACCTTAACAAATTTAAAAACAGCAAGCTGATAATAATTTGAAGCCATCGCAACAGTGAAGATTCAAATTAACATGAACAACCAGAACAAAAGAAACCTCTTGTTACATTACATCAATAAAATGAACGTAACTGATTGCTTGCAGTACCTGTGGATTCTGAAGGAAATCAGCTATGTCGGTTGGGCACGCAGGGCATTTCATAATATTTTTTTGTGCTCTTAAAGTTCGTCTTCCTTCACATGTCCTCTGTCTAATGTGACTTTGACCAGCAAAAGCACCTTCTAAACATGCTTTGCAAAAGTTGTGTGCACAAGGTGTAGTCAACGGATTAGTCATCAACTTCCGGCAGATCTGACAGCTAAACTCTACAGGAGCAATAACCAGATACACACTTTTGCTTGAGATCATAGCAAAACAGTTGACCATCCAAGCTAAATAGTAAGCACTTAAAAGAGTCTGAAGCCTGCAAGCAGGTACTTAGTAATTATCCAACCTTTTAGAAGTTTTTCTTTCATTGCCAATTTCAACCCTTTCTTGCTCTTCCTGATTATCATGCCCTGTTTTGGACTTGCACAATTGGCTCCTTTTTGGCTAGATGGGGGAGCTTTTTTCCACAACCAGCAACCTTTCTCATCCTAAAAACAGAAGCATTTATGACATATATAACCAATGGCACATATCTGGCTAGCACATTTTGCTATAGCAAGAAAATTTTAGACAATTGAAAAGGGTATGCAATGGATGGGGGTGTATCCTTCTACTAGATGCAAAATTATGCATAAAATTCAATCTAGGACAATGTTTCATACAAGTGTTTCAGTGTTGGTAAGATATACAATGAGCATTCAGTTATGGAAAGCAAAGACACCACATTAGCTTACATCAAAATCCCAGGCTGGGGATCCCTTCCTTTCAATTAAATCAACTGCATTCTTTAACTCCCTGATGACTGGTAAAGGCCTGGGGCGATCACCATGAACATCACTGCAATGTGATTTTAAAAATAATAAGCACATAAACGAAGACGAGGAAGGTAAGAGAGTAAAACTGAAGTCATTCAAACCTAGTCCAAGGGGCAGGATCATTGTCACATCTAACAAAAAGATATCTGCAAACCTTGAAGCCCTAACATAACAAGAAAGTTAAAGAAAATACCGGTTAGGAAACATCATTCAGCTTACATGAAGCTTAGTTGGTTACCCTCTATGGAAAGATTATTATGACATTAACCTGCTTTCCACTCTTTCGCCAACATTTCTCAATTCTATAAATCCCATCATAGCGTACACCTTTTTCAGGTGCATAGGCAGAACGTTTCTCTTTATGGGACCTGCCCACAAAATGGAGAAATGATTTTATGTTATCATCAATATTTTAAAAATCAAACCAAAAATTAAACTAATAAGAAATTTAAGATTTAAAAGTTCATCCTTTGTTAAAATGTCATAATACTGGTATACAATAAAAATAGAACAAAATTAAAAAAATTTAAATGTGCTTAAAAAAAGTGTCATTACTCATTAAAGAAGTTAAAGCTTAATTGAAATAAGAGATTATTAAATAAAACTAATTAATTTATTCTAATTTATTAAAAAATTAGTTAGTTTACAAAAATTGACCAATTAATTAATAACAAATTTTTAATAATAAAATTTATTAATATAAATCGAACAAAAAAGTTATTTAATTTAAGAATTTACGATTAAACCAGTTTGAATTTTTAATCATTGGTTAACAATAGTAGAAATCAGTATTCATAAACAAGTTTCCATTATCCAAGAAATATGCTTCTTATAAAGAATATGGTTGCTGCTGCTGTATAATTCACACCACAGGAAATGAAAATGGAAGTCAAATTTGGGTAAACTAAGCATTGGCATTAAAGAAAACATACTGAAAGTAATCCTAACAAGGTATGCTGCCATATTTTATACAGAAAATCCAAATCACCTGACTACTCTCACAGGATAACCAAGCTTACAGCTGACTCGCAATGCTTCGTTGCCCTTTTCAAAAGTCTGATCAAAAGAATGTGATTTGTTTGTACGCTTATTGCCACTAAGGTCCCTTCCTCCACTGGACACACAAAATAGCCAAAACAAAATCATATGTAAAAACAGAGAAACTACCAATATTACTTCTAAAAATTATGAGCTAAAGCATAAAATTAGCCCGTCATCTCTTAAGATCAGCCACTGCAAAGTTCAGTCATTAAAATCCAGCTCACAAACATACTCCAGCACACAGAAATGTGACCCCTACCTCCCAGTGTACAGGAACCATTCACCGTGGTCCTCATCATCTTCATATCCTCCAGAGAGAGCCACTGATTGAGCACCATACTTAGACTGACCAGCAATGCCCGCAACATGAGGAAGGTGGGCACCCCATTGTCTGCACTCAAGCCTATCCTCCCAACACTCTCCAACCAAGACACCCATATTTCTCACAGGATCATTCTCAGCAAGTATTGGTCCAAAATGGTCAGGAGGTACAGTCACAAACACCTTCCCACTACAAGCATTGGCCTTGCCATTCTTCTTCGCACGCTCTGTAGTGTATGCTTTGTCCGGCCTGTCTTGGTTGTGCACGTACTGATACATCTTAGGGGTTGCGTTTGTAGCACCAGATTGTGAAGTTTTGGCCATACGGATGGCTAAAACAAGCGTGGAGTTGATACGAGGATTGTGTGCCATCTTTTGAGGGATTTGATGGCGGCAATTTGCGCACGTTTGCTTCCCCTGTGCAATCCACTTCTGGAAGCACTTGAGGCAAAAGTTATGACCACATGGCGTCTGCAATAAAACCCACAACAAGAACGACAGCTAAGACATACGTTCCAGTTCAAGGATCTAAATCAACAACTAAGCTACGTGTTCATAACGGCATCATATACACATTTTAACTAACTTTAAACAAAGAAACGAGAGAAATTGATACCGTCACAGGCCTTTCGGGCAGCTGCATGCAAAACGAACAGTTCAATCTTCCACTAAGAATATCGAGGAGATGATTATCTCTGGCGTTGACTTTGGCTGGGTCCGATGAAGAAGGCGCTCCTTTACTGAGAAGCTCCTGGCGTCTCTTGGCCTTGTCCAAGTCGGAAAGCGAAGAGTCATTCTCGATGGCGCGAATCGCGGCAATGAGGTCGGACGTGGATGACGCTTGGGTTGGTGCGACGGGGTTGGGGTTGGGGTTGGGGTTGGAGCAGTCAGGACAGTCCCAGTTGAGGAGGGCGGCCATGGTTGGGGGAGGAGAGGATAGGCAAGAAGCGTGCCAGGGAGTGGCGCATGTCTTGCAGGTGAGGATCTCTTCGGTGGGGGGTTTATTCTTGCAGATCATGCAGTTCCCATCGCCGTCGCATGGAAGCTCCATTGAAGAAGATGGAAGATGGGAGATGGAAGATGAAGATGAAGGTTTTAGAAAGTAAAAGGCTATTGGATTGTTTGATGGTGATATGTTTGTTTATTGTTTTAAGAACACGCGATGGACAGAGATTGGCGTATGGGCGGGATTTAAATAAAATAAGTAAATAGGCGGGCGGGATTTGACTGATTGATTGATTGATGCGTGAAGATTTTAAACCCTTTTTTTAACTTTCAATTCCCCCCAAACTCCGCCACTAGTCGCTAAGATTATCAAACTATTGATGTCAGCCAACTGCAATGGGCCGAATCGGTCGGGTTTATATGAAATTTATGTTTAAATAATCTTACCAATTTCCTCTTTGTAAGTAAAATCTTCCAACTCTATCCCAGTATCTCAATAATAATTTGAAATCTAAATTAATTTAAAAGTGATGTTGTTCCGATTAATTTAATATTGTATATTGTAGAAATATTATACCTTTAACAAGATTTTGTTTTCATACCTAATAATGGTATAATATAATTGAATGAAATTTGTCAATATACATAATAATAAAATATATTATATCAAAAGAATAAAGTTGTTCCGAAAATATATTTCAAACATAAATATTAATAAACCTATGATAAATATGAACCTTAAAAACTATAACGTATACAAATGTATGCAGTGAATTAAAATGAATAAGAAATTGCAAAATAAACAAGCAAAGAATTAAAAATAAGACAAAATTGATGGTTGTGTAAACAACGTCGAGAGACAAAAGGGGCATAGCTCTACAAGCTCAGTTTGGTTTGAAGTCAACAAGCTTGAGCTTTGGGTCAGACTCGAACTTTTTTTTATTTTCTATTTTCGAGCTTTAGAGCCCAATTCCTACCGAACCTTAAGTTTGACTATTTTTTATAAAGTGTAAAATGACACCATTTCACATTAGGTTATTAACTACCATATACTAAGTGTGAATGGATGACGATAAAGAATTTAAATCCAACCATTCAATTTATCCAACGACTGTCGTCTTTCTCTTCTTACTTCACTCTCCAATCGCTTCCCATTAATATGTCTCAATCATGTCAGAGCTTTATTTATTATTTGAGAAACAAAGACCCCCCTCCACCAACTGCAGTAAAATACTCATTTTAGTTTCTACTCTTTCTCTCCCTCCTATCTCAAAGTTCTAGCCTTTAGTAAATATTTTCTAGATGATTCTTAATTAATAGCCCAAGCTACAATCTACCTCTCTTAAGTCTTAAACCTAGCGTCTGTCGCGAATCGCAACACCACCTTCGGCGTCGTCGCTCCTACCATCATATGTGATGGATCTTTCTTTCTCCCTCTCTCAAACCACCAAAATCGCCACCCCTACTATCATATGTCATGGTTCTGGCCAAAATCCACGCCCGGTAACAATCTACAAAAGACACAGGAGTTCTCGTAGGAGAGGGTTGAGGTAGCATCATAGTCCTTTTCAACAAGTTCCACCATTGTTTTCATTATATTTTCTGTATCTATAGCAAGTTCTATTATTGTTATCGTACAACTTAAAACAATAGATGTTGATGATCCAATCAATGTAACAAAATCAGTTGAGATTACAGTGTTAAGTGAGGAAGTGAATGATGCACCAGAAGATAGGGTTGAAGATGAGAATGGTAGCATACTCTCGTGGTCAGCAAAGTTCCGCTGCCTAATTATAGGGCAGATCTTGATGAGCGTCATGATTCATCACAGAAAGAGGTAAAACAAGGGGTTAATAATTATATTATTTTTATAACACTTTCTCATTAAACCTCTGTGCAGATCCTAATGTCTACGGAAATTGAAGGAAGAGTTAGAAATCTTCTGGATAACTCCCAGCGAGCAGAATCCTCAAACGATCCTTGAGGAGCTCTTGGGCAAAGACCCAAATAACCATCACTGAGCTTACAAGTAAAACAACCTGTTCCCACCCTGGGAAAAGATTCCAACAATGAGAAATTCACTGCTGAATTGAAACAAAGACAACACAAACTTAAGGTTGAAATTATAGTCCTCTTCTGTTATACTATTGGCATCTCCTTACAGTGATAAATGGAGAGGTAAAATGCCACATTGGTGTTATATGTACCTTATCTTATGTGTTTTATTGTTTCCAGGCAAGTGATGATTTGAAGGAAATGCCGAAATTCAAAGAGAAGCTTCCTGCATTCAAAGTGAAAAACAAGATTTTTAAAGTTGTTTCAGAAATCAGGTTTCCATCTCTTTGCTTACTTCAGCTTGGTAATGTGGCTCTGTGATTCTTAGATGTTAGCATTAAGAACTTGTCTCATCTTTTATTTTATCTATCCATGTATTGTTAATTTCATAAAGACCTGGATCAAGATTTTTTAGCCCAATTCAATATTTTTTTCAACTACATTATGAATTCAACAGATAGCACCTAACATCACATGTTTGTAGTATACTCGATTCTTATTTAGATATTCAAATTTATTCCAAATTATTTTTGTTTAATTTTTCTGATATAGATGTTCTTGGTTGAGATTAATTTCAGCTTAAAACTACGAATCGAAAGAAGTACTGTGTTACACCAAACACTGGGTTTCTCTTGCCAAGATCCACTTGTGATGTAGTTGGTTTGTCTCTTTTTTTATAATCTATGCGCGGTTGATCATGAGCTGACTCGTTGCTACTCTTGTGTTAAACCATTTACTTGAAGTTGATTTAGTTGGTGAGTGTAAAACCATGAATTGTACGAACTTTTTTATTGTATAAAGGAATAAATATTTTATTTCTTGGTTGATGTAGAGACTGTGGACCTTGAGTTCTTATCTTATAACTCCATTTTTCAGTTGCAATTGCCATATCTTTTAATACACAATTTACATACTCTTTTAAGGGAGTTAATGAAATGAAATAACTTCCACCTTCCCAGATCTGACACAACTACACCAGGCCAATAATGAACCCCACTTACTGAGACAATTAATGGCATTAAAAGAGAATCAATGACTGGAATTTTACTGATAGTTTTTTATCAAACGTGAGATCTTTAATGGGAAGACATACCAGATATTGCTTAAATTACTGCACCAAATACCTCGATACTTTCATTCATTTAAGGAACTTAATAAAATGAAATAATTACCACTTGCCCATATGAAATGAAATAATAATCGCCCACACCTCGATGCCTTCATTCATTTAAGGGAGTTAATGACATCAAATAGTTGCCACCTTCACAAATGAAATGAAACAATGATGATGTATTTACTTCGGTAGCAGTTAGAAGATACAAAAGTTTTAAGCAATCTATAGAAAGTCACTGCTCGTTATTTATTAAACATGAGAGCTTGATGGACATAAAGAATGATATCCAACGTTGGGAAAACAAACCAAATATCGCTTATTAAAGAAAAACAGTAAAGATAATAAGATAACCTGACGCAACCGACTACATTTAAATTTTAGGCGTTTATTAATCTAAAATTTGGACTTCCAATAACTCTCAACTCATCCAACAAGCAATGTACATCATATCCTCCCCTTCTCTCGTTCCAAGGAATTAAATGATAAAAAATACATTCAATAAGCACGTTTACATCATATCCTCCTCTTCTCTCGTTCCAAGGAGTTAAATGATCAAAAAGAAGTTATGTTTCTATCAGAAGCCATCTAAACAAAAAGAATGTGTTTACTAATGCTACCAACTTTTTGTTTAGGTAGATTTAGTCATTGCACTGCCCATTTCCCTTGTTTCTCTCTCTGTCTCTTTCTCTCTATCTTAGAAATTTCATTATAATCAAGAACTACATCTCTCTTCATCAACAATGAAACCATTAGCTAAGAAAACCTTTCTTTTTCTAATTCCTCTCCTCCAAAACAATATCTCAAGAAAATAGTAACTGACATGAGCTCAATGGTTAACAATAGCAATTCAAAAATACTAGCAACTAAGGACTTGCTTGGAGAGTTATCAAAAATTATTGTTCATAATGATTTACAGGCTATCCCACTTCCTCACTTGAAGTTGAAGGTGATATCTATTCAACTTCCAATCTTTCTTTTTTCTTGTTGGCTATAAATTTGCAACTTTTGTTTCAACTTCTTTTCTTTTTCTCCTTTCTTTTATTGTTGAATAGTTTATGTTTGCTACAATTATCTCGTTTTGCTCATGAATCTTTTTACCTTTTCTTTTCGGTTTCAAAATTATTTTGTTAACCTAAAGCAGAATGACAATCTTAGTTCAAAGATCAAACATTCCCTATATTTAGTACTTTAGTTCCGATATCTATCATTTTTTCTTTTTCCTTTTTAAATTTCTTTTAACAAGTTTAAACTTTTCTCCCTACATTAATGTAAGCTTTGCACCTTATGACAGATCTAATCCACTGATGCATTCCTTATCATTATCAACGTCTATGGCGGATGCGAAGAAGAATAATACCTGCGATTGCCATGTCATTATGAGAACATCTCAACTACAAAACATAGACGTGTCTTATTTAAACTTCTCAGCACATACGTTTATGGAAGAAATCTCCCTGGAATTGAACCCAGGGGACCTTCAACTTATAGTCCAAGCCATTTATAGAGCCTCTGTACTCTTGATAAGGTCAAATCAGCTCTAAGAAGGGTAGAGAAACAATCCTAGTTAAAAAAATGATCCTCTTTATCTCCACAAACATCCTTGTCAAACCATGACCAAGAACAGGAACATCATGAACAAGCACAAGGAAGTGAAATGGATGGCAGACGGACCATATTTGTTGCTGGATGTCCTGGTTGTTGTATGTACATTACGGCTTTGAATAATAATGCTAAATACCCTCGTTGTAACACTACCAGTTCATCCCCATCATTGCTGTCTAAGAAACCTTGACTTGCTCTTAACGCAACAATCTGATTCCTTGGGGCTGCAAGTTTTGTATGTTATAGACTATAAATTTTAGTACATAGAAATTATCCATTATATAATCAATTTACAAAATCTTTATCTTTTTTATGCGAACTTTAAGTAAATATATTTGAAGGATTATAAGACAATCTATATAGTGTCTCCAGTTTCTTCATCCATGTAATTCCTTTCTCACTAAATTTCTAATGTTCTGTATTACTTATTTAAAGCACAAACAAATCATCTGAATTTCCATTGCTTCCTGGTTGCACTGGCCAGTTACGTGTAACTGTCACATTTGCTTTAAGTAGAAAGGAAAAAACATGCAGACATGGATAATATCTATAAATTGTTTGTTATATATTTGTAGTATATCGGATACATGTGGAAGTATATTTAAGTAAAGAGGTAACATAAATAGTTAAAAAAGTAGGAGAAAAAAGTTAACGTCGTAGTTACAAATTGTTTACAGATTTAACATATATCCAAACGAACTAGAAGCAAAGCAAACTAATTATGATGAAACCATTATAAGGTAAACACCAACAGAAATAATAGCACCCCACAAATGCCTCCATTATTATTCATTTAAGAGAATTAATGAAATGAAATAACTGCCATCTTTTATTATACTTTATTGCTTGACCAATAATGAACTCAACTTCCTAAGTCAATAAATGCATTAAAAAGAAGCAACAAGAAAAATTGTACTGATGTATTTATTAAACGTGAAGCAATACTCAACCTTGGCAAAAGGATATCCTCTACTTAATGGAACATTATAAAGTAGTTGTAGATATCATCCAAATATATTAGCAGAAAATAGCTTTAGTGTTCCAACTATTATTATTTTGTCAATTCACACTAGAAAATATGATATAACATCGCACTTTTCATGTATGAAGGTCACATATTGTGCCGTTCTCTCCAGATTATTCCATCATTCATTGTATTGTATTTTTATCCTCCAAAGCTTTTTACAAAATTTTATTCCACGTAAAGACATAAAAAAGAAATCGTAGACTATACAATCACATGTACACATCCATGGTTTCAGGTAAATAGACATCCCTTTCAAGATTATTCATAAGAAAAGAAAGAGTCCAACCACTAGTAGTCATAAGAGACCTATATTTTTTCCCTTAACATACAACTTCAATCACAATATCACAGTATATAATGACTAAATACCAAATACATAAAATTATTTTTTAAATACTAATCTATATTCAATTTAAAATAAATATATTTGTTTTTATTCTATGATCATAATACATTTTTTCGCGCCTAAAATATATATAGACAATATTATATATACATATATTTATTTTAAGGATCTTAAAAAGTTTTCATATTAAATTGTTTAAAATTTAGACTAATGCGTGATACATTATCAAACCATATATTATTTCATTAAAAATTAAACTATTTTTAAAAAATAAATTAACATTTAATGTCTTTTAAATATACAAGAAATAAAGTTTAGACGTCAAATGAAACTTTTCTATAACAATTAAAATGTCATATAAAAGTCAAGAAATTAATATTCCCTTATAAAAAATGAAAAGTTTTTTTTTATTTAAAAGAGTTAAAATTTAAAATTATTGTTATGACGATTAAAATTTCATATAAAGTATTATAAACTTATCAAAAACGTTGTATATATGATATTTTTGTTTCAAAATTATTAATTTCTTTTGAATAGAAAATTTATATTCATTCGAATAACTAATCTTCGTAAATTTACGTTATATATTAAAATTTACCAACATAGTATAAAATTATTTAAACCTAAATTATCATTAACTACTTCAATTCCAAAAATTTTATTTTTTATTCAAAAGAGTTAAAATTTAAAATTATTGTTACGACGATTAAAATGCCATATAAAGTATTATAAACTTATCAAAAGCGTTGTATATATGATATTTTTGTTTTAAAATTATTAATTTCTTTTAAATTGAAAATTTATATTCATTCGAATAACTAATCTCCATAAATTTACGTTATATATTAAAATTTACCAACATAGTATAAAATTATTTAAAACTAAATTATCATTAACTACTTCAATCACAATATCACATTATACAATGACTAAATACTAAATATATAAGATTATTTTTTAAAATACGAATCGATATTAAATTTAAAATAAATATATTTGTTTTTTCTATTATCATAATACATTTTTCATGCCTAAAATATATATAGACAATATTATATATACATATATTTATTTTTAAGAATCTTAAAAAGTTTTCAGGTCAAATTTTTTAATTTAAATTAATGCATGATACACTATCAAACAACCTACTATTTCATTAAAAATTAAACTACTTCTAAAAATTAAATTAACATTTAATGTCTTTTAAACGTACCAAAAATTGAATTTAGACGTCAAATGAAGTTTTTCTATAACAATTAAAATATCATATAAAATTCAAGAAATTAATATTCGCTTATAAAAAATGAAAAAAAAATTATTTAAAAGAGTTAAAATTTAGAATTATTGTTATAACAATTAAAATGTCATATAATGTATTATAAACTTATCAAAAGCATTGTGTAAATGATATTTTGTTTCAAAATTATTAATTGCTTTTTAATAGAAAATTTGTATTCATTCCGTTAACTAATTTCCTTATATTTACGTTATATATTAAAATTTAGCAACATAGTATAAATTTATTTAAACCTAAATTATCATTAACTATTTCAATTTATTTGCAAAAATTTTATTATTTAATATTTAATTAAATTTTACGGATATATATAAATTTATTATATAAGTATACATTAAATAACAACAATTACATGTTAATAATTTTATCTTATTATATTAATTTATCGCTTTAGAAATTAATATCCACTTATAAAAAATGAATTTTTTTAATTTAAAAGAGTTAAAAGTTAAAATTATTGTCATGACAATTGAAATGTCATATAAAGTATTACAAACTTATCAAACGCGATGTATATATTATATTTTTGTTTCAAAATTGTTAATTTCTTTTGAATAGAAAATTTATATTAAAATTTACCAACATAGTATAAAATTATTTAAACCTAAATTATCATTAACTACTTCAATTTATTAGCAAAATATTATTATTTAATATATAATTAAATTGTACGGATAAATATACATATAATTTATTATATAATTATACATTGAAGAGCAATGTTAATAATATTATCTTATTATATTAATTTATTACTTTACTTTATATTTTAGCCTTTACTATACAACTTCAGTCAGAATATCACAGTATACAATGACTAAATATCAAATGTAGAAACTTATTTTTATAATACTAATATATATCCAATTTAAAATAAATATATTTGTTTTTATTCTATGATCATAATACATTTTTTTCGTACCTAAAAAATATATAGACAATATTATATATACATATAACTATTTTTAAGAATCTTAAAAAATTTCCCTACAAAAGTTTTTAAAATTTAGACTAATGCATGTTACATTATCAAACCATCTATTATTTTATTAAAAATTAAACTATTTTCAAAATTAAATTAACATTTACTATCTTTTAAATATACAAGAAATAAAGTTTAGACGTCAAATGAAGCTTTTCTATAACAATTAAAATGTCATATAAAAGTCAAGAAATTAATATCCTCTTATAAGAAATGAAAAGTTTTATTTTTTATTTAAAAGAGTTAAAATTTAAAATTATTATTATGGTGATTAAAATGTCATATAAAGTATTATAAACTTATCAAAAGCATTGTATATATGATTTTTTGTTTCAAAATTATTAATTTCTTTTGAATAGAAAATTTATATTCATTCGAGTAACTAATCTTTGTAAATTTATGTTATATATTAAAATTTATCAACATAGTATAAAATTATTTAAACTTAAATTATCATTAACTACTTCAATCACAATATCACAGTATACAATGACTAAATACTAAATATATAAAATTATTTTTTAATACTAATCTATATTCAATTTAAAATAAATATAATTGTTTTTTCTATGATCATAATACATTTTTTCGCGCCTAAAATATATATAGACAATATTATATATACATATATTTATTTTTATGAATCTTAAAAGTTTTCATGTCAAATTTTTTAAAATTTAGACTAATGCATGATACACTATCAAACCATCTATTATTTCATTAAAAATTAAACTATTTCTAAAAATTAAATTAACATTTAATGTCTTTTAAATATACCAGAAATTAAATTTAGACGTCAAATGAAACTTTTCTATAACAATAAAAATATCATATAAAAGTCAAGAAATTAATATTCGTTTATAAAAATGAAAACAATTTATTTTTTATTTAAAATAGTTGAAATTTAAAATTATTGTTATGACAATTAAAATGTCATATAAAGTATTATAAACTTATCAAACATGTTGTGTATATGATATTTTTGTTTCAAAATTTTAATTTCTTTTGAATAGAAAATTTATATTCATTTCAATAATCGATTTCCATATATTTACGTTATAAATTAAAATTTAGCAACATACTATAAAATTATTTAAACCTAAATTATCATTAACTATTTCAATTTATTTACAAAATATTATTATTTAATATTTAATTAAATTGTACGGATATATATAAATTTTATTATATAATTATACATTGAAGAACAACAATTACATGTTAATAATCTTATTTATTATATTAATTTATCACTTTATTTTTCTTTATTTTCTACAAGATCTTTTTAGTGTGCATAGTTGTTAGTTGTTTCTGCCTTCGTTCTAGGTTTATCTAGTTCCAAAGATAGATAGGAATGCCAAAAGGAGTAAAAAAAAGTATGCTGAAATGCCAAAAAAAGAGAGAAACAAGCCCTTCTACAAAGACGCTAAGAAGCGTAATGATACTCTATCTTTTTTTGGTCATAGAATGACAGAAAATTTTGATCGACCTGAGTTGTCTATAGGAGAACGTCAATGTAAACCAGTTCGTGATCAATCTGTTTATTCTACCATTTATAACATTACTATAGATGATCGACAATTTCTTCGTCCTTCTAGTAGTCAACTGGTACGAAATCCATCTACTGATTCTTGCGTCGCTCATGTCAGTGTAAATCATTCTTCTCCCTTGCATCATAATTTGGATTGTCCAAATATATCTTCCTCTTCTATTCTATCAACCTCATTGGCACCTGTTAAGAATCAAGATATAAATTTTCTTAGCTATATTCTTTGTAGTTTTGTATTATTATTGCTCCTCCTAGTAATCAGTCTTTTTATAAATCTTTTTAGGGATAAACCATCATCATTCTCATTCAAAATTAACGTGCCTGAAGAATTGTCCTGCTAAACCTCTACAACTTTCTTTTGTTCCCAGCTGTGATCATTGTGGTGCGAAAAGATCTATTTAGAGCCCCTATCATTTTATTGTTCATCAGGAGAGATTTCCATTGTGGCTCCTCAAATGCCATATGCTCTAAAACAATTATTTATTGATGGTAATGAAGATTCTGAACATTTCAGGAAGAATGTTCGTACATATAGTAATAATGTGGCTTTTACTTTATATGGGGCTAGGTATGATTGAGAATTAATAAAAAATAAGAAAGGTGTTTATAAATTTGGTGTTCAAGGCCAAATTTATCATTTCCTGGGCAATTTAGTTCCGACAACTGATAAAGTGTCTAGTATCCAACTCTAATTTTTTTGATACTGATGAAGAACTTACAAGAAGGACAAAGAGTTGTGATAAACTTCGTAAGGATACGTTAAAACTGATTATGACAATCCTACAGTATAATCCCTATGCTAAGTTCCTCAAGAGTCTTAGAGACATTCTGACACTTGACAATCATATAATAGTCTTGAGGTGTTATCTTGGCCTCAATTAATCAACGTGTATACAATCTTCCCATTGCATCACAAGAAGCTGCTATATGGATCAGCGTTATGGGTACTGTTCTGTACCGGCAAAAAATTGAAACGGTACCCGAATTTCAGGTACCGACCTTAAGTACCGGTCGGTACCAGCCGGTACTACGATACCGGATGGTACCGGGGCCGGTACAGCAATTCCTCAAATTTTGAGGACTAAAAAAAAACCTAATCATCTAC
>JAOQMS010000178.1:5952566-5970938 GCA_027563885.1 Erythroxylum longipes
TTGTACCCAATTCGCTGTTGGAATTTTATTCCAAGAGATTTTAATAAAGCGATCAGTTTTGCTTTTCAAAAAAAAAATGATATGTTAACATCATTCAAATATAAAAGACCTTGATTATAATACTAAATGTTCATTTTTATGGAACATAGAGATTCGTGAAATGCCGAACTCTTCCTATATTCCTTGCATTGCTGGGACTTAAAAGTTTGGAATTCAAAAAGAATGTCAAGAGTTCACAAAATTTCTTCTATCATTGATGTTCTGCAATTGCTTTTGTTATTATTATCAATGTTAGTATTGGTTTACGTCCTACACCCAGTCGCTTGGTTGTAATTTAGTGACAAAATAATTTAAATGCATTCTTTATCTTGTACGCGTTTTGATGTATTTGGTAAAGTTTATGAGATAATTATATATTCAAATAAGATTATAATTATGAGATTTATATTGCGTTTATATATTATCCTTAAATTGTCCCTAGTCATTGTTTTATTAAGATTGAACATTAATAAAATAAAAAAAGACTAGTACACGTTATTTTTTCCTTACGAAGGAAGAAGTTGATCTCATAGGCTTAATGTATGGAGATACTTAATATTGAACTAACCAGATATGAGAAATTTATAAGAAGCATTACTTGTATGTACATAGAAATTCTCATTGTGATGATTGTATGAGCGATATTAGATCTCCAAGGTTATCTTGTACAAAGATTATTATATTTTGATACTACTTATAACCTATTCTAATAATGGATAGCTCTTTTGGTAGTCATTGAATATAACATTATATGGGGGAGGTTGGGAGACCAAGATATAATTCATCACCCTAAAGTAATTAAGGAGAATGTTCTATTATTTTCGATTAGTGTTGATTTGGGAATCCTTGACTAAGGTGAAATGATATTTTGTAAATAGTTTACAAATGTCATTAATTGAATCAATAGCTAATGGTAAAAAGCTAATATGATTGGACTCAAGAAAGAATAGACATTAATTCCATATTTTATGTTTAATTGGACCGTTGTATGATGAAAGGATTAAATTATACGGAAAAATCATAAACGAAAAGGTTATTCAAAGCGACTTTGACATTCCTAAATATTTGGGTGGCCATGATGTGTTGCTAAATGCTAATCATGATTTATGAATATAAATTGTTTAATTAGAGAATTAAAGATAAATTAAAAGGAATTCTAATTTATCTAATTCTAATCACGAATTAGAATTATAATTTATAATCATTGTCAACATATTAGGAACCTAATGAGTCTCACATAAAGAATGAGTTGAAGAGAGCAAAGATATTTTAATCAAGTTGGACTTGATTATAAAGTTTGAGAAAATTTATGATTAAATATGAGATATTTAATAAAAAAGATTAATATAAGATATTAGATCTTATTTGGACATACTCAGTATTTAATTAGAAATATTTGTAATTCTAACTAAAGTTTAATTAAAATTAGAATTTAATTTCAATTAAATTACCAAAATGTACAAAACTTATTATAAATAGGCTTAAGCTCTAATGAAGCTAGCACTTCTTGCTTAACTCTTTCTGTAAGAGTTACATAGTGCTCTCAACCTGTTTCGTGAGTATCGTTAGAGGTCAGCACTTATGCGGCTACAGTGGTTGAGAGAGATTAATTTTGAAAGCAGTTTAAGGAATACGATAAGAATATGATTAAGCTTTAGAATAAGATACGAATTAAGATTCACTCTTTATTATGAGTTATTTGTTAATCATTTTGTAAAATTAAAGTGATCTTGTTTTTAAGAAATCAAAATATGGAAAGTTTTGTAATTATTCTACTGTGGTTGAGACTGAATTCTATCCGGATTTTTGAACAGTGGTATCAAAGCAAGTTGTAATTCTATAATCTGATTAAAACATGTTTGATTCTTATTGATTAATTTTGAAATTAAAATCACAATTGTTACATGATTAAACAATATGAAAAGTTTGGATTGAGTATTCTAAAACTATTTGTTTAATTTAGGATTGAAGAGTTGTAATTTTAGAAATAAAAAACTGAAAAGTTTAGATTTAAGACAATTAAAAAATAAAGAGTTTACCATCCTAAGTCGATACATGGTCTTGAAGAAAGTAAGTCATGAGAGTCTCCTTTCGATAACCAACATCACCCCTATCCTTCCCCTGTCTTTGACCACGTTTGACCCACCCACTTCCTTCTCCTTTTCCGACAACCTTGACCTACATTACTCTACCTAACCTGACATCCATTTGTCTTGTTTATGCCGACAACCTTCACCTCACGCTCTCCGACAATCAACCACTTTTCTCTAGCAACCTGACATCAACCTTTTTTTAACACCCCACTCCCATCTGACACATGCATGTGCACCCTTTAGACACACGTGTATATGCCTAATAGAAATGGTATGTTAACTATTTCACCTTTACTATATTACATGGCATCGTAAGTAAAACCATAAATAACACATTATTTGAAAACCAAAAATTTTCTCATTTCATTTCTCAAACTATAATGTACACTGTAGCATTAACCATCATCCATATTTTACAATGTAAACCTAGAGTGTTTACAACTCAGTCTACATACTCTGCTACATACATGAGGAAACTAAATAAAAATTTAAAACAAACTATTCCTTAAGTCCTAGCTGACCGACCTTTGAGCCATGTTTTTTTAATCCAAAAGTTATACCAAAAACCCATTTAAGCAGTCTTAGGAGTTAAGTTGTCGTTTTCTCTAACTTGAAAATGTCAACATTGCAATTTTGTTAAGTTTTGTGAAATCAGTTGTGTAACCATCCTCGATGGTTCATTCTTGTCATGCAACACACAATTTAAGTCATCATAATTTACATCATCCCAATTTTCATCATGTAATAACACAAAACACTTTGTACACAACTGTCCCATTTCAAAAATCCATACATTTCATCATTTAATTAAAATCATGCAAGACATATTCATCATATATTTCATACAATACAAGTTCTCAAACATTGCAATTGCTCAATTTAGTTATATCATATGTATATTCAATGTTTATGAGACTTAAATTTATTTATTACATTGTTGTGACCAAGTTCCTTTTTCATTGTCCCGTATCCGTTGTAGATACCGGGCTCTATCATACTGTCCTGTAACCATTGTGGATATCAGGCTCTATCATACAAATTGAGCCATAGGCTCTTACCATGGATGTCTCAGCTTTACGCTCTTTTTCATTAGCGATTCTGGTCACAACTGACTTTATATTTCATACATTTTTGGAATGAAGTGCATGACATATATTCAATCATTATGTTCAGTCATTCACATTCACCTTCGCTTTCACTTTCCAATTCACATTCATCATCGAACTTTTAGTCCGGCATTCAACATATAAGTTGAGAACACATGTAGTCAATCAGATTCACATTCAAGGATTACTTCTAATACAATCCCGACTATTAAACTCCTCGGATAAGCAATTTTTTGGAATTAGTACACAACATAACATATCAACTCAATTCAAAATTAAACAAACAATCAAGGTGAGACCATCTTAGGTTACTCACAACTGCTCCCTTTTTGCTTATTTCCTTGAAGTTCCAGCAATATCTGGAAGCGATCGCTCTACTTGCTCTTCTATATACAATCAAAGACAATTTCATGTTACCACATTGTTCATGTAACTGAATATGCATTTTTATAAATGTATCATGTAACATGCATGTTCAATGGCATATGTTTGGGTAGACTTCTGTAATAAACCGTCGTAAAGATCAATTGTACTCCAAATGTGTCAACATTCATACACTCATTAGCTATTCCAGTTTGTTTTTCTCAAAACCCACGGGTCAACCTTGTATGATCATTATGACAGGAAGATGGAGTTTTTAGACAACACTTCCTTCTAAAAAATTGTTCCCCTATGCCTTAAGTTTATAATGACTTTAAGATTATACAATTTGGTTCATTATTCTATGAGTTATGCTCAAAATACCACAGATTGTGCACGTTTGAAATTTTGGCTAGTGCATGATTGAAGAATTATTGCACTCCAACTTGTAAAACTAATATCTCTCAATTAAGATATCCAAAAATTACAATCTTTATATAAATAGAAAGCTAAGAGAATAATATACAACTTTTATGAAGAAATATGGTCTGATTCGGCTTCAATCAATACAGTTTATTCGATTAAAATAGGACACAATTTCTGTTAAAGGTAGTGCTGCAGCCTATGCCAGAACTTAACTTCAAGCTAAATTTCAAGACCCTTAAGGACAGAATTAAAATTCGGTTCCTTCATGATACTTGTAATCATATGTCTCTAGTTTAATATAAATTAAACATCATCCCATTTAGATTTCTACAAATAAAGATATGTCCAAATTACAGATGCATATTCAGTAAAACATGACATATATCATTCTCCAACACAATTCATTTCCAAAGTTCTATAATTTCTCTATTGTTTCTTCATCAAGATCACCTCTATTTCCCATTCAATTCATCCACAAAACAATTTACAATTCATTGTTCATTTTATGAATAAAAACAGAACATCAAATCATCCATATCTTTATCAACAATTTTGATCATTTTTACACATCATTTATACCATTAATAAATCTCAAAATCATCCCTATATCAACTTATGAATTATTTCTCATCATATGAGCAAGAATATAACATAACCTACGTAATTCCTCATCAACGTAACATCATATGTCAACACCTTCATCATGTTCATTTCATCCCAAACTATCATCACATATGCTTATATATTTAAACAACCTATAAAGGTTTAGGTGCTACTTACTTGATTAAGCTTCTAGATCTTCAAAAATCACCTCATCCTAGCTTTCCCATGTATCACACAACCATCATCTTTCAAGGAGTGATTTTGAGTCATTTTGTAGCAAGATGAAGAGGACAACAAGGATCTTAAAGTGGGTGGTTTTATTTTTAACAAAAAAATCAAGGTGGTGAAGGTGGAGAGCAAAAATTGTGAATAGGGAAGGAGAAGAAATGAAGAATATGAATGTGGGAGAGACTTACGAAGAGAGAGAATCAAAATGACAAGTAAAAGACTAAAAAGTTAGTCTTTCATTGAATAAAAACATGGGTTTAGCAAGTGGTGTGGCAAGTGATGTCACTTGCCACATGTCACTTTCTTATGATTTTCTAATGGGTCCTTTTTATTAACTAGTCCGTTTCTCAATTCTAATCCAATTGACTCTCAATTTTAAATGACATGTGTCATTAAATCCCAATATCACTTTTCAATAATTCTACTACCATTTGATATTTATTTCTAATACCATTTATCGATTGTTCTGCAACTTGACATTTTTCTTAGTCCATAAATACCCAAAAATTACAGAAATTCTCAAAGTTCTCTAAAAATTCTAAATCGATAATTTAATTCACCAAATCAATTTTCAGAACAAAATATTCACCGTCCATATCATAATCACATTAAATCACTCATTTATACTCAGAAAATGTCAATGATGCATGTCCAATTATTGTAACGAGTGTCAAACATTTTTCACGTGTATGAGTATGCCATATGATGTATAAATTGTACCTCTAAATTCCCAATAAACTCTTGTGAAAAGAATCCTAGGGTCCTAACCCTGATCATGAGGTAATGGGATGTTACAATTTTTCTCTAACAAGAACAGTTTTCCAAAAACCCGAAATTAACCTCTTCTTCTCTAATAAAAAAAAGATACCTTTCACTTTTCTCCAATAACCCGACAATAACAATCCATTTTGATCAACAACTTTGACCCTCAATTCCACAAACATCACCCTCTTCTCTGACAACTCCCTTCTTCTCCGACAACTCCCTTTCTCCATCACTCGTCTCCTCTGCCAGGTGCCTTTCTGTTTTTCCCCCTATGCCTTTCGTCTCGACTTCACCCTTCCTATCCATTAGTCTTCATTATATTCTTACCCCTTTCCCCCTTCCCCTTGTTTTCTGACAACTCCTTACCTCTACACCCTGTTCACCCATTTGATAGATTGTCCTCCCTTTACCTTACTGATCTTATGGAAATGGAACCTCTCATAGCCCAAACAATTTTGTACTCTCTACTCTTAAACTTAGCAGACTTTCCAACTCTAAGGGAAACCTCAGAAAGGAAACAGTTGGGAATAGAGAAGGAGAAGACCAAATGGAGCTCCATTGTAGGTGATTTTTGAAACCTAAGCTAAATTAGATTTGTGGAGACAGATGGGGACAAACCAATCCAAGCTCCTTTTGAGGTGTGATAGCAAGGTGCTAAAAACAGGAGAACTTCTCTTGTGTGGTTTTTTCTGGAGAAGAGGTTAGCTTTTCCAGTTATTAGCGAGTGGGAAAATGCTATATGGAGGACTAAGGGATTGGTGAATATGATTGTAAATGAAGATGAACTCTTTGTCTTTAAATTCAACACTAAAGAGAATGCACAAAAAGTGTTGGAAGTAGGGCCATGGCATTCTGATTATGAAGTGGTAGCCTGGAGTACATTGGATAGAAGCAGACTTACTTCAGTATCTTTATGGATGAATATTCACAAGGTTCCCTTAGAGCATTGGTCTGTGGAAGGTATGAGCTATATTACTAGCAAGATTGGCAAACCTTTAGGATTAGATGAGAATACTGCCTTAATGAAGAGGATTGGGTTTGTTATAGTTTGTAAGATATTGATACATTAAGGAAGCTTCCGAATACACTGAGAATCATGAACCTAGATGAGAATGGAGATCTTGTAGAGGATTCAATCAAAGTAACATAAATGTGGAAACCGAAGATGAAAGAAAAGAAGCAGGTTTGGAAAAGAAAAGGCTTGCAAGAGGGGAGGCAGATGAATGAGGCATGTCCAAGCCAAGAGAAGGGGCCCTTAGCTAACTAAGGGACACCACTTGAAGTGTAGGGTGCCTAAAACAATACTTAGATGGAGAATCAAGTGATTAGACATGGGCAACAGAAAAAGAATCAGGAGGAGAATAATATGTTTGAAATTAGAGCATCAATAATGAGGGATAATCAAGGATTAAGAAATGGGAAACAGGTGTTGAGTTTGGTAATGACTGATCTGCCAATCAATGTACCATGGGCAGTTGAGGATAAGGAAGCAGGACAGATAGAAGGGATAATCGACACTCCTATGTTGGAAAAGGGTGAAACTTCTGGAACCAAGAGTGGCCCAATAACTATAAAGGAAGTATAAGAGAAGAAGGGCTAGTAAAAAGAAAAAATGATTAAGGTAAAAGCATGGAATGTTAGAGGCCTTAATAGCCTAAATAAACAATTTGCGGTTCAAGAATTGATCAAGAATAGCAAGTTAGATTTTGTAGGTTTATTGGAAACCAAAATAAAGAGGGAGCATTTTATGAAGAGTTTATGTTTCCTAGATAAATGATGGATGGTAATGAGTAACCATGATCATGATTTTAATGGGAGAGTGGTCAAAGGATTCAATCCTCATAAAATGGACATAGTGTAACATATTGAATCTAATAAATTGATCCATTGTGATGTCTTGATTAAAGCTACTAGGACTATGATCGCAATTATGGTATTGTATGCGACTAATCACAAGTTCCAGAGGTTACATGCTTGGAATGAACTAGAGAAAACTAGTCATATCAAGAGTTGGTCATGGAAGGTTATAGGAGACTATAACTGTATTCTCAAGTTCAAAGAATTAAAGGGTGGGAGGAATTGGAACCAAGTAGACTGTAGAGAGCTTTAGGAGATGGTGGAGAGAACGAAAATGGTTGACCTAAAATGGTATGGAAATTCTTATACCTGGAATAATAAGCAATTGGGGGATTAGTTTTTACTGAGAAAATTGGATAGATGTATGGTTAATGACAAGTGGATAAAGACCTACCCATTAAGTAGTGCTTTGTTTAATGATCCAACTGTATCAAATCATTGTCCAATAGTAGTGGAATTGTTAATAGGCGATAGGAAGAGGAAGACCCCATTTAGGATATTCAATCATTTGATGGATAATTATGAATTCAAAAACATACTTATGGAGGAAATGCAAGGGCCAATTCAAGGTTCAAAAGGGTATCAAATCACCATAAAGTTGAAAGCCTTACAAAAGAGACTAAAATTGTTCAGTAGGAAAATGGTTCAACTGAATTTAAAAGCTAAACTAATGCTTTAGAGGAGCTAAATCCATGTCAGAAGAGAATATTAGACAGACTGAAGGATTTGTAACTAAGGAAATAGGAATCTGCACTGGTGGAAAATTATAATAAACTACTAAATAGTACAAATATTCTATTAAGGCAAAAATCTTGGATGCTCTGGATAAAGGAGGGTGAGAAATGTACTAAGTATTTCATGAGTTCAATTTTAGCTTGGCAGAATAAGAATTTTATCCAAATGCTGGAAGATGAAACATGGCAGATCTATAAGGTCATAGAAGGTAAGAAGGGGGTTGCCTTAAAGTACTTTACTCGGCAGTATGGGGTTGCAATGCTAACAAGAGCTATACCCGCAAAGGTTCTAGTAGGCTTAAAAAGCTTGATGAAGAAAACAAGGTGGCATTGGTTAGAGAAATAACAAGGGAAGAAATAAAGAATGCTATTTTTTCAATGAACCTTGATAAAGCCCCTGGATCGGATGGATATAATGGGAGATTCTTTCAAAACATTGGGATTCTTTCAAAAACATTGGGATATTGTAGGAGAAGAAGTAGTAACAATAGTGGATGAGTTTTATAAGAGAGGAACAATCCTTAAGGAATGGAATAAAATGTTTATCCACCTTATCATAGAGTAATGCACAGAAGCTGTAACAATTTAGGCCAATAGCCTGTTGTAACTTTCTATACAAAATCATCACGAAGATCCTAGAAAATAGACTGAGAGTGACCATGGGAAAGTTAACCAACCCAGAACAAAATGCATTCATCAAGGGGAGATCAGTAGGAACAAATATCCTACTATGCCAGGAATTGTTAGAGGGATATAATTCTAAGAGGAAAACGAGGAATTGCACCATAAAGATGGACCTTGCAAAGGCCTATGACTCAATCAATTGGAGCTTTCTCTTTACTATATTGGAAGCAATAGGTTACCCTTCTTTGTTTAGAAAATGGGTTGAGGAATGTGTCACCACTGCTTCTATGGCAATCTTGGTAGATAGGGAACCTACAAAATTGATCAAAGCAAGGAGTGGCTTTAGGTAGGGGATCCATTATCCCCTTACCTGTTTGTACTTTATATGGAGGTGTTGTCAACTGTCCTTGAGAATAACATCTGTAGGTGCCTAAAATTCCAGTTCCATGGTAGATGTAAAGGTATGAAGTTCACATATCTAGATTTTGTTGATGACCTTCTCTTCTTTGGTAAAGTTGAGAAAAATTCAATAGATATACTCTTGCAAATAATAAAGGAGTTCCAAGAGATCCTAGCCCTAAGATGCAACCCTCAGAAGAGTTGTTTATGTTTATCTTGCAACTCAAGTAGAAAGGTAGCTTCTAGAGCTATCAAGATGGGATTAAAACAAGGGAGTATACCCTTTAAATACTTAAGGGTACCAATTTCTTAAAGAAGAATTGGTGTTGTGGATTGCAAACCTTTGTTAGACTTAATTCATGGAAAAATTAACCAATGGAGTAATCGATTCCTTAGTTATGGAGGCGGGCTACAGCTAATTCAGACAATATTGAGAAATCTTACCACTTATTGGATCAATCATTTATCCATCCAAAAAGTATTCCCAAGGAAATAGACAGAAGACTTAGAGAATTCTTGTGGAATGGCCCAAACCAAGGTAGAAGCAAAGCAAAAATTAGTTGGGATAAAATTTGCAAACATAAGTAATACAGGGGTCTAGGCATCCATCTTTCAAGGATGATACATAGGGTGAGCAGGGGGCAGAATTTGTGATGGTTGTGCTACAAAAGGAAGATTTATAGGTAAAATGGATACACAATGTATTTATAAAGCATAAGAGTATTTGGATCTTAAAGCTAAGGCAAGATATGCCAGGTACTCTAAAGTACATTTTAGAGATAAGACAATGGATGCAAAATTAGGTGTTCCACAGGATTGAGAATGGTTAAAGCACCTCTTTTTGGTATGATAATTGGCATTATAAAGGTTCTCTATATAAGGTGGAGGAGGTACAACTCTTAAAATGATGGTGAATCCTGAAACTAAAGTAAGTATGTTAATTAGTAATAATAAGTGGATATGACCATTCCATAATAATAGAAGTGCCAGTCTCATAATGGAAGAGTTGCTTAGATGTCAAAAAGGAGAGTAAGATGAAATTCAGTGGCTAGTCGACAAATCAAAGACATTTAGCATAAAAGCCTACAAAACACTTTTACAGACTACCCAAAGCACAAGGCAGGAGTGGCAGTCTTAGTATGTGATCAAAATATGAAAATTTGTTTAGGAATTTTAACAAACACCTTGTGTGCTGAAGCAAAATGTAGACGAATTGCTACTCTGATATCATGTCAATGATGATAATACTTCTGTCTCCATTATTGTGTTTTGATGAAGAGAAAGAAAGGAATATAAAAGCTACATCCTTCTAACAAAATGTCTAGAAATCATAGCTAACTAATTCTGTAAATTAGCTGGCATTTGCTGATGTGTATCCTCTAACAAGAGGGATGTGTGGCACAAAGGATTAGTTAGCGGCAATGGCAGGTGGCCGCATGGACAAGGTGGTGGCAGGTTTTAGCTTTGAGATTAGGGTTTCTTAGTTTGAAGAAAAAGCATGTTTGGAAGCATGTTTAAGATTATATGTGTTTGGATATATAAATAGCCTTATTCTAAGACTTACCTAACCTAAAACTAAGAATATATGGTGTTTGGACACTCTTTCAGTCGATTATAGTATAAAATAAGACTTGTTTGGTTATTGGATTAGTGTAATTCAAAGTTAGAATAAGCATGTTTGGGTATTGGAATACGATATTCCAAACATAGTTTAAGGCTTGTTTATGTTTATGATTAATGTAATCTTAATAATTTTTTTAATTGTAGTTTTAAAATCAAAATTCAATTTCAAAATTAAAGTAATTATTTTTTAATATGACTAAGATTAATAATTATATAGATTCCTAATTAATTGTAGAAAAGTAGTTTCTAAAATTAGAATTAATTATTTTTAATTAGATTAAAATTAAATTAATCATATTCCTTAAAATTAAGAAAAGTGTTTTCTTAATTAATAAAGAAAGGTATTTCTTAATTAAATTTATTTATTTTAATTTGATTGAGGTAAATTAAATTTATGACTTTATTTATTTAGAGAACTATCATTCAATTTATTTAGAAATTGTTTCTTTATTTATAAATAATAAGTTTCTTAATTTATTAAAAATATTTTCCTTGATTAAAATTTAATTTTTTCTTTTGCTAATTAAGAAATTTGAGTTTTTAAAATAATTTTAAAAATTATTTATTCTAAATGATTAAGAAAAATTTTCTAAGTAATTAAGAAATCAATCTCTAAATAAATAATGTAAAGGAGTTTCTAAAAAAAAATTTAAAAGTGTTTTATTTAATTTTGAAAGTAGTTTCTTTTAATATTAGAAAATTAGTTTTCTAATTAAGGAAAAGTAACTTCTATCGAGATTAGAAATAGTAATTTATAATTAGATCAGAAATAGTTTTCTAATTAAATTAGAAAGTGTTACTTATATAATTTAAAAAAGAAGTTTTTCTAAACTATAATAAGTATCATAATTTATTAATTTTTTTAATTAAATTTTGTTAAAGGAGTGAAAAATAATTAGAAATAGTTTTCAGTTGGATTTGAAGTTTTCAAATCAAATTAAATTTCTATTTGGAATAGCAATTTAATTTATTTAGGAATCAAATTGTTTAATCTAATTTAATTTTTCCAAAGTATTGGAAATATTATTTTAGATTATGAATATCAATAAATAAAATCAATCGAAACTTGATATTTTATGCATATAATTTGATTGCGAGTGTATAAGTTGCATACTTTATTTATGTGTTTATATATATATATTGGATGCATGTTAAATTGTATGTTTTATATGTGTGATATTTTACGTGTAATTCTATATTTTACAAGACAAATGAAATTAAATCTTTCGTTAAAATATTTAGTATACGTTGAAAATGTGATTGTTGCCCTCCATTGTTATAAGGATAAACCAAAGTTCTGTTTATTGATAGGCTTGGTGAGAAAACTCAGGGCCACTTTAACCCGAATATGTTTTAGTCTTATGATAGTGTGTCCTTCTTAACTAAATTTGTATGATTAAGATGATCAAACTCATGATCATATAAATTTAGAGGCATGGTTAGGAATAACATATAAGATATTTTTGGCAAGAGTTGTCACCTAACATTAAGATGATCAAACTCATGATCATATGAATTTAGAGGCATGGTTAGGAATAACAAATAAGATGTGTTTTGACAAGAGTTGTCACCTAACAAATTTAGGAGTCATATAAGATGTGACTGATAAAGTTATTATGTACCTAATTTAAGTTTAGTCAGTTTGTTGAGCAAATTCAAGTTCAACTAAATTTGAATAAGATCCTAGCCCACTAGAAAGATTAAAGTAATCTTTCTGAATAGTAACGAAGGTTATTATTTCAAATAAAATAGTGGGAGTAACTAAATAAATGACTGAAGTCTTAATCTCATTTGATAGTCATGGGATATAATTAATTACTTGCTTTTCTTACATTTATATTTTGTTATGAGTGGAATATACCTTGTTTATTATTATTGATACTAAGTTAATGAACCAAAAAAATTTGACATTAAAGTCTCAAAGGAAGAATCAAACGAAGAGAGAGAGATTAACTAGTGAAAACATTAAAGTAGACATTGAATTAATCACTAAAAAAATTAGGAAATTCTTAAAGAAGAAATTATCTAAAAGAAAGGACTTCAAAGAAGGTAAAAGTGATTTAAAACATAAACCCTCTAACATTATTTACTTTGAATTAGAAAACCTTGCCATATAAAGTTACAATGTCCTTTACTTAAAGATAGTGAGAAGTAAAAAAGAAACTATAAGAAGCAGAAGAAGGACAAGATGAAAGCATCAACTTAGGATGACAAAATTGAATCTAAAAACAAGCATTTGGAAGAAGATATAGCTTATATGCGTTTTACCGCTATGGATGATGATGAGGTAAAATCCAACCCTAACTCATATGATAGCGATGGTGATTTGACATATGATGAATTAGTCAAAAGTTTAGAAATCATGAGTAAGAAATAGAAGAAATTGTCTTCCAAACTCTAGGAAATTTAAAAATAGTTAGATGGATATATAAATTAGAATGAAAAGATGAAAAGTGAATTGCACAACATTAAAGCATAAAAAATATGATTATTAGTGACAATCATAACTTAGATGCATTAAAGCATAAGAATGAAAAATTAGAGGTAGATTCCCTTAAGGACCCATTATCCAAGTTTACTAAAAGGAGTGAAAAACTTAAAAAAAATGCGAAGAGCTTAGAAGAATTCTAATGATAGGCATAGAATAAGATATAACCATAGAAGTGAAGGCAATTCTTAAACAAAATTTGTCAAGAGAAATTATTTGTATAGTGAAGAACCATTTCCTAATGTGAAAAATCAGTATAGAGCATCCACATCTAAACCTATTCATCCACAATCCACATCCACTATGACTAATACTAAATGCAAGCATCATTCTTTCATATATGGCTCACAAACCTAGGCATAGACTTCAATATTATCAAGGGAAGAATAGGTATATATGATAACATGCAAATCCACTCATACACTTTTAGGCCTAAAAAAACCATACATCGAGCTTTCGTTTATAGTAAACTTCATACATATAATCATAGTAGCTCATTTCACTATCTTAAGAAACTATTCAACATCTTTAATTTCCAATGGAAGTTTCCTTATTATGCATACACATAAGGTGATACATTATGCATCATCATCACTGCATGATATGTCTTTTTTGTGGTAAGTATAGACATGTTGATATGTTTTCTTTTGTAAAGGGCGGTAAGTAAAACCTTAAAAGTGTGGGTTGAAAAGAATGAGTCTACAAATCAAGGAACCGAGCGAATGAGTCTAAAAATCAAGGAACCGAGCTTATTTTGATACCTAAAACACATTAATTAGCTTGTTTTGTAAGTTTCTTAAAGAGAAAAGGTATGTAGTAAAGATGGTAGTTATTGAAATGAGTATTATATTTGAAAAGTTTATACTTTTATCTTGATGAATCTTACCTTCTTGTATCGAAGAAAGTCTTGAAAATGGTTATGTAAAATGAGAAAAAATATTCCTTAAAAAGAGTAAGAACAATCAAACACTCTTCAAAAGAAACAATTATTGAACCAAGTGAGGATGATAAGAAGGATAAGATTCCTCCAATGGATTGTAAACTCAAGAACTTTTATTCAAATCATTCATAAATGATGTTCAACAACAAGTAACTGTTAGTTTGTGCTTTAGGAATTTACCATATATTACTCTTATTTATCAATTTGATTATAAATCATTAGTGTTGGTTATTTGAGTTTGAATTATGAATAATTTTTTTATAATTATCGTCATATTGTGGATCTTATTACTTATATTTGGAGATCTTTGTACACAATGAGGATATTAAGTTAGACTTAACATCAGTTGGGTTCTCTAAATTTTTAAATGAGGATAAATTAGATTTTTTTTATATAGGAACTGTATATGATAAAGCCTCTTATATGTTTTAACTCATTTGTATTAATAATTACTTAGTTAATTATGTGTTTTAACAACTTTTGATATTTCTACCAATGTCCTTTTTTTTAAATGAAATTTTATCATTTTAATGAGTTTGTAATGAGTTTAGTCACTCCTTTGGTTGACCATCTATGCACACTAGTTGACTAATGTGTTCAAGTGGTTAACTAATGTCATATTTCTTTGAAACTTTCCATTCTAGTGACTATAGAATTTGTTTAGTTGCTAGTATGGTTGACCACACACTAACACTGGTTGATCAATCGAGTTATATGGTTGACCAGTCCTCCTAGTTTAATCACTTCTTCACCTCTTCTCTTCTTTTTTCATCTTGGTTGTTTATATCTTCTAAAACCCTTAACAATTCACCCTTTTCTTTGAGAAACAACATTCCATATTTCATAAAAATCTCATTAGATTGCACCAAATTGAAAACTTATCATTCTTGAGTTCCAAATTTGGGAATTTTCTAAATTTTCTTAATTGATAGTTACATTTTCAAATTGATACTTTCATAGTTAATTTATAAAAAGACACAATGTTGTTTCTCTTTCAATTATATTGATACATCTTTAATTTTGTCTAATTTTGACATTTTGGTCACCTTTTCATATTTTCATTTTAGGGTTATTAAAATTATAAATTCTTTCAAAATTGATTGTTGGATATTGCAATTATACTTATATTTGTGATAAGTTCAGCCTCTAATTTTGTCAAAACTTGCCCTTATTGCTTTAATTGGTTTTTTTACTCAATAGGAAACTTTCAAAATTAGATACAATTAGGGATGTTTCTTTCAAAATTGAGCAATTACTTTATCACCTTAAATATTTAGTAGCCTTCTTTCTTGAACATTATTAGAATTCTCAATCAAATTAATTTTGATTCTTTTTAACTAAGTTAGCTTGACGCATGACACTTTATATTATGCGTTTTAAATAATGGATTTCCTTTTGATGATTAAAATGTGGGGGGGGGGTGGGGGTAAAATAGTTATGATATTACATTTAAGCGAAGTGATTAAATTCAAAGGCAGTATTGTTTTGTATTTTTGTATTTCTAGCACTTTATGTGATATGATTGAGTAAATTTATATTATTTACAAGTATGGATATTTCTTTGATACTGAATACCTCTTTTATTATTAATATTGATATTTTTGTACATGGATTAAGGGAAAGCTAATTACTATCTTGATAATTGTTTCTTTGCTTAATTTTATTATTGTTCTCTAATATTACAAGTGTTTTATCATCATAAAAAACTAGGGAGAATGTTGAACTAATGCAGGTTTCAATTGATGTTTTGATGATAATAAAACATAATTACTACTTATGAGTTTATTATTTTGATAAGAAGTAGTATAAGAACAAAATGAAATTATAAACTTAAGAAGGTAGCTTATGAAGTTGATAAAGAGAAGTTAAAGTTTGTAACCTTTGAAATGAAGATCAGACCAAGAAAAATGAATATCAATGCTTACCAAGGTCATTCTTTAGCTTTTATTATTAATTGTAATCTCATTTAATTACATCAAAGGCTCACAACGAATAAGCATTTCATTTCACTTCATTACGTGAGTCTTTTCATTTAATAAAATGCATTGGAGTTTTTGGTTTTAATGTAAAAGCCTTTTGATATTTCAAACAAACTTTAGGGAACATTTAGGGAAGTGTTTAAATCATAATTACATTAAACTAATTGGTTTTAAGCGTTTAAAGTTATTTAAATAATATTTTTGGGTGATTGGTTGACATATATAGGTGAAAATTGTTAAATTTAATGTATTGTGAGCTTTTTGTAATATTGGTTGATGTATTAGTCAACTAATATGCCATATGAGTCGACCAATATGTCTACTAGTTGACCAGTGTCCTAATAGCTAATGAATCTGTTGCCTTTAATGCATACTAGTTAACTAATATACTATATTGGTTGCCTAGTGCTCTACATATAACTGTTATAATGACTAGTTCTTAGCTCCAACAACTAGGAATGGTCCCAAAACACAAGTAGGTTCTTTCTCATTAGTTTTAGCTTTAATAAGCATTTGGGTATTCTTTACACACATTGTTTAAAGTATTTTCAATTATTTGAACATCATTATCTCATATTTGTGAAAGTTAGCCTCTTTGAAATTATAAAGTGATAAAGTTAGGTATTTTAAGTTGTGAAATTTGGTTGGGGCATTATATTATTATACTTATGGGTGATCTAAGTGAGATTAAGGTTCGTCTTCCCCTTTGAAGAAGAATGTAAAGGGTTCCTCTTTGATGAAAAAGATTGCAAAAAGGTTGTTCTTCACCTTGAAAGAAGAATTATAATGGAATTCTAAGAAGAAACTCGGGAGCGAACTTAAGCAGTGATTGTTTGTAATACTAGAATAAATCAATTTGCATTCTCTTTTACCTATCCTCTTTAAATTATTATTATTTATTTGATTGGTTTATGTTAAATAACCTATTTATTCATATATATATATTGATTATTGTTAAATTGAGTCATTAGTTAGAAAAATTCCTAAAATTTATAAACCCCAATTCATCCCCCTCTTTGTACTGTATTGCACATTAAAAATTAAGGTTTGAATTGTTAAAAGGAGGCAATGAGAATGAGAGGAGCTTTTGGCCATATGAGAGTTTTAAAGCAAAAAAAGGTTAGGGAGAAGCAATTTTACATCAACCAGGGATCAAGGGAAAAGTCAATCTTAGAAGAAATTTTTTTAACAAGATTCATGAAGAATTTGAGATTCAGGATTCATAATTAGGGCTTCTTTATCTTTTGTTCTTTCTTGTTTTAATGTTGTTATTTCTTGCTTATCTATGAACTAATTTGGATATAGATTTAGGTAAATAGACCGTAAGATGTAATGTTTTGAACATATTTTTTAGTTTAATGAAATATCTACTTTTCTTGAGATTGATTCATGTTTTTATAATTAATTGAAATGAAGAAACGAAAGTGAAGGATTTAATTATTAGATCTATACATTGAGATTGAGAGATGATTTGTATGGGTATATCATAACATAGATAATGAAGGTTATGTGATTTTCTTAAGAGAGAAAAGCATAATCTTTCTGAGTTAGGATAAGACCCACAACAAGAGTTCATAAATCGAATTAATGCGTTCCTAGGTTGTTTTAATTAGAACAAGATTTCAATTAATTTAATCCAAGAAAATGAATCATGTTACTTGAGAGAGAGCATAATTATAAGTTAAAAATTCTTACTAATCCTAGAAACTAGAGTTATTTATTAAATCAGGATGAAGTTGAAACATAGTAAAGTCCTTAGGGATATCTTACCGAATCTAGTTTATTCACAGATTGCTTTCTTTTTAATTGTTGCTTTATTTTGGTATTCTAATTTATTTATTTATTTTACTTTTTACTAAAATGTATTTGATAGTCTAGATAATTAAGTTTTTGAATAATTGGTAATTAATAACTTGTCCTTGTGGGATTGACTCATACTTACTAGTATAGCTATATCTATTCCTACATTTGTAGATAAAATGTAACATCCCGTTACCTTTGGGAGGTTAGAATAGTAAATATTAGTGATTGATGAGAGCTTAGAAATGCATTTTTTCATGCTCATGCATTATATGATATGCTCATATTCATGAATATTGAATTTTTGC
>JAOQMS010000178.1:5978644-5991763 GCA_027563885.1 Erythroxylum longipes
TTCAGACAACCATTTGAAGAACAAATTAGCAAGTTGGGCATGATAGACATCTTTGCACCAACTTGAGGGGGAGTGTATAGAATCCTGTAATAATAGATAGTCCCTTAATCAAGGGATTATCTAATCAAGGGATTATCCTTATAGATTATTCTTAGCTGTAATATCTAGCTATATTAGGGATATTTCCAAATAAGGAGTTTCCCTAATTAGGAAGACTCCCATAACTATGTACCCTAACTCTATATAAGAATAGCAGCAGCTGTACTTCTACAATCTGAATAATAGAGAAGTTTTTACAATTACTAGAAATGGTAAAAGATAATTATATAATGGAGTAGGAAAAAGGTAGGAATAAGAGCAATGTGGGAACTATACTAAGAGCTCATCCAGTTTTAAGGGGAATCAGAGATACTTAAAGGAAGGAGTAGAACCAAGGAATTTAAGTGAATAGGAGAAAGGAAGAAGAGAAGGCTTATAGAACTAAGAATAATAAATACAAGGAAGGATGGAGGTAACTTAGAGAAGGTTTAAGACAATCAGTTCTAGGAAAGCTGCCTATAAGAAAAGATCAAGATAACCTTCAATATATAAGCCATACAGTTGGTTTAAAGAGAAGTTAGAGCTTCTCTCTCTATAGGTTCCTTTTTCATTAATCCCTCTTACCATTCCCTCTCCCCATGTTGTTGGCCCCAGGTCTCGGTTCCTATTTCATGGCATCAAAGCATCAAAATCGGGGTACTTTTTAAAATAAAAATAATTATGTATAAAATTAATATCAAAATAAAAAGAATTTAATTCCTTGGTAGGAGCAAGAACAAATACACAAACAATTAAAATAAAATAGACTAGAATAAGTTGGACATAAAAATAAATTAAAAGAAGTCATGAAGAGACCCTTTTAATATAAAAAAATAATTATAATATAATATAATATAATGAGAAGTTGAAAATGAGGAGTAAAACAAATAAATCAACTTATGAATTAATGAATAAAAAGAAGAAGAGGAAGAAGCAAATGTTACGGGTGTGAGTTTTCATTTCTCACACCTATGAGACAAATCACGATCCCGACTTTTGATGAACAGTGGAAGAATTTGTGGTTCGTGACTTTCCTGAAAAATTGGGATTGTCTCGTGTGACTTTCCAACTATACACACCAAATTTGAAACATCATAACTTTCTACTATAAAGTCCAAAAATTACAAACTTTATATCATTGGAAAGATAAAAGAAAGATCTACAACTTTCATGAAGATAATTTTATCAAATTCTGCCTAGATCAATACAGTTTATTCCTTGAAGTTTCAGATCACGTTTTGTCCCCTTTTTCCTCTTTATATATATCTGCTAACTATAACAAAAGACCCGAATCTAACAACATAAACCATACATACAAACTCCCATTACAGCAATTTCTTCATATAAGTCTATCCCAAGGTCTTCCAACATCCAACAATTTTATTTCCAACACAATGCCATCTTAACAGAAGAGAAATCCTGGACATATACAAAGAGAATTTCTGCAACTTTTGCCATCAATTCTCGACAAAACAGAGTTTGTGCACAACTTCATATTACGTATTAGAAGCCACATCAATAGCATAATACAAAAATTACAATCTCGAATGGTCATGCATGATATGCTTCTAAGTACCAATAGTTTCTAAACTAACTAGTTACAAAAGTATGAAATTTTTGAGTTGCCAAGCTTTGTAAGGGCTTAATAATAATATGTTTTTTCTTCACCTGAGGAGTGGAAATTGATAGGGTGAGTAGGGAAGCTCAGTAGCTAATATGTTTGTAGTCATTAGTGATGAGCCACATACACACAGAGCCAAGCATATTTACATATTCATTTCCAATTAACAGAACACTTAATTTAAATTTTAGTCACATAATCCATATAATATATTTTACCAATCATCAAACACAACATTTAATCACATATCATGGACAACAAATCACAACAAGTACACAGTAGTGTGGCTCGAGGGAATCCTATGAAACAGAATGGCGAAACCGAAGTTTGCACTATGAACAAAATGAGTCCATTTTTTTTAGAGCTCATATGCCACAAGCGGGCAGCCGGGAGAAGACTTTATGTCAACGTGCACGTGACTAACAGAATGATATCTCTCTTACCCACATAAGCAGATTTTCTAATGCATATATATTTCATATCATATTCATATTTTTCATGCTTTTTGAATTTTTTGTTTTTCAACAATACAAAAAAAACAGAATCCTTACATAACAATCCTGATATTAAATTCACAGAACATTTTTCCCACATTCAAAATGAGTAAAAGCAACCATTTAAGTATACATACAAACAAATGATTTTAGCTCATCATCACAAAAACTATAAACATATTACCCACCTATTTACTTGATATTTCCAATATCAAGTTTGTCTTTCCTCTTGTTCTTGCCTTTGATAGTTTTGGTTCCCTTCAAACAAACATATTTTCATTTAATCATCATACACAATAAAGCTTCCATAAGCTTAAATATCTATGAATGTGCTTAAACTTAATATATTCTTGGTTTATCTAACTAGAAGAACTAAGATCTAGTTAAAGTTCATGAAAATCTAAAAACATCAATCTATTGTTCCTCTTCTTTCTTTCTTCATCTTCAGCACATAAAAACTTACTTTCACTAGTATCTTCTTTTACTAAAGCAAGAAGAAAATATAGGAAATACCTAAAATATTTTCAGCTAAACCCTTTCTTTCTCCTTGCTCTTTTCGTCTTCTTCTCTTGCTGTGCTTCGGTTTTCTCCTTCTCTTCTTCTAGTTTTTTCTACAACTTTCTCTCTTTTTCTTTCTTAACACTCCTTACTCTCTTCTCTTCTTGTCTTATTAGTTTAAGACAAATTTTAACCTTCCTATCTTACCCTTCCTTATTCAATCTAATTCCTCCTAACTCCTTATCTTTATTCTAACTCTTCCTTTTTAATCTATGCTACCACATGAAAATAATAATAGACCAAATTAAACTCTAAAAAAATTTCTAATTCATGAATTCTACTTATATTCATGTTTGCTAATTTAATAAAATAAATTCTAAGAAAATTCGAGGTCCAACACATGTTCCCTTATTTTTGTTGTTTTTACCCATTTCATACATTAAGGATAAGATATGTCTTCAAGTGTGGTGAAGGGATTATACATGATGGAAGGATTATATATGATCACCATACTTTTTAATTTTTTAATAAATTTCTCAAAATAAATCTATTCGAGCAAACTTGTTTTTATTTGAAAGCACACTAATGAAGATATTTCATTATGAATATGATTGTTTTTGTGACTTGAAATGTCTAAGTAACTAGTTATGATTATTGGTGAATAAATAAATTCAATTTATTTTATAAATTTATAAAATTAATAATTGATTAGCACCATTATTTGTGTAAAATGTACATTGAGTAAATTTGACTTCTTTTCCCTTTATATTATCATATACAACTTTTAAAAAATTAAATTTGTGAATAAATGACCAAAAATAATTTTACTTGAATTGTTTCATACTGATAAAAAGGTTGAAGCTAAAAAGTGACATTAGTAGTCATTTGAGATAGTGATTTAGTTCAGCAACTAAGAATATTCATAAAAAGGTGTTTACTATTACGTTAAAAAGCTAGGTGAATTTTTAAACAAGCTCTTAATGCTTTTGTTTCATTTAATTTTATGTTTTGTTCTATATTAATAAGGGGCGTAAATAGTCCAAAATTTGAAGCATCTTTCTTGTGTATATCTATTTTGTACATGGAATTGAAATTTGTGATCTAGGTGACCTTTGCAAGTAGATGAAGTGGTGGAAAATTTTGATTGTTATGCTTAAAGTATTTAATATTTTTTCATAATTATTTTCTGTTTGATTTGAAATGATGAAATTGATTTGCTTGGGGATATGAAAATGCTTAAATGTGAGGGATTTTGATGTATGTTAAATAAACATTACTTTTATATAATTTTTATGGAATTATACTTGTGTTTTAGAAGAGGATTTGATACTCAAAATGAGCCATTTTCACACCAAGTTTTATTTTAGCACCTTCAAGGAAAAGGAGCATTTTTAAAGAAGAATTGATCTAATTTGGAGAAATTTTGGAAGAAGTGAAGAAACGCACAGGAATACGACACCATATTATTGGCCATATTCACCTATGTCCTATTATGTTTCTCCTATAAATCAAACATCCAAGGAATGTGGCATATATATGCCACTTTTTTAGGGCATATTCTAATAGGGATCATTCTTTTTCTCCTTGCTCACCCTACACGCCCTTTGTTCAAGCCATGTTCAATAATATGGAATATACATGTTCTCGTATTAATCCTGTGTCGGTGGAACTGATTTATAAAAGTGACAAAATATGGTGAAAATCAACATGGTATGTACACAGATAAGTTTTAAGGTCATGTTGTGTATTGAAAATGAGGGTTTGAATTATTAAAAGAGGAGGCAACAGGAAAAAAAGAGAAGATTTTGGCTAGAGGAGAGTTTGAAAGAAGAAAAGTGAGAAGCTATTTTTTATCAACTAGAGATCAAGGAAAAAATCAATCTTAGAAGAAGAACAAGAAATTTAAAAGATTCATCAAGAATTCAATATTCGAGATTCTTGATGATGAATTCTTATCTTATTCTTCTTGTTTTAATATTGTTATTTCTTGTTTATTCATGAACTAATTGTGATATAGATTTAAGTTGATGGACCTTAGGATGTAATGTTTTAAATGGATCTTTTGGTTTAATAAAATATCTAATTTTCTTAAGATTTATCCATGTTCTTATAATTGATTAATTTAAAGGAACAAAAGTGGAAGGTTCAATTATTGGACCCATACATTGAGATTGAGAGATGATTTGTACGGATAGATCACAACATGGATAATGAGAATTAAGTGAGTTACAAAAAAGATAACTATATAATCTTTTTGGTTTATGGTAAACCCATCACGAGAGTTCACAATTTGAATTAATTCATTGTTAGGTTCTCTTGATTAGAAAGAGATTTCTATTGATTCAATTTAAGGATAGGATTTATGTTACTTAAGGGACAATATAATATTTAATGAATTATTAAAAAAATAGAATTGTTCATTAAATTAGGGTAAAGTCAGAACATAGTGAAGTCTTAAGGGATTTCTTACCTAAATCTAGTTTGTTCTTATATTGTTTTCTTCTTGATTATTGCTTTTTTTTGGTATTTTAAATTGTTTATTTATTTTCCTTTTCACCAAATTGTATATAATAGTCTAGATAATTATGTTTATGAATGATTGGTGATTAACAATTAGTCCTCGTCGGATCAACCTGTATTCGACAATGCTAGCTATAGTTATATTATGCACTTGTAGTTAAAACATACACTACTGTTATCTCAACATGGTAAGCATTAGTTTAATTAGCCAATTATATAATGACAATAGTTTCTTTCAAAGGTCCTAGATTTAAACAACCATAAATAGAATGAGACATAACTTTAATGGATGCTTCTTAATCTAAAATTGCTTGCTAAAATTTTAACAATATTGCAAGGAATAGTAAATATACTTAGATCCTTACATTTTACTAGAGTTTTCCTTTAAAAGATTGCATAAACATTTTCAACCATTGTGATCTTCTTATCATCTTTCAATTTTAGCTTGTTGGTGCATAAATCTTTGAACAACTTCACATACCTTGGAATTTTCTTTTACGCTAAGCAAAGGTATGTTAACCTTAAGTTTGCAAAAGTTTTAACTATCTCTTTTTCCTTTTTTACCTTCTTTGATTTTACTTACTTGTTAGGAAAATGTGGAAGGTTACTCTTAACCTTAATTTAATGTTGATAATTTATCTTTGAAACCAATGTAATGTTCCTTTCTTTCTCAAGTTACTTTTCAATCTCCTCTTTATTGCAACCATAGGAATGGCCCTGTTAGTCCTTTTAACCTTCTTTCTATTCCTCAAGTTTATTGCAGTCACATTCTTAGGGTTCACATTCAGTTAAGATGGTAATCCCGCTCTACTTTGAGTCTCTAAGCAATTAATAATAATTGTTGTTTGGTTCATACGATTCTTCAAATTTTGAATGCTAAATCTTGCCTCATCTTAGAATTAGTTAGTCACTTATTATAATTGTTTCACCTCTTATTGAAATTACAAGGTGTTAGTAGCAAGAGAATTAACAATATTCTCTAAAGACATACCTAAGTTAGAGGAAGATTATGGTATGGCTTACTTAGGTATGTCTTGGAATTGTTGTTGGGGACCCTGTTTCCTTTTTTTTTTTTTTTTGCTTATTCCATCCATAGATAAGGATAGGATGATCCCTATAACCTGGGTTATAGATGTTGGAGAAAGGATCATATAGCTAATGATGTGGAGGCATATTCCTAATAATGTTCACATGCTTGGTTCTTCTATTTTACAACATTAGGCATTTGTCTATTGGATGACCCGTATTTGAACACATACCGCAAGCCTTTGCTTATTACACATTCCCTACAATCATTTATCTAATAAAAGAACTAAATTTAGATAATTTTTTCTTGATTAAAGAAATATTTTCCTTATTCACCCTTCGAATGGGCATATCATATCTAGAACTAAACTATCAAAAGTTTCCCACCATATTAATATTTGAATTTATTGTGGCCTTGGAGGGCTTATCAACTAATTCACTACTATTAAAACATCAATCATGCTCCTATCTTTCAGCAAAAGACCCTCATAGAAATGTTGGATTATGATTGATCATTTATTTGCAGGTGAGGGAAGTTAGCACAAAATTTCTTAAAGTGTTTGCAATACCTATAAAGTGGCTCACTTTGATGTTGCCTCACATTACGAATCATATTTCTTACATTAGCAGTTCTTAAGGTAAGAAGTAACTTCTCTAAAAATAAGCTCTTTATCTAGTACCATGTACCAACAGTTCCCGAGGGTAAATAAAAAATTAGCAGTTCTTAAGGCAAGAAATAACTTCGCTAAAAATAAGCTCTTTATCTAGTTCCATGCACCAATAGTTCCCGAGGGTAAATAAAAAAAGGCAATCTTTGCATGAATCTTTTAATAAGAATGGAAGAGCTCACATCTTTATTTGCTTTTGTTACTCCCAAAGGTTTTATGATTAAACAACCTATATCAAACTCTTTAAGGGGCTTGTGTATATACTCACTTATAAGACCATAAAAAGAAGGCAACAAATGAATTAGTCTGGATTTAAGTTCAAAATTAGTATTTTTTGCTAAATTAAATAAAGAAATGCAAAGAGATTATTGGTTCAAATTTGGAGTAGCCAAATCTTTTAGAGTTATATTATTAGCCACGACTTACTCCTCAATCTCTAAATCACTAAAAGCTAACTCGGGATGGAAAGGCAATTCAACTTAAATTATTCTAGATTCACTTTTTTAACATGTGCTAAGTTCTTTTGAAAAGTCAAATTGTAATACACTTTTGTTAGAGGAGTTGATCTCGGTTAGAGGAATTGATCATAGGTATAAATAAACAAGAAACAAATAATAAATCATGAAAAAAGAAATAAAATAAAAAATTCTACACCTAACATTGAAAACTAGCTAAAATTTATAGAAAACGATTGAATTTTTCTTCAATGGGTGGGGCTAGCAATCCTATAGATTAAATAGTCTTGTTCAAAACATTGATTAGCTTTAAAAAACGGTGTTACACAGATCAAATTCCACCGAAAATGAAAATTATTACAAAATAAAGAACAATTTTCCACTAAACAAAAGGCTAATCAAAATAGCTAATTAACACAAAAAATATAAGATTAATCAACATTAGTCCCCAATAACAACGCCAAATTTTGATGCATCTCGAGTGCATAAAAATAATTTCCTTAAGTACTAATAATGGTTTGTAGTAGTGGTGCATAAGGGTCAAATTCATAGGAAATGGTTATTAATCTATGCTAAATGTGCTAATAACTAAGTAGATTGGCAGATTGTATGAATTATACTAATCTAAAATAACAAAATGAAAACAACAGAATCAAGCAAATTATGATGAGAAAATAATAAAATTACTAAGCTTAGCTCTTTTAGTTTAGATTCCACATTCATTGGAATAACATAATAAATTATAACATTATCTTTCTCTTTCTAAATTACTAACTATAGGCAACAATAAGCTCTGTTAACTTTAGTTTTCCTTTAGATCATATCTAATGCACACAAGCTCTTTGATTAGATCTAACTATTGGAAAACCTATAATAAACTCTTTGGATTTAATGCAATAACAACATTAAAAACTAGGAAAATAGGTTAGTTTAAATAATAATCACACAAGCTTGAATTGTTTAACTTAGGTTATGTTACCCTTAATGATGCACGATCACCAGTTTACTACTTATGAATTAGGAACCATAACAATTACGAATTGAAGCCCTAATTCTAGCAATACATTTGATATGAATGATTTAGAAGGCCAAAACTAAATCAAACAAATACAAATTATAAACATTAGTCTCAAAATAACATAATCAATTCCATAAAAGAATAGTGTTACTGTAACTAATTAATGTATAAATGAGGTTTTAGGCTCAAACATCCCATTGAACTGGAAGAAATAGATCTATCCTTTTATGGTTCTTAAACACACACGTCCAAAACAAAGGCAAAAATTGAAAATATGATTGTGTGTTGCCCTTTTAACAAGAAGATAAAGGTTTAAATTTCCTAGGGTTTTAATAAGACATTAAGAAACATAGAAGTCCTAAAATAATCCTACCAAAATCTAATAAATTAGGGAAGTAAATAAAATAAAATAAGACTCCTAAATAAGATTAAAAAATGATTATTTGGCTACATGTTTAGTGCCTTGTGTTCTAGAAGCATCCAAAATAAATCTTATCCACATTTTTCAAATTGCTTAATTTGGAAACTTATGATAATAGTAGCTTCAAGCGAGATTTCAACCTTGATACTTTCTTATTATAAAAATACTAAATAAATTAAAATTTTAGCTATCTTTTTAAGATTTTCAAATCATTTTGAATCTCATCAGTTGAAGTTCAAATGAGAAAATTAAAGACAAAAAAACAAAAAGCAATCAAACCATCCAAAACTATGAAATTAAGGTCATTTTGCTTCTTTTGCCTCCATTTTTTACATAAGCATTGCATTAAGTATTATATGATAAATAAATAGTCTATTAAGCATTTATCAGTCATAATGCATTGGAAGCTACAAGGAAAGTGACAAAGATAAACATAAAGATAATAAGTTCAACAAGAATGTTAGCTTATTATATGAATTTTATATTTGATTTATACGTGAATAGTTATTAATATTTGAGTTTAATGTTTTTTGAAAAATTGATAGAATATTATTTATCAACCAAAAGAGCATCAATATAAGATGTAATTTTACAAACGTTAAGACCTCACGTAACACAAAACATTACATCATTCGAGTAACTTCAGGCAATAAACACCAACTGTTTTCCTACTTGTTATAATCTTGTTTTAGGTCTCAAGGTTCCAACTTCATAGATTCACTTAATCCCTCTCCAAGATTTTCACAACCAAAATCTCCTTAAGCTAGTAGTAGATTCTGTGCGATAGTACATATTTTTCAGTTAATTGATTTCTGAATATTTTATAGTTTCTTTCATGCCAAATGGAGTAGAAAACATAATTAAATGCTAGGCTTAAGTATACCTAATATTTTCCTTTCCTATATTAGATATTATCCCAATTAAGAATTCTATCCCAATTTGTTTGTGGATAATTCAGGTTTAGAATATAAAGCATCTTTGACTAAATGACCATGCTAAACCTGTATTGAAAAAATAGGTGGGGAATAGTTTCAGCAGTTTGATTATAAAGTGAGAAGTGCTGGTCTATTAGGCCATGGATCTTGTCCTTAGTTTCAATCTACCCCTTGCTACTAGCCAAGTAATTGAAGAGGCCTTAGGTGTCAAGGTTGTTTTCCATCCTATATTGTACCACTTGATATTTAGACTAATAGGTCTAAATAGATTGAGACAAGAAGAGTTATTGAAAACTCTTCTCTTTTTTAGTAGCCAAATATGTCTATCTAAGGATCATCAATGGGGGTAGTTAGGGAAATAGGTTTCTAATATGTTTAAGCCCCTAAAGTTATAGTGCCATATATTTTTTAGAATAATGAGATTAATTTGAGCATTGAGAGGAAATCTTGAGGTGAACTGTTTCAATTGACCTCTAACCATAAAGGGGGTATGGTTTGTCTGATTATCAAACTATAACCAAGTCTCTTGCTTTTCCCCAATTTGCCAAAAACTTTGATCCTTAAGATAATAGTCATTCACCCATCTTGACTATAAGGCTTCCTTATCACTAAATAGTCTCCAAATCCTCTTAGCCACCTGCACTAACTGGATTTATTTTAAAGAAACAATTCTAAGACCTCCCTCTTGCTTACTCCAACATATTTGTTCCTATTTAATCTTATCCTCTTTTGAAATTTCTTCTTTTCTTGACCATAAGAAGTTTTTATGTACTTATTTAGTTCTTTATTTATCTTCTTTACAATAAAGAGATAAGAACTCCAATGAGTATTTAGATTTTTCAAGACTCAAATTATAAGCTGGAGTCTCCCAGATTAGGATAGGAATATGTTCTGCCAGAGCATATGTTCACTTTTTGGTCATCTTTAGTAGAGGTAAGCAATCGTGATATCTTAGTTTTTTTTAAGTGATTAAAGCCCCTAAATATTTGAAAGGTATTTCTTTAGGATCCAATCATGTGATGGCACTCAAATTAGGGGCATTGTTCACGTCATATGAGAAATAAATTGAGCTCTTTTGAGGATCAATTCTCAAACCTAACAGCCTACAAAATAACTTAGAAGAGTTAGAAATTAAGTCAATGGTACTATGCTCAGCTCCATAAAACATGACAAAGTCATCTGTAAATGTAAAAAGAGTAAGCTTTAGATCTCTGTAGGTATGGCAATGGTTCGGGCTGGGCCCGGGCCGTCCTCGTCCAAGCCCAGCTCGACCTTAGCCCACGGCCCGCATCGGCAAGGATATTTTGGCCCGTGGCTCGGCCCATCGGCAGACCGACCGACCCGCCATTAACTAATTTTTCAAAGGAAAAAATAGTTTTGAGAAAAGTAAGCGGGCCATGGGCTGGGCCGGGCGGACTGGGCTAAAATTGTCATCCCTAGATCTCTATATTTATGGTGATAAGTAAAACTAGGGCTGAATTACAAAATTTTCTATGACAATCTGGACGACACTTCCATTAACAATATGAATAAGCAGGGGGATCACCAAATCCCATAAAGAGCTTACGAAGTACCATTGATTAGAGAACTAAATGAAGTGGTTAGGATGCAGGCTTTAGTCCAGCTTATGAATTTAGCTGGAAAGCCAAACCATTCCAAGCTTATGAGAATGAAGTTCTTGTTTAATTTATCAAATGCTTTGGAAAAGTCCACTTTAACATCACAGTTCTTGATGGGCCTCCTTGTCCCATAATCTTTCATCAATTTTTACACCATCAATATATGTTTTAAGGTTTCCTTTAATTTACTCACTATAATCTTTGAAATCACTTTTAAAAAGCGTTACAACATGAGTGTTATGTACTTAATTGATTGTACACTTAATCCATAACACTTAGTGGTTAATGCTATGAAATGTTTAAGAAACTCATTTTGGTTCATATTTGGTTTTTGGTATAATTCGGAAGCATAAGAGCTAAAGTGAGTTAAAAGAACATTCTTTAAGACATTCTCTTGATGTTCACACTCAATTGTCCTTGTAGAATAAGAAGGAGACAAATCGGGGTGAAGTTGGGGCAAGAAAATCCAAGGAAATGAAGCTTTCAAGATGATCTGGAAGATACACGACCTTGTATCTATTCACACGACCATGTATACATTCAAAAGATATGTTTTTGACTAACATGATTGGATACACTGTCGTGTACCAAACTGTTTCTAGTCATGATTTAGGTAGATTTCTTGTCATACACGATTTGACACACAGTCGTGTATTAAATCGTGTATAGGCCTAGAAACTTAATTTTTCATATAAATAAAACATTTTGATGGCAAAAAATGCATGGATTGATTTCGAGAGAAAATGACGGGCAAAGAACTCATTCTTTAGAGACCTATAAAGGACTAGGCTTCCCCATTTTGGTTCTGATGTGAAATTGAAGCCGAAGACATGTTTTGGGCATCTCTCCATTGTGTTTTGTGTTATTTCTCTATTAGGGATTGTTTATATTATCCTTGCTTATTGAATTGGGTGTTGTGTAAGAATGATTTTAATGCTCTATTTGATTGTTTTTATATAAATTCATTGCTAGAATCTTAAATACAATACGTAATAGTTGTGTTTGGATTCATTTGTCGCAACTAATGGTTTTGAATCATTAAGGATAGCATAACCTAGGTTAAATGATTTAAGCTTCTGAGGTTGTTACTTTGATTAATTTATTTTCCTAACTCGTAATGTGGCTGCTCGACTAAATCTAAAGAGCTTGTTTTAGGTTGCTAAATAGTTAAGTAAACCTTTTTACAAAAATAAAAATTTTAACAAAAATCTCTCCCTCTTCCCCCTTCCCCCAACTACTTCTACCTTCCTCTTTAATTTCTTTCTCACTATCTCATACTCTCACTCTCTCTTGTTCTGCTCTCAGACAATATCGACTCTCCTCTCCCTCTCTGCCAATGACTTTCCTCTTTATCTCTAGTGATTCTCCTTCCACTCTCCTTACCGTTGCCGAACCATGCCACCGCCGGCGACTACTGCTCTTTGGCACCAATTCTAACCTTCCACCGCTGCTAGAATCGCTAGATCTGGAATTTCAATATTCCTGATCCATATTTAAACCCAATTAAATTGAACCTAATCGATCCGATATTTAATTGCATTTTTTGATTTTTTGGGTGTGTTTTTTGCTCTAAAATTTGAATAGCAATCGTATTATATTTGGTTGTGTATGTATGTTTTATGATGGTTGGAATTATTGAAAACTTGGATTTGATGGAAATTGTTGGAAACTTGGAATTTTTGGAAACTTAATGTTGGACCCCAAAACTTTTCTTGGAAGTTAGAACTATTATATGTGAAATGTTGGAAGTGGTAAGCTGGAAAATG
>JAOQMS010000178.1:5991863-6020321 GCA_027563885.1 Erythroxylum longipes
TAGGAATGATAGATATGCATAAGATGGGTCATGATAGCTTGTAGGAGTTGGAAATATGAAATTTAACCCGTAACTGTTCGTTAGATGGACTTGATGTCCGTTGGGCGGACCTTCTTGGGTTTTTCAGTATTTCTACCCAATTCATGTCCCTTTGGAAGGGACTTCATGTCCGCTTGGCGGACCTTCTCGGGTTTGTTTGTGTCTCAGCTCAGTTCGTGTGCCTTTGGAGGGATATATGTCTGTTAGGCGGACCTTCTCGGGACACATTTATAAATGTGCAAATTTTAACCCTCTAAATGGAAAAATATCTCTTTGGGGTCTTCACGGAAGTTATAGAAGTCGAAGTTCTCTTTGAAATCGTACTTAAATGGTCTCAATCCGACATCCTTAATGAAAGTTACGCTTTTTGTCCCAAACCATGTACATTTTATAAGTTGCGGGCTTATCATTGCTTATCTATGGTACATTTAGGATTGAGTGGAACTTGAAATGTACTTAGTTGGTTATGGAAATAAGAGATAAATCGAGCGATGTGTTTAGGGTGACGATTGAGGATTTGAACATAAGAATGGATTGTCGTATATCAAGTATTCAAATTATAGAAATTGTGGGATGTTATAAGAATGAAGATGAACCTATGATGGCAAATAAGGTTCCATCAAAAGGACCCTACAAGGTAATGCGCTCAAGTATGACTCTAAACGTTGGGCTCCGAAAACGGGGTCCAACACTTAAAATTGTTGGAAATTATTGAAAACTTGTAATTGTTGAAATTGTTGGGAATTGGAATTATTGGAATTGTTGGAATTTTTGAAAATTTTGGAATTGTTTGTGTGAGTTGGTGTGAAATTTTTTATGTGAAATTCTTGGAAAATTAATGGATTGGAAATTTTGGGTAAGAAACTAAGAATATTGATTAAAATTAGTGAATGAATGATTGTTAAATCAAAGTTTGGGTATTAGGATTTTAGTAACAATATTGATTAAAATTAGCTAAGAAAGCAAACTAATTATAAGCATTATAAATTGAAATGTATAAGTAAACAAAATGTATTAGTTTATAGTTGAATTATGAAATTACAAAAAGTAAGTTGTAAACTTATAGTTGTGAGTTATAGTTGAAGATGAATATGTTATAGTTGCTAGTGTATGCCTTTAGTTTATGGTTAAATGATGTAATCATATAAAATGAGTTATATTATATAAGATGTATTAAATTGTTGGTTTTTGCCTTATTGCTGAATTGTGTTGGATGAAATTGAATTGTGTACAAGGTAATCATACAAAATGAGTTATATTATATAAGATTAACATGTGTATTGTGTAATTGTGTATGTTAAATACTTGAATTGTTGGTTTTTGACTTATTAGTGAATTGTGTTTGATGAAATTAAGTTGTGTATGATGTAATAATAGAAAATGAGTTATATTATATAAGATGGACATTCGTATTGTGTAATTATGTATGTTAAATACTTGAAATATTGGTTTTTAACTTAATAGTGAATTTTGTTTGATGAAATTGAATTGTGTATGATGAATCATACAAAATGAGTTACATTATATAAGATGTATATGTGTATTGTGTAATTATGTCAGTTTGGACTTTTGAGTTAAACAATACGTATTTTGTGATAGTAGTTGATAATGAAATTATGTGTTATTTATTTTGATATATGTCTTCATTTATTTTTATAGATAAATGGAAGGAAGTTCGAGTACTACTGATTATTCAACTGCTTCAGAAAGATACAATGATCTGGCTTGGGCTCATACTACATTGGTCCCTGGTATGAAGAACCATACTACTTGCTTGTTTTGTAAGGAGCATTTAAAAGGTGGAGAAATTACCATATTAAAGAAGCATTTAGGTGGGGTTAAAGGAGATGTGGAATCTCGTAAAAAACTAAGTCATGATGTGAAGCGGAAAATGAAAACTTTGTTTGAAGAGTATCAACATGATAAAGACAGAAGGGAGAGATTGAATTATGAAATTGGTAATAGAAGGTCATTTGTTAGTGTTCAGGATGATAGTGAAAATGTTGAAGGTATTAGTGTTCTTACCCAGCAAGAAGTGACTATTGTATTTGGACCTAATGTTAGGAAAAGAAAAAGGCAAGTATCAAATTTTTTTGCACCACAAACAACTCTTAGAGCTAAGCCTTCAATTCGTAGTGTCATGTAATCAAAAGAAGCAGCTCACAATGTAGATATGGCAATGGCTAGATGGTGGTATGATTCAGTTGAAGCATTCAATGCTTCCCAATCTTATTATTATCAATTTGTGGTGGATGCTATAGCCTCTTACGGTCTGGGATATAAACCTCCTTCTATTAATGAATATAGAGGTAAACTTTTGAGTAGATCTGTTTATAAAGTTAAAAGTTATTTGGAAGAAATAAAAATGACTTGGGTAACTTATGGGTGTTTAATCATGTGTGATCGTTGGAAAAATAAGTGACACAAGCCTATTATTAATTTTTTGGTTTATTCTGTAAAGGGCTCAATGTTTTTAAATTCTATTGATACATCTAGCTTGTTAGGAATGCTGATACATTATTTGGAATGTTCGATGAAGTTGTGAATAAAGTAGGACCAGAAAATATTGTTCAATTCATTACTGATAATGATTCCGCTTATAAAGCAGCGGGAAGAAGATTACAAAGCAAGTAAAATTCTTTTTTTAAAACTCCATGTGCTACACATTGGAATGCCTTAAAGATAGAAAATATAAGTAACGTTAATTATTTTCCTATTATTGATGATATTGTCCAAAAAGAAAAAAAGGTGACCAAGTTCATCTATAATCATGCATGGGTCTTGAATTTAATGAGAAAGGATTTTACCAATGGTAGCAATTTGTGTTGTCCTGATGTTACAAAGATTTGCAATCAATTTCTTATCACTTCAATGTTTTATTAAGATTAAAAAAGAGTTGAGACAGATGTTTACAAGTGATAAGTGGGTTGCATCTCAGCATGCTAGGTCTAATGTTGGATTAGAGGTTTCTAGAATTATACTTAAACATACTAATTTTTGGTCTCAATGCCAATTTGTCATATGAGTTTGTGAGTCTTTGGTGAGGGTGCTTCATTTAGCTAATAGTGATGAAAAGACAATAATGAGTTATTTCTAATGATATCATGGAGAGGGCAAAAGAAGCAATCAAGGCCAATATAAAAAATAGGTCTTATTTGTACACATCTTATTTTGCAGTCATCAATGAGAGATAAGAAAGGCAACTTTACTCTCTATTGCTTGCAGCTGGGGCATTTTTAAATCTTAGTGTCTATTTCAGACCAGGTTTTACAAAGAAAGTTGAAGTTAATATGAGAATGCTATTAAATATTACAACAGTTGTCGCCCATAAAATGTCTTTTAAGCTGACAAACGAAGATTTATAAGGAGTCTTCTGGGGATTTTGGGATGCCAATTTCTATTCAATAAAGAGCAAAACTTAATCCAAGTATATATTTTTTCAGTTTTGTTACTTGTTGAAAATTAATTATCGCTCTATTTTGTTTATAACGCTACTTTTGTTGTCTTACGACTTATAGTTTCTTCGTGAGATCAATTCGGAAGTGGTGTTCCAGAATTGTAAGGGTTTGCAATTTAAATTCTAAGTCAATGTGTGAGTGCAACAGGCTATTAAAGGAATTGAAGCTTATTTCAATTCATCCATTCCAAAAAAAAAGGAAGATATTATAGCACAAAAGATTGAATGACTTGGTCTTTGTTTAGTACAATTTAAAGCTTTGGGAAATGTATATTATTATCATTATTAAGTTAGATACAATTTCTTATAATTTTTAATAATTTAATTTTATTGTTTACTAGGATTCTTAATAAAACAAGTAATTCAGTAGATCTAATTGGCATTAATAATATCAATCTTCTGGCAGATTTGGTTCATGAGGAATCAAGTTTGATAAATGAGACTGACTTGGAAGGATAATCTTGGATGAGAAAGCATTGACATGTCATTTGGTGCAATGAATTTGAATAATAGTGATGATAAGGCCCATCTTAATGATGAGAATTTTGTACCAAATGAGAATTGAGGTCAATGCAGTTATAGCAGATATCCTCCTAGACGATTGGATGAAGTTCAAGGTTTTTGTTTCTCATCTTCTTTTAATTTTACTTTTATTTAATTTATGTGTTAAATTCAATATATGTAATATAATTGTAAATATTTTTGTTTCAGGTTTTACTTCTAGTTGGTTGCTTTCTCATTACAAACTCTTGTTATAAATTGTAATAGTTAAAGAGTTAAGGATATTTACTGTTCTATTTATTTGATGTTTTCATATAATTATCATTTATTATATGATGAAATTGTTAATATTTTAAATAATTTGTATTGTTCTTAATTTTATATTTGTATGATGATTAAATGATCTTTTTCATATTAATTAAGGTTATTATTTATATGTAAAATATTTGAAAATTAATGTTAATAAAAATAAATAAATTGTGTTATTTTAAAATTTTATTATTATGATTTTTGAAGTCAAGGATGATGTAAACAGTGTAATATATTAATAAACTATTTTGAAATTTTTTAACCAAGAACTATTTAACAAATTTAAAAAATTATCTGAAACTGTACTTGATACTGTACCAGAACCAAAATTGGTACGGTACCAATACGATATTCATAACATTGCTATTAACAAATATATATTATTTAATTATTTAATATAATAATTTTAATAAGAATTATTAATAATTTAATTTTATATTATATATTTAATTAATTAAAATTAATTATGAATAATTTAATTTTACTTGATAATTTTATTTAATTAAAATAAACAAAATAATTATTATTAGATATAAATAAATTTAAAATATCTTCAAAAATATATAAATTCAAATAAATTTTGATTTAATAATTAAAATATTAATTTAATAAATAAAATTTGATTTCTAAATTATTTATTTAATATAATATAATAATTTTATTAATAATTTGTTAATAAATATTATATAAGAGATTAAAATAAATTTATTTAATTAAAAATAATTTATATTTAAGTTTTATCTAATATTTAATTCTTATCAATAATAAAAATATGTCATTGGAAACTAAATAGAGTTTTATTTTTATTAAAAGTAGAGTAGAAACTACGAAAAAAAAATGCAACACAACCAAATGGTCACTTCATTTATGATATTTTTACGTGAACAAATTCATTAACCATTGAAAGGCCATAAATTCTTAAAAGAATTGAAGGCTTGCATCCTCATCAGTCTTCTTCCTGATCTTGTCACTAAGCTCTTAAATAATTTAAATCCTACATCTCCATTGATTATAGTGGAAATGTACTAATTAATTAACTGAGATCCTATCTATATACTGATTAGGCATTATGGGTCCCAACTTACAGCCAAAATGTGGCATTGGAGTCATTAAATGAGTTTGTCATGATTGGCGCGAAATAAAGGACTGAATTGCAGTTGAAAGATTGTTGACTGCATTGACAAGGTTGGATACACCTTGACGGTTGGCTTCAATTTGAGTCTCTTGGATCTGAAGCCTACGTTGCTCAATCTCCATCACTTCTCGATGTCGTTTGTCTTTCTTCTCTTCACAGTTTCTGATTGTTCTTGCCAAGATTTTTGCACTCTTCATGATGCTTGACCCTACTTTTTTATCTCCCCTTCTCCTTTTTGTATTACCATCAAGTTTCTCGCTGGTTTCTTTCGCCCCAGACGATTCTCCTGATCCCGCAAACAAAGTATATTACTTCCATACATACATGTAAAAGTTACAGGCACTCTAATGCTCTATTTAAGAGCAAAATGGCTATAACAAAAGCAGAACCTGTTTATATATATATCTATAGCATCCTTAAGGAATGGTATTGCTTTCTTACAAACTTATCTAATCTTTAAAGTTGGATTAACAGTGTTTGTTCCATATATATTTGCACAATAATTTGCGACAGCAATTGGAGGAGTGCCACATGAGAATCCCATAAAGTTGCAGTAGGGTCCTTTATATGTAGCACTTTTTGGTGGTGCAAACAATTCGACTTAAAAGGTCAGGTTTTAGTAAGCATGTGGCCTATAGTCTTGCTGACAGTTTTCTTTTCTGCATTCTGTGATTGTTCATTTCATTTTGATTTCTTTTCTGCATTCTCTGATTGTTCATTTCATTTTGATTTCATAAGCCCAAAATATAATATGATACTAATGGTTGATTCGTCACCACTACCAACTTATATGAACTAATACAATGGATGATATATTTCTCTTTTTTCTTTATCTGACACTTTGGATGATATGATATGATGATGGACCACCTGGGTTAATGAGTTCATATCACCTTCTAACACCCCCTTTTTTCCTTGAAGTAATCACAGATATCATTTAGCTAGTGTTCAGAACCATGGCATGCATGATAGTGCATATTCAACTTTATGATTAATCAACCTCCAAAAACATATTTTATGGGTAGGGTAGGATTATCAGTCAAAATGTTAAGAGAAGAGAATGGTCAAAGTGGCTATCCTGATACAAGGGTCCATGCAAATTTAGTTGTACTGTATTATTGTACAACCAAGGGTACGCTCGTAACAGAATAATATGGACAGTGGTGGCAGAGACAGGGTTTTCAAACCCTGCAAGTTTGACCAAAATCATTTAAATTTATAACCCCAAACACAAAACCAAACAAAATAGAGTTTCATGTGGGACTGACACACCAAAAATGCAATGTGAAAGAAAAAGCAAAGAAAAAGTACCTGAAACCGGGTCATCCACCTCCGTTGCCGGCAGAGCAGTAGTAGGCCGGACAATCACCGGAGTTATTGCCGATGACACTACTTGGAACTGCTGCTCTTGTCGTTGGTGTTGTTCTTGTCGATCATGTTGCTGTTGTTGTTGGGTACTGATCAGCATTTGTGGTGTAATGTTGTGGTATTTCCTTTGGACCACTTGGTGGAGAGCCTCGTAAACCTCGAGAGACATGTTGGACGGGAGATTATGGTCCTTACGTTGGTGTCGGTCCATGTTCCAGTAGGAAGGAGTGAAGGAACCGCTAGAGCTGGCATTGGATGACCTTAACTGATAATCTCGGATTTTCTTATAGTCTCGTAGGAGATTATCCCACTTATCATTGCATTGGTTCTGGCTTCGGAAACAACCATGTGCCCAGCAGTAGTTCTCTACCCATTTCCACCGGAGCTCCGCCGGTTTGGGTGATGAAGATGACAACGGAAGGTTGTTAGGTTTGGAGCGGCGATCTTCGTCAAGCTTCTTGGCGGTGATTAAGAGTAGAGTTTCTTGAATTGTCCAGTTGCCTTTGCGATATTCACGGCTGCTACTGGTGGTGGTGGTGGCGGAGGAGGGGAGGAGGGGGAGGTGTGACGGTGGTGTTGACGCAGTTGGTGGCAGCAGAGGTGTTAATGGAGGTTCAGACATGGCTATGGAGTAGAAGAGGTAAGCATTAAAGAGAAGTGGAGAGGGTAAGTGATGAAGACTGAAGAGTTAGTTGTATTGTATGGTATTTAGAAACGGGAGTGAGTTGAAATTTGTCGTTTAGTTTGTCTTCCAAATGGAGACATGAAAATGAAAAATAAATGTGGCCAACTATGATGGTCATGCTTCAGTGAAAATATGACATATCATACTTTTATTATTAGCATCCGAATATAAAATTTGTATAAAACTTGCATGAAATGTTATTTGTTAATATTTAAACATAAAAGTTAAGTCTCTTCATTTTACGAGAATAAGAAAAAGACCGTTAATTTACAAGGAGACTGTTTTCCGTGACTCAAACATCACAAAAGAGTAATCTTACTAATTACTTCAAGATTTGCTACGTTAGGAATAATTTGTTTATTATCTCTCGCACTCAACATAACATCTTTTTACTATAAACAAAAAATCAGATTGAAAATGAAATTTATATCCCCTTTGATGATTGAGTATTGGTTATGCTTAAATTGATTGTTTACTAAAATATAGTTTGAAAACAGTGAAATTAAAGTCTGCAAACAGTAACAAAATAATTGAATTGAAATAGTACCCCATAAATCTGTTATGTCATGCGCCATTCCTGAAGTATGTACATCAAAAAGTTTCTATAACACAAGCTCTAGACAAAGTAATAAGTTGAAGAAACAAAAAGCCTAGAAAGCTAGCCATAACAACCAGAATCTTGAATCTCCAAATTTCATTCCCAGGCAACAAAGATCATGGAGTTGGCTAGGCCGGACTCTTCAAAGCTCATTTTCATCTCATAATCCAGATTCTTTGCCCCCGGGATAGCCTCGGTCAGGCGGAACCGCCTTGTCCGTGGCTCCTCTAATTGTGAATAGCAGAATGACCAAAGCAACTGCAAGACAATTAGCTAACCTTTAGTTTGACCAAGGGAACATAAAGCACTACTAATTCAATGAGAACAACTACATGAATATTGGCCCACAAACCATATCTAAGAGGGTCAAGCTTGACATCAGTTACATATAGAATGGGAATGTGCGGGAACAGAAGGGAACATAACCAAACCTAAGTTTGAACATAATCGATCATTCGGACCTTAGTCCATGAAAATCAAGAAACCCAGAATTCCGGATTCTTAAGTGGCCTAAGAGATGAGCTTCACCCAACTAATACACCACAATCTTAAATGAGGGCTAACTCAGAGTAGCTTCATTCAATTAGATCAGTCCAACAGCTTCCTAAGAAAGTAAAATGTAAGTTAGCATCTATATATCTATATATAATACAGCTCAATCTTTCAGCACAAAGATCCCCTCTTTGTGTCAAGGTGGGCAAGTTCAGTAGCCAAAACCCTTGATAGTGTTAACCATGAAGTGTCTGACAAAAGAGTTCAAAAGGAACAAAATATTTCCAGGAATGCCTGACGAGCACAGGTGATTACATGCTACATCTCCACTTTGAAGGATAGTTTACAAAGGTTGCAAAGGCTAAAATAAAAGGCGCAGGCTTTGTTTACCTGTATTGGGTCAGATTTCAGGAAACTCCTCTGCATCCTCCTTCCATTAGGAAGCCGAACTCCAACCCGACAAAGGAGGCTCCTATCACACTTGGGTTCTTCAGGCAAAGGTGGATACCTGGGTTCCCCAGGTGAAATTGGTTTCTCCTGCACCTCAGTACTGGTCACATCTTTATCATTGGAAGGGGCTGTAGCTGACTCTTTCATGCACTCCAATGAGGCAACCAATGCTCGTTGCACTTCCTCATCTTCTTCATTAGTTTCAACTGCAGTTATTATATGTTATAAACTCAGGTTTATGTTGCAAAAAGAACAGAAGCATCTAAAGAATATGGAAATTTAATTCAATTTTATGTTAAAAAAGGTGATATCAAATGACTCAGATATCATCTAATCTCAGCATCGTAAAACACGGCACAAATGCCACAAACCACTCTTCTAGTACCATTACAAATAAATAAATGCCATGAACTGTAATATGACATTGTCTCATTTACTAGAAAATACATTTAATTAACACAAGGGGAAAAAAAAAAAAAGAAGAAGTCATAGTTTACCTTTGTCTTTATCTGGAGTCCACGAGCTTCCCCTTGGACGTTTGTGAGATAGGGTTTTATGATGATCTCTTGGGCCACCATCCATGAATGCTACCAGATCCTACAGTCAAAAGCATGTCAAGTTCAGCAGTGCATCAACAAAACTTGGATTCAAACATTTTCATTAATTTCAAGAACTCTCTTTAGAGCAGCAATTACTCTAATTATTATGAAGTAAATGCATACCTCCAGCAAATTCTCGGGTTGTACCATTCCACTCCACGAACGCATCTTTTGTCCTGTAATTGGATCAATAACAAGAACAGCAGGAACAGAATCCAATTTGTAATACGTGCAAACTTTCTTGCCCTCACTTGTATCATCGTATACCTGTAAGCAATAGTAGAGCTCAGAAAATACAGCACATATGGTAACAGTAAATCTCATTCATTGATAAAACAGGAGTTGATCATTATATTTTGCGAACATTTACGACTATAGCAAAGTTCACCATGAGTTATGACAATCTTTAGTACCCACTCACTTCGATCATAAAAGAAATATCTCTATGTGATGCAATTTTGAAGACTTCCACAGCAATGGATGTACTGTGAGATTGATATATTTCAGCATTAGAACACTTTAATGGCAATTTCTGAGATAATATACATATAGAAACTAATGCTCATTCATGGGGGATGCTAACCTGCCAAAAAATAAAATTTGTACCGATAGTCTGAGCAACAGCTTCGTTTGCCCAAGTGTCCCGATTAAGCTTCAAAGAGCAACATTACAAAAAATAAATGTAAATTAATCATTTAGACATGATAAACAATTTCAAATCTGGAGTAGGGGATAAAGCAATATAAAGTTACCATATGTGAGCTAAATTCCTTTGTTGATTGCAAGTTCACAAGCAGCCATTTGTCCTGAACAGAAGCAGCACCCTTTGCCTGGATTTCAAAGCTCCAGAAGTTGTAAGTAGCAAGCTTAAAGCTGACGCAATAGTAATACCCACAGAAGAATTGAAAGAATGAAGAACAGAAGGCAAACTTCCACAATCATATGTCAAACTCGTTCAACTATGAACAACCATAAGAAGCAAGCAACACATAACTAGGCAAACACAAACAGAAAACCTACATATATACTGCAGGAAGATAGAGAAGATGTAAAATGCATGAATATGTAATTGGAAAATACGGAGGGGAGCACCTAAATCAGTAAGAAAATTACATGAACTCTACTTTATATATCTCCCTTTCTCAGAGAGGATGAGCAACTACAAGACACGGCATATGTAGCTTTTGTAACAGCATTTTCAGAAATGTAATAATTCTCCATTATGAAAACAATAACTTGAGAGAATGGGGCAAAAAAGAGGAAAAAAGCATCAGAATTGAGGATAAATTCATAAGGTTAAGTACCTGCCAAGTTAACAATCATTAAAATAATCAAACTGGAAGTTTATCCGTATACCAACAGCCCAACCACCAGATGGTCTATTATGAAATTGTAGGTCATAACATAATCATGACAAAAATCTATGAGCAGTCTGATATTAAGAAAATAATATGATAGATTATTGATACAAAACTCCCAAAACCCTTAAATGTCAGACCTGTCATGTTCAGGTTGCGACCTTTATATTTTTCACATGATGTGAGTTTAACAATATAGATTATCCCGTTTTTGGATAAGGATCACAATAAATCTTTATTCTCACAAGAAAAAGATAAAATGAGAATGATCACATATACTATTATATACTAGATCTCATATTAAAATTGCATTGAAACTTTACTACATATCTATATGAAAGAGAAACAATATGATTATGGTATACACATCAATAATCTTGTCAAAAAAAGAAAAAGAACTCTTTCATTCCTCTATTTCTTACACCCCTTGCTAACTTGAGTGTTAGATTCGCAAAGCCAGAGGAAGCTCTGGCAATATGACCATTTTCTTGCAAATCAGCATTCTTACAGGTAGCATCACCATCTGATTATTCATATTTCTTTCTTCTTCATTTTTTTCCCTTTGGTCATAGCTATTCATGGGGAGGGAGATGGGTAGGTGAATGATTCGATAATACTTTGTAGCCTTAAATCCAATATCGTAACTTGAAAAAATTCAAAGTTTCTAACCAAAGAAGAAATGAAAGATAAGGATGACGAAAAAATTCAAATGAACAAACATAAAATCACATGCCATCCGTGGAATAATGACAGCCATTGAATGGAACAAAATTGGAATAACAAAACCAAAAAAGAAAAACTCATCAACACTCATAAATGCAGAAAAAAAAGTAAAAAAGATTTTTTACCTTTTCAAACGAGCCCTGGAACATTAAATGAATAGGAGGGCGATATAATGAAGCAAGATTATCTCGAGGATTTTCAGATATAGCTGCACCTCCTTGGTCAGATTCCCAAACTCCAGGACGTCTCATTTCCTCATCAAAATTACGAAATGCAATAATTGGACTGGGTTCGTGCATTGGATGCCCAACCCTTGAAGCTCTACATTAAGCAAAAAGGAAAGAAGGTGCACATTTGATAAGGAAAAGCAGAAAAGGAATGGTATACAGAAATATAAAACAAAACAAAAAAGGAAACAAAAAGGGCATCTTTTATCTTTTAGTTGTACGCGTACTTGTAACTTTCAGTTGCTAAATTGCAAGGTATTTATACCCCATAAAGAGAAAGATGAGGAAAAAATTTAAAACAAATAAAATGCACATAACAAAATAATAAAGTATGCAAATATCAAAAAGATCAGAAATAACCCCTTCATGATGAAGGGTGCCAAAAATATTTTGAAGTAGGACTTTCCAAGGGTACCTGCTTGATTTCTACACAAGGACTATCAATAAATACTGTTTCTAAATACATCAACGTACTATCTTGCATCTCAATCTACAACAGAATTCCATGCTGAAAGAACATTTGAAAATAATAGTTGACAAACATTATACATAAACTTATGGAGGACTAATATTCAGAACACTTATCAGCATGACTTCAAGAAAAATTGCCATTAAACCTTTCATGGGATTATTGATTGGTTAAATTGAAGAATCAGAAACTGAAGATGGGAAGTAAACATTATGCTATTGCAGAAATCATCAAATGAAAAGGTTTTCTCTTGATCTCTTTGTTTATCAATCTACTCTCTTCACCCTCCACCCCAACCTAGCACCATGGCGAAAAGCAGACATAAATGTAAGAACTTCAATGTCATTCTTGTTTCAGTCTTCAATTATAGTCGCAGTAATAATCAACCACGCCAAGACAGAGATAGATAGTGATGGCAATAGAGAAACTAAGCTGCATGGATCAGCCACAACATGCCTAGAAACTCTAGCTTTTATAATTCATTATTAGAGAAAATCATTATAAATGGATAGGTTGATAGTGCACCTGTACAACATGGCATCGTCATAAAGGGTGTCCCTTACAACAGGTAAAGGAGGTCGTACTTCCTCTCCGCCAACAGGTCCAACATTTTCATTTTCATTTTCAAAGTCCTTCAATCTGCTCAGTTAATATGTGAAAGATGATGTTCCAAAATTGAAAACAAGAATCAAAGCCATAGGATCAGGAACTGAAAAGCTAAATAAGTGACATATCCAGAACTAAAGGGCGTACCCAGCGTGGGTATCCTCCAAGGGATGAGTGTTATCTCTTGGTGGAGAATGTGATGTAGAGGCAGCTACCCCACCTTCATTGCCAATATAGAATAGTTGAATGGCTTCTTCCAGTTTCCAGCTAGTGGCCTATTTAACCGAAAATTCAAATAAGAAGCATAGAATATATATTCTTTAATTAATGTCAGATACATAAAGTCTACGAGGTACAACTATATTACTGCAGTTCGAAATGCATATGATACTACAGACGTTAATAAAACTCCAAAATAATAGAATTAGCCAACACTACAGAACGCAGCATCCAAGTCGATTGATAACATATTAACTAAAGAAGCAATGGTAGATCAGGTAAACACCCGCTCATCCTATAGGAACATCAAAATATCAATAAATCATGAGTCATAGAAAAAGTAAAATCTTTCTCATAAAACTCAACCCCAAATCCGGAGACAGCAGCAACCTGTTCCACAACCCATCATCTATACAAAAATCAAACACCAATGAAGTTAATTTAAAGATCGAGCATAGGATACATAAACACCAGAACTACAAACACACTATACGAAAGATCAGAACTTTATAGAAATAAAGAAAAAGGGAAGCACCGATTTTAAAGCTGTCGCTAAATAGCAAATCCAATTAACAGTCCATAGTCATAACCAAAAGAAAACAGCTCTTTTGCAAGTACCTGCAAGAACTGTCTTGCAGTGTCGGCAGTTTGGCCAACGGCAATCTCGAGGAACGAAGAGACCATCCTCTGCTTATCATTGGGAGATAACATTCCTTCCATGGTTCGGTAGACCCCAGAAGTCCAGAATTGAAGTCACCTTTGGCTTTCGGTGGAGGAGGCGTGAGGGAGATAAAAGGTTGTTTAGTCCATGTTTTGTTTATATACGGATCAACAACTCAAAAAATGGACCGTATTTATGACTAGTTTATGCTTGCAGATGTTATTTACAGAATTGTCATTGAGATTTGGTCTAAGGTTTCTTTTTCTTTTTTTCAATATGGAACCCATTTTTTCAATAATGTTTTAAGTTATTTTCTTAATTTTACTTTAATGCTTTAATGAACTTCAAATGTGGGTACTTAGACATTGCAGGTAAACATGTCAGTGGACCGGACCGAGCGTAACTTCGGGGGTTGGAATGGGTCAACCCTATGCTCGTCGGTGGATTGACCCACCCGTGGCTCGGGCTATGACCCGTTAGGGCTAGGCAGGCTCACCCATTTGTTTTTTTTAATCAAAACGATGTCGTTTTGGACAAAACGATATCGTTTTAAAATGAGCAGGCCACAGGCATTAGTTGTTAACAATAGTAAAATTCTACTATGGCACTTGGTCCGGGCCTCGGGCCTGTTGGGTCTTGGGTAGGGTTCAGACTCGGGACAATGACAAAATAACGTCGTTAACTCGAGCAGGCATAAATCAAATATAACAATGTTTGTTAATAAATAATATTATGATTACATTAAATGTTAATTTTTAAAAAATTATTCAAAAATTTTAAATTTTTATAAATAATTTAGTGATAATTAAACTTAAAGTTCATTTACCTTAAATTTATTATAACAAGAGTTATCAATTATTTGCATTATACGTTAAGATCTTTTTTAAATAATATTAAGAATAACAAAAAATTAACAATGTCCCTCAATTCAAAATGATGCCAAATACAACTATTAGTTTCAATTATGAAGATATAAGATCCGTATTTGTGTTTATGACATGTATGTTGTTATAATGCTGAATGAGCTTATTACTTATTAGTTAAAAAGATATAAGATACGTGTTATGATATACAAATTTCAATTGTGAAAATGCAAGATATGGGTTACAGTGTGTAAGTTGTGAGGGTTGAATGCACCTTTTAGTTAAAAATATGCAAGATGTGAAGATTAAATTTACTTATTACTTAAAAATATAATTTTTATAATAAAATATAAATTTTCAGTTATTTAGTTTCTAAAATTAAATAATAATGTGAGGAGTATTTTTTTGGTAGTATTTTTTTAAAAAAAAGGTTATGAATCATGATTTAAATAGTTAATATTAATATCTTTTTTATCTTTTTGTGTGTTAATTTTCTTTGTTTTTGAGATTTGAAGTTATACTTGATGGAAATTAATCTTGTTTTATGTTAAGGTGTATTTTGGAACCAAATAGAAAGTACTGCAAACATTTTGGGACAAAAAGAGTTGAACTAAGCGTTGAACCTAACTAGATATGGCCTCGTGTAGTAATACCTATGTGACAGTCAGTAGCAGAATTTTTTAGAGATTTTTTTTGGGCTTTAGCCTTGCATTTGATGGCTGCATAGTAGAAAAGAGTGAGCGTAGGTTTTTAAAGGAGAAGTGACACTATTCATGGACCAACAAAACTAAATACAAAATAGTAGCATACAGCATGTGGAAAGCAAGTACCGTGTGCATGTTTCATGAGCAAATGACCAATACGACAGCGAAGCATGGGCAAAACGCTATCAACATGGGAAGCACCAAAACGCTAGCTTGTGGGATTTAAAACGCAGACGTACAGCGACACATAAAAAATGTAGATCATGCATTTTGCTTAAAACATATAGCTAAGATTTTTATGCGAAAACAATAAGGTAGCCACCAATGTTTATTGGTTACATCAACACAACAGTAGGGTAGAACATAATAGAGAAGAAAAGGTGGCGGCTTAAACAACGAAAAAGGGAAATAGAACACATCCATAGAGGAGGATAACACCTAGAAGAAAAAGAGAAAAATAAAGCAATAAGGACGGTAGCTGGACTGGAAATAAAGAAGAAAATCAAGAATACCCCAAACGTGGACAGTCCCAAATAGTAAGGAAAAATTGTGATGTTGGGTAACTAAACTCTTATTTCTTCGTTTACGGAATCCTAATTATTGAACTCTGAATGTTGTGAGACATTTGTTCTTTATCTGAATCGATTTATTAGTCAAGTATTAATTATTTTTTTGGTTATTATTTGATTGTTTGATTTTGCAGCTAGGTACACAACTAATTTGTGATTTTATTCAATCAATTGCTAAATTAAATAGGTTGACGTTCAATTCTTTTAATTAAAAGTAGCGACTAGGATTTTTGTCTACTACGTTAGGGACATAATTATAGGAAAAATAGTTGTCTAGGCTAAATACTAGTTTTTCGATTTTCTTGATTCGTGAAGCTATTAATTAATTAAATATGAGATCATATCCAGGTTATTGATTAATAAGGGTTAATTCGAATGCATGTTTCTGTTAACTAAACATAAGAGAAAATAAGTAAAGAAATCTATCACGATGAATGCTTAACTAATAAATTGATTATTTTTAGTGTCGATGATCAACACAAGTTCCATGATGAAGGAGACCGAAAATCAAGATTTATTCCTATTGATTGTTAAATTCTCATTGTTTTGTTATTAGTTATTTTTAAATTTTGTATTCCAATTAAATTCTATTTAATTCACAATTTAAAACCCCCTTTTATTGCGTAACTACTAGCGTCTGAATTCCTTATGCGAACTATCCTTACTTTCCACTACTACATTAATTTGTGTTGTAGGAAGTTAGTTTCTTTTTATATTTGGTTGCAAGAAACAACATTCACTAAATTTTGGCGCAGTTGTTGGGAAATTTTTGACGGTTTAAGTACATTATGAGCTCGAATCAATATAAAAATTTGCAGTACAATCCTGAAATTGAGAAAACAACAAAGGCATTAAGAAAGCAGACGAAAGAAAGACAAGTACTAAGAGAAGAACGAAAAAGAGAAAGGAACATGGCTGCAATTTGCACTTTACGCCAACTGACTGCTCCAGCTGAGGACCAACAGCCTCACTGTATTAATTTTTCAAATTTAGGTGATAATAACACTTTTGAGTTGAAGTTGGGACTGATTCACTTGTTACTTATTTTTCGAGGCGTATTGGGAGAAGATCCTTATAAGCACTTGACAGAATTTGATGTTGTTTGCATGGGGATGAAGCCTACTAATGTCACCGAAGAGCAAATAAAACTAAGGGCTTTTCCCTTTTCTTTGAAGGATGATGCCCAAGATTGATTATATTATTTACCTATTGGAAGTATTACAACATGGGCAGAGATGAAGAAATTATTTCTAAAGAAGTTTTTTCCCAGCTTCCAGGGTCGCCAATATCAGAAAAGAAATCTGTGGCATTCGACAAAACACTAGGGAGTCATTATATGAATACTGGGAGAGATTTAAGAAGCTGTGTGCAAGCTGCACCTATCATCAAATCAACGATCAACTGTTGATTCAATATTTTTATGAAGGTCTTGTACCAACTAAGAGGAGTATGATGGATACTGCAAATAGAGGAGCTCTAGTTAATAAAACACTAGGAGCTGCATAGGATTTGATCTCAATTATGGCTTCTAACTCTCAACAATTTGGAGCTTGAAATGATTATGGTTCAAGACATGTTAATAAGATGGGAGTTTCTTCATTAGAAAGAATACCAGATGATTTGACTTCTTTAGTGCATCAACTTACGGTATCTAGGAAAGAGGAAGTTAAGACTTATGGTTTTTGTTCTATGGTTGGCCATCCCACAGATATGTGTCCCACTCTACAAGAAAACCAAGTTGAAGAAGCCAAGGTAATGGGTGGTTATTTGGGACAGCCTCAAAGGAAGGATGACTCGTTTTCAAATACATATAATCCGGGTTGGTGAGATCATCCAAACCTCTGTTATGGCAACAATCAAAGACAACAAGTAAGTTCTAATTTTCAGCTATATAAACAGCCTTATGTGCCTAGACAGCAACAACAAATGGGACAAAGTTCTGGTGAAAATAATCCCTTGGAGGACATAGTCAAGGCTACAAATACTGTGAACTTTCAACAAAATACCATGAAATTTCAGTAAGATACACAAGCCAGCACACAGATCTTGAGACCTAAATGAGCCAAATGGTGATTGCCATCAATAGGTTGGAGGCGCAAAATTCAAGAAAGCTCCTTTCTCAACCTGAGGTGAATCCAAAGAAATGTCTTTATGGTATCACACTTCGAAGTGGTAAAAAGTTAAAGGAACCTACCCCAAAGGTTTCTGAGCGATAGGTTGAAGAAGAAGTAGAGAAAGAAGTTCCAAAGTAGTCACAAGAGAAAAAGTAGGTAAGTTCAATGTACAACCTCCTTCTCCTAGTCGTTTTACCAAGCAAAAAAGGGAGAAACAAGAGAAAGAAATTCTGGAAACTTTTTGCAAGGTACAGGTCAATATTCCTTTACTTAATGCTATTAAATTCTTCGTTATGCTAAATTTCTTAAGGAACTCTGTACCTCAAAGAGAAAGTTAAGTGGCAATGAAAAGGTGCGATTGGGTGAGAATGTTTCTGCTGTACTTCAAAAGAAGTTACCTCCCAAGTGTCAAGATCCATGTATGCTTATAATCCCTTGTAAAATAGGTAATCAGAAAATTAAGAAAGCATTGTTGGATTTAGGTGCATTAATTAATGTTACACCTCAATCTATTTATGAATCTTTGAATATGGGGTGGCCTCTGAAAGAAACTGGTGTCGTAATCCAACTTGCTGGTAGATTTGTGCCTATCCTACGGGTGTTCTTGAGGATGTCCTAGTTCAAGTTGATGATATGATTTTTTCTACTGATTTCTATGTCTTACAGATGGGTAATGAAGATTCATCCACTTTAGTCTCAATTTTATTATGAAGACCATTTTTTAAAACCTCTAAAACAAAATTGATGTCTATGATGGGTCTTTAACTATAGAGTTTGATGATGATGTGATTAAGTTCAATATTTATGATGCCATGAAATTTCCTAATGATGATCAAACTTTTATTTCTGTGAGTTTTCTTGATACTTTAGTGCAAGAAACATTTTGTTTAGATGGACCAGATAAATAATGGACTGCATTGGAAAATAGATTGGATATTCAGGAAGGAAAAACACAAGCCGATTATCTTGCCATTCCTGAGGAGCTGGATATCACTATCCAGATTTTAGAGCGGAGCAAATACTTGGAGGAAGAGATATGTTTTCTGGAGCTAAGTAGAAATAATTCGAAGTTGTTACCTTCTCTTATACAACCACCAAAATTAGAGTTGAAGGCTCTTCCAGGTAACTTGAAATATGTGCATGACACTCTTCCTGTTATTATTTCGAGCAGACTAACATCTTTGCAGGAAACACAGTTATTGGGTATATTGAAAAATTACAAAATGCTTTTGGATGGACTGTGGTTGATTTGAAAGGGATTAGCCCATCAATTTATATGCACCGAATTCCATTGCAAGATGGAGCTAAGGAAATAAGACAGCCCCAACGAAGATTGAACCCACCAATGATGGAGGTAGTTAAGAAAGAGCTTTTGAAGCTCCTCGATGCTAAGATAATCTATCCAATTTCAGATAGTAAATAGGTAAGTTCATTACATATGGTTCCTAAGAAAACTGGAGTAATCATAGTGGAGAACAGTTCAGGTGAATTGGTATCCACCCGTGTGCAAAATGGGTAAAGGATTTGTATAGATTATAGGAAGTTAAATTCTGTTACTCGTAAATACCATTTTCCACTTCCTTTTATTGACCAGATGCTTGAAAAACTTGTAGGAAAAACTCATTTTTGTTGTTTAGATGGTTATTCAAGTTATCACCAAATTTCTGTTGCACCAGAGGACCAAGACAAAACGACTTTCACATGTCCTTTTAGCACCTTTGTAGATCGAAAAATGCCATTTGGACTATGTAATGCACCAGCCACGTTCCAAAGGTGTATCGTAAGTATTTTCTCTGATTACGTGGATGATTGTATTGAAGTTTTTATGGACGACTTTATCGTTTATGGTAAGTCTTTTGATACTTGCTTGATTAACCTTTAAAAAGTTTTGAAATGTTGCATTGAAAATAACTTGATTCTGAATTATGAAAAATGTCATTTTATGGTTGATCAAGGAATAATCTTAGGTCATATAGTATCTTCTAAGGGAATTGAGCTTGATAAGGCTAAGATAGAAATTATTAAATCTCTTCCTTACCTTGTTAGTGTACAAAGTTTGTTCTTTTCTTGGACATGCAAGTTTCTATCGACGTTTTATCAAATGCTTTTCGAAGACCACTCAACTCTTATGCAAATTACTTAAAAAAGATGTGGAGTTTAAGTTTGACCAAGCATGTAGGAAAGCATTCGATGAATTAAAAGAAAAGCTAATTTCTGCTCCAATAATCCAGTCCCCAAATTGGAGTCTCCCATTTGAGATAATGTGCAATGCAAGTGACTATGCGATGGGAGTTGTTCTAGGGAAAAGGATGAACAAATCACTGCATATAATTTACTATGCTTCCATAATGCAAAACAATGCCCAGAAAAACTATTCAACAATAGAAAAAGAAATATTGGCAGTTGTTTTTGGGCTAGAGAAGTTTTATTTTTATCTATTAGGCACAAATGTCATAGTTTATTCAGATCATACTGTGTTGAAGTATTTGTTGTCCAAAAAGGAAGCAAAGCCACGTCTTATTCATTGGATTCTATTACTACAAGAATTTGACGTGGAGATACGGGATAAAAAGGGAACTAAAATTTTGGTTGCATAACATCTTAGTTGTATCCATCTAGACACAACTTCAAATAACCTGAAAGATGAATTTTCAGATAAACATTTATTCGCCACCCAACAGGTAACACCTTGGTATGCTAACATAGTTAATTTCTGATTACCAAGTCTTTACCTAGTACTTTCTGCATGGGATGAGCCACATCTGTGAAAATATTGTTCTGATCGAATTATTTTGCGATGTGTATCTGATGATGAAATAGCTTCTATATCAAAAGTTTGCCATTCTTTTGCATGTGGTGGAAATTTTGGTCCTGGAAGGACAACCCATAAGGTGCTTGAATGTGGTTTGTTTTGGCCTAAACTATTTTATGATGCTTATAAATTTTGCAAGTCTTGTGATCAATGTCAAAGAACAGGTTTTGGACCAAAAGACCAAATGCCCTCACGAATATCCTAGTATGTGAAATTTTTGATATATGGGGAATTGATTTTATGAGCCCTTTTCCTTCCTATTTCGGTAAGACATATATTCTCGTTGCTGTGGATTATGTTTCAGAATGGGTTGAAGCTAAAGCTACTCATTCTAATAATGCTAAAGTTGTTGTTGATTTTATTAAGGCTTATATTTTTGTCAGGTTTGGAGTACCTAAAGCAATAATTAATGACTGTAGAACTCATTTTTATAACTGAATTGTTGAGGCTTTACTTGAGAAATATGGCGTTACACACCGAACTTCAACAACATACCACCCCACACAAGTGGACATGCCGAAGTTTCTAATTAGGAAATCAAATCAATTTTGGAGAAAGTGGTTAATCCTAAAAGATTGGAGTATGCGCTGGACAGCATATAAAACTCCTATTGGTATGTCGCCATATAGGTTAGTACTCGGAAAATCTTGTCATTTGCCTGTAGAATTGGAACATAAGGCTTACTGGGTTATCAAACAATGCAATTTGGATTTAACCGAGGTTGGAATTAATCAAAAATTAAAATTGCAAGAGTTGGAAGAGGCACGTAATGATGCTCATGAGAGTTCTAAAATCTATAAAGAAAAGACTAAGGCCTTTCACGACAAAATCTTAACTAGAAAAGAATTTTCCATAGGTCAAAAGATCCTTATTTATCACTCTAAACTAAAGCTCTTTCCTAGTAAATTATGATCTTGTTGGATAGGTACTAATGTTTTCTCACATGGTGCAATAGAAATTCAAAGTTTAGACACTTTTAAATTGTTTAAAGTTAAAGGACACATATTGAAACGGTATTATGAGAATTTACAGGTTGAAACTGGGGAAGAAATTGAACTGGTTGAGCCAGTTTACTATGAGTAAGTCAATAAATTTTTTCATCTAGTAAATATGACGTTGAAGAAGCACTTTTGAGAGGAACCTCAAGATTTATTTTAATTTAAGTTGTTTCATTTTTTATTTCATTTTATTTTTCTTAATTTTCTAAAAAATAAAAAATTAGCCTGTTATTTTTTCTATTTGATTTATTTTTAATTTGTTAAAAAAGGATGTATAGCAACAGGGGCTAATGAGGTAAGGTACGCATGCGTTAATATATATTTTTTTACTTCATTTATTTATTTATTTTATTCTTTTTGTTAACTCCATCTCTTTTGTTTAGTTTGACAGTGTCCCTTTCCTTTTTTTCCCAAAATTCCAATCCCTAATTGCAAGCCCCCTCTCTAAATCAACATATCACTCACTAGCAGCCCAAAGCCCCCTCCATAGCGACCAAAATGAACCACCCCACCTAATTCGTCCATACTCAATCCAACCTCTTAACCTTCCAGCGTCTAAACAAAAATGCCACCCAAAAGTTCAAGTTGTCTCAATTCACTACAGCTCACCCAACAATTGCAACAACATTGTTCTGCAGCTAACCCCATCTATGTTGAAGTAGTCCATCGTCATTTTCTTTTGCAGATTCTCCACCATTATCTACAGCTACACAGCCACCCGCAGCTCTTGAAGAATCTGATTCCTTTGACACAAATGAAGTCCAGCCGCAACCAGAAGCAGCGGAAATGCAGGACCAAGAAGAAACAGAAGCAGAAACAGTGGCATTCATTTTTTGTTGCTTCATTTTGTGCAACAATGAAATTTGTGACAAAATTCGTGGCTAAAAAAGATGCATTTTTAAATGGTTGTGGTGATTATGTGCCTGAATTTGATCCATATGCACTGTGGTCAGAATGGTTTGTTGATTCTAAGAAGTATAACCTTGTAGTTCCAAAAGTTCTTTTCTTCGCAAACTAGCTTTGAAATACATGCATCGTTTTCTGGTTTACAATTTTTCTGGTCGTAGAAAAATTGTTGGTATTATATCAAAAGCTAAAATTTTCTTTTTATGTTACATGGAAAATGATGTCTCAGTTAATTTGGGTTTTTGGATGCTCACTCAAATGCATTCCATATTCAAAAAGCATAATCAAGCTTTAATCTTAGGCTCATATATCACTCAACTAGCTATAAATATTGGAGTCTTAGATGTTGATAAGACTAACCTCACAGTTGCTTGTGAGATGGAACCATTGGATTGTGAGTGTTTGTACAGGATGAGACTTGTAGTTGCTGACAAAACTGCTGGATACACTTTTGCCCCACCTAGACCGATTGTACAACCTACTCCTCTCGATCATTGGAGAAAAAGAAGAACTACGACTACAAACACCTCCACAACCACAACTTTGTGTTACTGTGTGTTTTGAATTTACTGTTTCTTTGCTTATTTTGATTTTGATTTTTTTCTTTTCTGTCTTTTAATTTGCATGTAATATGTGTTAAACCATGAAATTCTATCTTAGTAGTTGGAATGAGATTGAATTGTGTGCTTGAAGTCGAATTAGGCCAATTGAATAGAAGATGAATCATGCTGATCTGTTAAAGTAGTTGGTTACATAAGCTTACTCAGAAATTGATGGTTAAGTGATTAGGTAATGTATAGAAGCATAATGGATTTTCAATTAAGCCTATGTGAGGAATTAAGCCTATATGATTCCATTCAAAAGTCATTTCATTTCTTTGTGTGTGTGATACTCCTTTAGGTGATTACCTTCAGAACTTACTCTGAACCGGTTTGAATTTACTAGATGCATGCTAGATAGAAATGATTAAGGCTATTTTTCTTTTAATCTTTGACTTAAAATGACCCACCTATTTTATTTCCCCTTTCAAACCCCTTTGGGCCTTTACCCTCTTTGTTTCTTAAAGAAAACACCTCATTGTAAAAAATAAAACCCCATTAGCCTTACCTATTCACAAGTTTAATAAAGTGCTAAGTTAGCTAGTTTTGGGACTTTTGGATATATTTTTTTTCTAAAATGAGTTTACCGATACTTCTACTCATAGAACACATTGTATTTAGCTGTTGTTATTGTTCATTGTTTCCTTAGTGTTTAAAAAAATCAAGTATAGTAGCAATGATAAGTGTTGACTAGTTAGTTATTTACATGCAATTCTCATAAATACATTTTGTTGTCATTTTGTATACTTAGTGCTTTATGACTACTTGTGAAGAACCCCTCAAACCCCCTTTTGACTCAACTTAACCTTAGCCTTATTACAACCTCAAATAAAGCCCTTTTGATCTGTTTTAGCATTTAATCACTGTAGAAGAGAATTGGTATATTTACAAGCCTATGGTAGTGTGATTTCCTATAGGGAGTTTTGAGCGAAACACCCACCTATAAACACTTGAGTGAAATGAATGAATCCTGTGAGAAAAATCTATTGTGAGTTTATGCTTATCTTTAAATGATATTATCATAAGTTGAGTTTGTTTATGTGCACTGATAAAAACTAATCATGTTGTAGTAGCTTGACATTCAATTGGCCAAAGTTTGAATGATTGCATGCACTTGGTTTCTTTGAAAATGAATTGATAGAATTTGATGGTCGTGTTTAATTTGCTCGAGGGCGAGCAAAAGATTAAATGTGGGGGAGTTTGTTAGTGTCTTTATTTTCTATCTTTTTGTGTGTTTGTTAGTGTCTTTATTTTCTATCTTTTTGTGTGTTAATTTTCTTTGTTTTTGAGGTTTGAAGTTATACTTAATGGAAATTAATCTTGTTTTATGTCAAGGTATATTTTGGAACCAAATAGAAAGAACTGTGAACATTTTGGGATAAAAAGAGCTGAACCAGGCGTTGAACTTAACTAGACATGGCCTCGTGCAGTGATACCTATGTGACAGTCAGCACCAGAAGTTTTTAGAGATTTTTTTTTGGGGATTTAGCCTTGCATTTGAAGGCTCTAAAGTAGAAAGGAGTGAGCATTTTTAAAGGAGAAGTGACTCTTTTCATAGACCAACAATCAATTTACTAAATACAAAATTGTAGCACGCAACATGTGGAAAGCTAGTAATGTGTGTGTTTCATAAGCAGATGACCAATACGACAGCGAAGCATGAGCAAAACGCCAGCAACATAGGAAGCACCAAAATGCTAGCTTGTGGGAGATAAAACGCAAACATATAGCGACACACCAAAAACACAAACCATGTGTTTTGCTTAAAACGCACAACTAAGGGTTTTATGCGAAAACAGTACAGTGGACACCAATATTTATTCGTCACATCAATATAACAGTAGGGTAGAACATAATAGAGAAGAAAAGGTGGCGGCTTAAGCAATGAAAAAGGGGAATATAACACATCCATAGAGGAGGATAACCCAGCAAAAAAAGAGAAAAACAAAGCAACAAGGACCACGGCTGGACTGGAAACAAAGAAGAAAATTAAGAACGCCCCAAACGTGGACAATCCCAAATAGTTAGGAAAAATTGTGATGTTGAATAACTAAACTCTTATTTCTTGGTTTACGGAATCCTAATTATTGAACTCTAAATGTTATGAGACGTTCGTTCTTTATTTGAATCAATTTATTAGTCAAGTATAAATTATTTTTCTAGGTTATTATTTGATTGTTTGATTTTGCAGCTAGGTGCACAACTAGTTTGTGATTTTATTTAATCTATTGCTAGATTAAATAGGTTGATGTTCAATTCTTTCAATCAAAAGTAGCGACTAGGATTTTTGTTTAATAGGTTAGGGACATAATTATAGGAAAAATAGTTGTCTACGCTAAATATACATTGTATATATATTGTCTAGCTTGTCGATTTTCTTGATTCGTAAAGCTATTAATTAATTAAATATGAGATCGTGTCCAGGTTATTGATTAATAAGAATTAATTCAAATACAAGTTTCGATTAACTAAATATAAGAGAAAATAGGTAAAGAAATTTTCCACGATGAATGCTTAACCAATAAATTGATTATTTTTAATATCAATGATCAACGCAATTTCAATAATGAAGGACACCGGAAGCCAAGATTTATTCCTATTGATTGTTAAATTCTCATTGTTTTGCTATTAGTTATTTTTCAGTTTCATATTCCAATTAAATTATGTTTAATTCATAATTTAAAACGCCCCTTTTATTACGTAACTACTAACGTTTGAATTTGTCGTGGGAACAATCCCTACTTTCTACTACTACATTAATTTGTGTTGTAAGAAGTTGGTTTCTTTTTAAATTTGGTTGCAGGCGACAGCATTCACTAGTTAATGATTCTATTATTTTGTAAATTAACCCGACTCTTAATTGTCATAATATTCTATATTAGATTTATAATATTTTTTCTTCAAAAAATGAGAAATTATATTTTAATAATAAAAAATGATGAAAAAGTTTCTACTTAACGAACCCAGTGTACAAGGTTTCCCATTTTACAAAAATGTTGAGAGGGTCATCGATATACGCAACCTTTCCCTGTATTTTACAAAGTTTATCATAATTTGAATACTAGTACATGGGCCATAAATTCTTATTGAAATGGGGTATACTTCACTAGTTATTAAAAAATAAAAAATACCCATATCATGGAGGAATGGAAATAAACATACATGGTTAACGATTTCCTCATTTGGTTGTCTTGCTTAGGGTTGGAGCACCCTGTTTCTGTTAGGGTGTTCCAACTCTCCAACTTGTGTCACTTAATTTTATCTACATATTTATGTGGACTTTACATAAATGTATTGATAAGATTTAATGAAACAGAATAGGAATTAGTTAATCGAAACAGAAGATTTGATATCGTCTTGCTTATATACCTTGTTTTGATATCTGTGTGTTGAATGTAATAATTAATCTTTTTTCTTAGTGCTTATAATAATAATAATTTTTTCTTACCAATGTTGCTCACAGGCCACTTTTGATGATAATCTTTGACTGATATTACATTCATAACAGGAGCTGCGAGGAAACAAGCAATGTATCAAACGATCTCACAAGCTGAAAATCGAACCTGAAGAAAAGGGTTGATGGGGAAGTCAAAAGTGATATAGACATTCTCATTGAAGAGTTTGAATATTCAAAAGCTCAAAGGTCTCGTCTAATAAATGATATCAAAGGTTCTAAGTCTTGGAGTTGGGAACTACTGTATTTCTATGTTTTCTTTTCTCCACCTATGTTAATAACAATTAATGACCGGAACCCACCTTGAAACCAATCCTGTTATGGTCCAAATCTCTCAGTAAAAAGTTGACCCGAAGTGATAATCGGTTCGAAATCTTGTTCCTAGCTTGCAATTTTGTCTTCATCACTCTTTAACAATTTGGTACAACTTTTGAATATGGGCACTAACGAGAAGCTTCCTTCTCTCCTTTTTTGGGCAAAAAAAAAAAGTTAATAAATTAGACCCGAGATCCAGGAGACATTGTAAGAGTTAAACTGAAAGAAACTGAAGAAAAATCAGACCAGATATAAGTAAATCTATATATAACTAGGATTTTATATTTCAATTAACGGAGCTTGAAAAAAAAATAGATTGGATGTAAGTAAATTTATATACAACCAGAACGTTATATCTCAACCAAAAACTGGTTATTACCAGCTCATTTTCTATCGTGTTTCTTGTCTCTACGGCCTAGATATATATCGTTTTTGAATCAGCAAAACAAACACTTTCATGCAAATTTTTTTTACCGCAACGGGGGAAATACTTTTAGCCACAGATCTTATTACCACTAGCCTCAATTCTTTTTTCTTTTTCTTTTGAAAAGAACTAGCCTCAATTCTTGCTAGTGCACAACTCTCCATATGCCAAGTTCACCACGAAAAGGGAAAGTTGTGGACTGCGATCAAGAAACAGTCAGCAGTATATAATTTGCTTATATGGAATTAAGTCAGTGAATAAAACCTCTTAGGATGAAAACCAATCCAAGAAAGGGGTTCATGTCATGCAAGTGGTTTAAGGTGAAATATGTTTTCAAGTAGATTGGTTCTCCAATTCGTCGGACAAGAACCCAAATCATCCATGGTTGTTAAACCAAGATCGAATTATGAGTTTAGCAGAAAATAAAATATTTATAATTTTCAATTAATCTCAATAATTGATTAACTTGAATAATAAAACACAAATCGTATCTTATTCGTTTTTCTTGTTAAAATCCTTTGAAAGATTTTTTAAAGTTCAAGTTTTAACCATAAGTTTTTCAATTGTCTAGCTTCTAATGTTATTCATAGAGCAACTTCTCAATACTTGAGAGGTAGCTCTTTGATGCTTATTAAGTATATATACTAAGGGCGAACGGGATGGACGACCACGCAATTTATCCCGTTCGTCCATTTAATCTAACGGTTATTAACGTCTCTCCCCCTCCCCCGCCTTTTCTATAATGACACTGTTCAATGTTCTGTCTTTATTATTACTTTCCCTCTTTCATTCATTCACTTAAAG
>JAOQMS010000178.1:6020421-6031224 GCA_027563885.1 Erythroxylum longipes
TCCTTGCAAGGCATCGAAAACTCCACAATAGTTAGAGTCTTTTGTACTAAGTCAGTGATTTTGAATAGCTCATTCAGTATATCAGAATTGAGCATCTTTTGTATTTTATTATAAGTTTTGATGTGTATATTGACTTGTAACAAACTCAGATTGTGTTAAAAAAAAGGGAAAAGTGAGATTGAATTCCTTTCCATGTCTGATTTGTTATATTTGAAGATTGGGATAATGAAACGTACATATGCATGTTCTTCTCTATTGAAATTGCCAAGGTTGTTTGTATTAGAATAACATGTCAAAAAATTGGAGAGGTTATGTTCAGACGCAAAGGAATATATAGAGGAAGAGTATCGTCTGTGATGACGTCACACACAGACGCAAAGGAAAAATACAGACGAAGTGTATCGTTTGTGCTGACGTCACGCACAGAGGCAAAGGAAAACACAGACGAAGTGTATCGTTTGTGCTAACGTCAGAACACAGACGATACGTCAAAACACAGACGACACGTCAGCACATAGACGATACGTCAGCACACAAACGACACATCAGAACATGGACGCAAGGAATCGTCTGTGATGACACGTCATAAGACCGACAATAAAACACAGACGATAGGTGGTCAACCCAGACAATAAAAGTCAACCACAAATGATAGAACACAGACGATAGGTGGTCAACCCAGATGATAAAAGTCAACCACAGGCGATAGAACACAAACGATAGTCCAAACACAGAAGAAGGAGTTAAAAAGTTATGCAAATCATCACGAAGCGTGGTACATATGTAAATTGTGGACTCACCAACGCTATTCCTTGATATATTTAGGCTTGAATGGAGACGAGCCTAAAAAGGGTTAGATTGGAATGTAAGTGTTTGTGTAAAAATATTGGTATCTGAATGCGATCGTCGGGCTCTGGAAACGGGGTCTGACACTTTTCATCCAATCATGCTCGTTCTTGTTAATTAGTAATTGATTTATAATTGAAATTTGAAAACTCCTTTAAATGTCAATACACTCTAGCTAGAGAATTCTATACATTACTACTAATCAAGAATAGTAGAACATTCTTTCTAATTACTTTAGAGTGATGAATCATTTATTGACTTGCTCAATTATCTCTGTATGATTCATACTGCATCTATGTACTACCAACTGAATTATTCTATGATGACTTATAAATAACATTAAAACACAGTAATTCATATACGATATACCTTAGTAATCTCAAGTCTAAGGATCAATTATACAACTATCATTATGAGGAAATCCACAAACACATAAGTAATATTCCATTTGAGATTCTCATAGTCAAGTCAGTTTAGTGACTTATTCTCTAATAATCATTCACACATTAGTTTAAGTATCTCCATAGCTTAATTTATGAGATCAATTACTTTCTTCATAAGAAATAAACATAATGTGTGCTGGTTTTACCGTTTTAACAATATCTCATCTTGATGAAACTGTAATTAGGAACATTTAAGAACAATACGTAAAGGTAAATTGAATCTCACAATTATGATCTCATCATAATTTCAACTATACAGTAATTATTGTAGGGATTTTATCTTTAGTATTAAAACATCAAATATAATTAAATTAATACAAAAATATAAATAATGCCTTTTATTAATTAAATAATAATGTCATACATCAAATTGCAACTGACCGATTGGTTGCAAGGGCATAAACTAACCATCTCCCACTTGCACTAAAGTCAATCGCTTGTGTACCTTATACCATATCCATCCATATGTCGATCATGTCTCTTCTGAGACAACGACTTAATGAGAGGATCTGAAAGATTCTCTTCAGTAGGAACTCACTCCAATGTTATATCTTTCTACTCCACTATGTCCTTGATCAAGTGAAACTTCCTGAGTACATGTTTTGACTGTTGATGAGACCTTAGTTCCTTTGCCTGAGCAATAACACTGTTGTTGTCACATTACAATATTTTAGGCTCAACAATGCTAGGAACCACTCTAAGTTTAGTGATGAATTTCTTAATCCAAACCGCTTCATTTGCCACCTCTGATATTGAAATGTACTCTACCTCGGTCGTTGAATCTGTAATGGTTGGTTGTTTGGAACTCTTCTAACTCAACACACCACCATTTATAGTGAATATGTATCCTGATTATGATCTACTATCATCGGGATCTAATTGGAAACTAGCATCTGAATATCCTAGAACTCTCAGTTCAACTCCTCCATAGACTTTTTCATAGGTATCCAGTGACACTCACTTGGATTGGCTTGAAACCTGCTCGTTACGCTTAAAGCATAAAAGACATCTGGTTTAGTATATAACATCACATACATGATTCATCCAATTGCTGAAACATATGGAATACAATCCACTTTATCTCTCTCCTCTTGTGTCTTTGGACACATACTCTGTGAGAGAGAAATCTTATGTGAAATGGCTAAGAATCCCCTCTTGGAATTCTCCATGCTAAATATCTTTAACACTTTGTCTATTTATGTGGATTAGGATAACCCAAGCAACCTCTTTGATCTATCTTTATAAATCTTTATCCCCTTTAGATTATAAAAGGGGGAAAACATGTGGGTCATCCTTATGACTAAAAGAAAGCAAAATAAAAGGAAAAAGTTAGGGAGTGTGAGAGTATAGAAGACTTCCTCATTCCTTAATTGGTGTTTTTAGCTACTAAGTTATCTTCACGTTTGTTATTTGAAGGTTATTATCTATTTTAATTTATAAAATTTTTCTTTATTTATTATTCTTTGTTTATTTCCTTTTATTTATTATTTTTATTTATTATTTTTATTTCCATTCATTCATGTTGGTCATTTGAAAATAGTCTCTCTACTAGTTAGAAGTAAGGTTGTGTATTACTAAACCTCTCCAGATCCTATGTCTCAACGGGATTTCTACTGAGTGTTATTATTATTGTTTTGAAGTAGTATTGATGTAGGATATCAACTTGTTTTCAATATTGAAACTTTATTGGGATTACTTATATCTATTGTTAGATTATTTAATGGTCCATGTGATTTATAGATTTGAGTCCCATGAATAGCACCCAAGATAATGGTTATTGGGTATTAAATAATGGATCTCAAATGGGTCAACAACCCTTTCCCTCTCTCTTTTTAATTACCAAACGACATGTTGGTTGGTGGTGTTGTATAAGTTTATAAAAAACTTAACGAAAAGTAATTCAGAACCATTGAAGAAACACATTAAAGAAAGAAGAAGAGAGGAAATCAACATCTATCAAACAAACAATCATGGATACAGGTATGTCTACAAACGTCGATCTATAAATGTCTTACAATTGTTATCAAAGCACGGTGTTGTATGATTTGTTTTCTACCGTGTATCGTTTCGATATGATTATGTTTCTGTTTGTTTTTTGTATGAATGGAGTATTGCATGATTTTCTTCATATACGAAATAGATATAGAAACACAGACAACGATTTATTGTTGTTATTTTCATATATGAATTGAACTTCATGCGCAATGCTTTATCAACATATTAAACAAAATATGGATGAATGGTTTTGGATGGATTGTTTAAAAGTTTCATAAACGAATATGAACTTTTAGTGTTGATATGTAATGGGTATGGGTTCTGTGTTTGATTTTGGATAAATATGGATTGTTTCTAAGACAAGAAATGAAAATCAACAGTTATAGGTTAGAGTGAAAAACTCCATGAGTTTGTGTCATGTATTGACCACCGAAGAAGAAAATGATGGATAATGTTATTGTTGACTCAAGCCAAGAGAAGAGAAGACTCCATAAAAGAAACGAAATTAAAAAAATGAAAAACGCAAAGAACCAGAAGTGCAACGTCTGAAGGAAGACGACGCTGCGCAAAATTGGGCAGCGTCCGGCGCGTGCACTGCGCGCGTCAGACCTCTCCCACAATGTGCTGGAGCTGGCACGTGCAAGCATGCACAGACAGGGCCTTTTGGCCTAAAAAAATGTTATTTTGGGCTAGTTTTTGGCCCTTTGGGCCATTAAAGGATAAAATTAGGTTATTAAATAATTATGACCCAATTTTTTGGATTTTAATTTAGGGTTATATTATGCAACCATAATTATTAAGTAATTATATTATGGACTTGAACCCTAAGTAAAATAATTTTAGGATGGGACATAATCAATTATTTAATTCATAATTGATTTAGTTTTGTGCATAATATAATTTTGAAAATCAGTGCCATTTTATTTGTTTATTTGATACTTTGAATATTTTATATTATGCAATATTTGGAATTAAATATTCCTATTATATGTGGAATGTGCTACATGACATAATGGTAATTTAAAATAGTTTGTTAGTCACCAAAGTGACCAAACTAATTTAAATTAAATTTTTTCATGTACAATAATTGTCCAATTAAATGTTTATTGCATGGAAAGCTTGTTAGTCACCAATATGGCCTAGCTTGAAATATTAAACATTTAATTGTTCATGTTTCAAATGTTCATGTTGATGTGATGCTATTAAAATGACATAAAAGTTGAACTAAACATTTGAGATTATTAATTATAACAATAGGAGGTCATCCAAAGGTGGACCATTGCTTATAATTAATGATATTAAAGGGACTTTATCAACGTATTTGGTTAATATGATTATATATCCATAAATAACATACATGTTGACTAGAATATGATTGATTGTCTATTATAGTGAACTATATTTGCATTATGATAGGTTACAGCTATGTATTTAAATTTCACCCAAAGGAGAATTTAAATGCATAATCAAAGTTTATTATTAATTTGATTCCATTTAGGTCTACTCAAAGCATTAATACGTGGGCTATATGTTGTATTTGCAGCATCTACTAATTTGTTCGGCTTAGGAAATGGTTTAATCAAATTCAATGGTCTGAACTATGCAGACTGGTCCGAATAAATCCAGTTCCAACTGGGTGTAATGGATTTGGACTTGGCCATAGTTTCATACGCAAGGCCCACAACCATAGCTGAGACCAGTTCGGAAGCTGACAAGTCTTATTATGAGGCTTGGGAATGGTCTAACAGGCTGAATTTGAATTTGATGAGAATGACAATCGTGAAAAACGTGAAGCCATCAATGCTTAAGACGGATAGTGCAAAGGAGTTTATGTAAAAGCTTAAGAAATACTCCCACTCTAATTTAGCTGACAATTCCAAAGTAAGGACTTTAATGAGTGAGCTAACGACCAAGAAGTTTGACTGGTCATAGCCCATTCATGACCATGTAACCTATATATCAAACCTAGCTCCAAAGTTGAAATCTATGGGTATGGATGTGAGTGAGTCCTTTCTAGTACAGTTCATTATGAACTCACTTCCTCTGGAGTTTAGCCAGCTCCAAGTGAATTATAACACCATAAAAGAAAAATGGAACCTTCAAGAAATTAAGGCCATGTTGGTTCAGGAGGAAGGCGGATTAAAGAAAATGAAGGAGCACTCCGTTCATCTCACGTTTCATCCAGGAGCTAGTAGCAGCAAGCACAAACTAGGAAAGAAAGGCAAAGATAAGGACAAAGCTCTCAACAAAGTTAATGAGGGTTGAATCCATAAAGACAAGAGGTGCCACTTCAGCAAGAAGCCTGGTCACTTCAAGAAGGATTGCCCTAAAAGAAAGGCTTGATTCGAAAAGAAAGGTACTTACTATGTCTCAGTATGTTTTGAATCAAATCTTATTGAAGTGCCTAATAATACCTGGTGGTTAGATTCTGGTGCAACTACTCATATGTCACATGTTCAATAGGGATTCCTTTCAATCCAACCCATAAACAGAACTGAAAAGTTCTTATACATGGGGAGCATAATGAAGACACGAATAGAGGACATTGGGACGTACAGATTGATATTGGATACTGGGTGTTACCTGGATCTAGAAAAGTGTCTTTATGATCCTGAATATGTTAGAAATTTAGTTTCTGTTGGAAAGTTAGATGTTGTACGATTTCAATTTAAGATTGAAAACAATGTTTTTTCATTGTATAAACACAAGTACTATTATGGTTCTGGTATTTTAATTGATTGTTTATATCATTTCAATCTTGATGTTGATTTTGCTGCATCTCTGTTTCATGTTGACCATATTATAGGAAGTAAATGTAGTGCATAAAATGAATGTTCTGCTTTTTTGTGGCATAAAAGATTAGGTCATATATCCAAGGAAAGGATACAGAGGTTGGTGAAAAATGAATTTCTACCTCCATTGGATTTTGTTTACTGGGATATATGTGTGGATTGTATTAAAGGCAAGCAAACCAAATATATATCAAAGCATCCAGCCACAAGAAGTAATGAATTATTGGAATTAATACACACTGACATTTGTGGTCTTTTCAACGTTCCTTCTTGGGTCGGCGAAAAATATTTTATTACCTTTATTGATGACTTCTCATGATATGGTTATATTTATCTACTACATGAAAAATCTCAGTCTGTAGACATCCTAGAGGTGTTCATTAATGAGGTAGGAAGGCAGTTAGATAGAAAAGCAAAGATAGTGAGGTTCGATAGAGGTGGTGAATATTATGGAAAATTTTATAAAAGTGGACAATGTCCACGTCCATTTGCAAAGTTTCTTGTAAGTCGAGGCATATGTGCACAATACACAATGCCTGGTACATCACAACAAAATGGTGTAGCCGAAAGGTGAAATCGTACTCTCATAGATATGGTTAGGAGCATGTTAAGTTATAGTACTATAATGTTATTATTGTCGATGCTGCATTAAAGACCGTTACGTATCTGCTTAATAGGATTCCTGGTAAAGCAGTTCCTATGACAACTTATGAACTGTGGACAGGAAGGAAACCTAATTTATGACACCTTCACATTTGGGGTTGTCCGGCAGAAATAAGGCTGTATAATCCACATGAAAAGAAGCTTGATGCAAGAACTGTTAGTAGTTTTTTCATCAGCTATCCTTAAAAATCAAAGAGGTACAGATTTTACTATCCTAACTATAGTACGAGAATAGTTGAGTCTAGTAATGCTCGGTTTATTGAAAATGGTCAAATCAGTGGGAGTGGAGAACTGCAAAAAGTGGATATTAATGAGAATCGTGTAGAACCTACTCCAAGTCAAGTAGAAACTACTACATTAAACGTGATCCCACCGATTGTTATTCCTCTTGGTGCATCACGGATACGTAACATACCAGAACAACAAATTAATGTTCTAATTCCACAAATTGAATATACTAATGATGTTCAAGTTACAGATGATCAAGTAATACCACAAGAAGTAGCATTACGAAGGTCTGTAAGGTAGAGAAGACCAGCTATTTCAAGTGACTATGAAGTTTACTCACTTGAATATGAATATGACTTGAGCATTGATAAGGATCCGGTCTCGTTCAAACAAACCATGGAATGTAACAATTCTGAAAAGTGGTTCAATGCTATGAAAGAAGAGTTGAAATCAATGAATAACAACAAAGTCTAGGAATTAGTTAAGTTGCCGAAAGGTGCAAAGCAAGTGGGCTGTAAATGGGTCTTTAAGACCAAATGTGACTCATAAGGCAACATTGAAAGGTATAAAGCCAGACTTGTTTCCAAAGGTTACACTCAAAAGGATGGTATTGACTATAAAGAGACCTTCTCTCTAGTTTCAAAGAAGGACTCTTTAAGAATTGTTATGGCCTTGGTAGCTCATTATGATTTAGAGCTTCACCAAATGGACATAAAGACCGCCTTTCTAAATAGTGACTTAGAAGAAGAAGTGTATATGGATCAACTAGAAGGTTTTAAAACCACAGGAAAGGACAAGTTAGTGTGTAAATTAAAGAAGTCAATATATGGACTGAAACAGGCTTCCTGGCAATGGTATCTTAAGTTTAATGATACCATTACGTCTTTCGATTTTATAGAGAACACTGTTGATCGGTGTATCTATATGAAGGTCAGCAGGAGCAAGTTCATTATATTAGTCGTATATGTTGACGATATCCTTTTTGTTGCAAATAATATGGTTTTGTTAGATGCTGTCAAGAATTTTCTTTCTAATAATTTCGAAATAAAAATATGGGTGAGGCATCCTATGTAATCGGAATAGAACTATTTCATGATAGATCACAAGGATTGTTAGGATTGTCTCAGAAAGGTTATATCGAGAAAATATTAGAAAGATTTAAAATGAAAAAGCGCTCTGCAGGGATAGTTCCAATTCAGAAAGGGGACAAATTTATTCAAATGCAATGTCCACAAAACGATTTGGAACGTAAGGAAATGGAGTCTATTCCTTATACATTAGTAGTTGGGAGCTTAATGTATGCTCAAACATGCACTCGGCCAGATATCATTTTTGCTGTTGGAATGCTAGGTCGATATCAAAGCAATCCTGGAATGGACCACTAGAAAGCTGCAAAGAAAGTCCTTAGACTTTTACAAGGCACCAAGGACTATATGCTCACATATAGAAAATTGAACCATCTCGAAGTGATAGGTTACTCAGATTCAGACTATGCCGGTTGTGCAGACTCACGAAATCTACATTTGGTTATATGTTTTTATTAGCTGGAAAAGCAATTTTATGGAAAAGTGGAAAGCAGTCAGTCATTGCTACTTCCACCATGGAGGCTGAATTTGTGGCGTGCTTTGAGGCTACGATTCATGGATTGTGGCTACGAAACTTCACCTTAGGTCTTGGTCTTGTCGACAGTATTGCTAGACCGTTACGAATTTATTGTAATAATTCCGCAGCTGTTTTCTTCTCTAAGAATGGCAAGTATTCAAAGGTGCGAAACACATGGATTTGAAGTACTTGTCTATAAAAGAAGAAGTGCAAAAATATGAAGTGTCAATTGAGCATATTGGTACAGCTCTACTGATAGCGGATCCATTAACTAAAGGCTTACCTCCCAAAACATTTATTGGCCATGTTGAACGGATGGGGCTTATAGATAAGTCCTTGTTAACATAGAGTTCTGACATGTATATATATACATATAATTGTTTTGCTCAAATTGTTATGACACTTATGAATTCAATTACAGTCATATGTTTTTGTTCGCTTATCCATATTATGTTGTATACCATAATTCTTATTTGTGCGATAACAATTACAGAATTGCCCACTTAAAGTTTTATAAATTGAGTTGATTATGTGATACATAGAAGGAATCATGTTGTATAACTTGTGACCGCCATGATCCCATCATCTTGATTCTGTTAAGGATGACTTAATCGATTCCATGTATTGTGTGCACTTAAAGTTTTATTGTTGAATCACCAAGTAGTAACATGGGCCAAATGGGAGAATGTTAGATTATTTAATGGCCCATGTGACTTATAGATTTGAGTCCCATGAATAGCACTCAAGATAATGGTTAATGGGTATTAAATAATGGATCTCAAATGGGTCAACGACCCTTTCCCTCTCTCTTTTTAATCACCAAAAGACATATTGGTTGGTGGTGCTACATAAGTTTATAAAAAACTTATTGAAAAGTAATTCTGAACCATTGAAGAAACACATTAAAGAAAGAAGAAGATAGGAAATCAACATCTATCAAACAAACAATCATGGATACAGGTATGTCTACAAACGTCGAGAAAGGGTTAATTGCTTAGAACTTGAACTTTTGTAAGTTGTTATTCGATTTAGTATATTTGCTTTTCAATTTAGCCTGTAGTTTTTCCCTCTACTTTAGACGGTTTTTCACGTATATTTGGTGTTCCTTACCTTTATATCATCTATATTGTTTAAGCTGACCAATTATAATAACCATGTCAATGAGATTAGTTGATTGTTATTAATTGACATTGTGGGTGTTATGATTGGATACCTATATGCTTGTGAGTAGAGAGAGACGTAAAGATTAATTCTTTTACATGATGTGCCAGAGAAAGATAGCGGGGTAGTTTCGTGTGGGAGCGAGGATGCTAGATTTTTACATATGATCAATAATATCTGATAAGGGTGTGTGAGAATGAACATAAACTTACAATATTAGTGAAAATTCATGGTTTTCATACAATTATAAGGATGAATTAATGAAAAAAGATGTCTTTAAACTTAGGAAGGGAGAGAAATAATGGAGCTTACCATTACCAATTGGACTCTATACTCACTCATAATGGTGAGATCTCTTAGAATAAAAATAAAATAAAAATTCCACATCATCTAATAATTAATAAAACTCTAACAAAATTAGTAATCCTATTAATTTAGGATTAATTCAAGAGATTTTGAAAAAGTTAAGATTATTTTCTAACATTACCAAATATTAGGATTTAAATTAAATTTTGACCTATATATAAAAATGCCCTTTTTGCCTTTTCTTCTTAGTGATACGTTGTAACATCCCGTTTTCATATAACGGGTTGAACCATAGAAACGGGCACACGTGAGATCAATCGGAGAAATTAGGAAAACACATCTCATGCCCATGCATTTGTGAACAGTGATTTTTGCACATGAAAAATAATTGTACATGCATTCATGACATTTTTTCGGTATAATTGTGAATAAATGGGAATTTTGAAAAATAGGCTTTGTGTGTGAAAAATTTGTATTGGAGAGGCTTATTGGGGTTTTCTGAAATTTAGATAATTATAGAAATTTTTCGGGAATTTTTCGAAGTCGTTTCCGGACTCGGAAAACTGTCAAGTGACAGAATAAGGGTTTACCGGTAGTGAAAATAACTGTCCAATGACACTGGAAACTTAGACATATGAAATTAAGAATTTTTGGAATTGAGCAATTGGAAAATTGGAGAAAATTGAAATAGAATTGGAAGAAAATTTAGTGAGCCAATGAGAGTGTGACATGTGGCAAGTGACACATGTCACTTGCCTACATGTCCA
>JAOQMS010000178.1:6033661-6051490 GCA_027563885.1 Erythroxylum longipes
GAGAAATTTTATTTAAAATTTATACATTTTCAAGATATTTTAAAATTAAATTATTTTTATTAATAATTATTAAATTTATTTTATTTTATTTTAAATATAATATTTAAATTAATTATAAAAACTTAACCGAGTTATTAAATTAAATTATTATTATTAGTATTTAATATTAAATAATTAAACATATAATATTGAATCAAGAATTTTATTAATAATTAATATTAAATAATTAAATAATATATGTTTAATTGATAATAAATCGCACCATAAAAAATAAAAAATAAAAATAACTTTTTATAATTTTCATAAATTATGAAAATTGAAAGATATCAAAACTAAAAACATAAACCATAAATTCAAACAAACAAATTTTTTACTAAATTTAAAAAACATAAAATAAAATAAAATAAAAACAATGTTTTGAGAAAAAGAAAAATACAATAAATCTTATTTTATTCAGTTTTGTTTTCAACTTACGAAAAACAAATATTGCAATTTAAAGTCAAAATTTCCAAGAACCAAAGAACATTCGTTGAAGATTCGGACTTTGCAGAGAAAATCCACTTAGAAGAACTTGGTCCCTATGTTCAGAGTGCCGAAAGAAAGAAAAACCATAAAAACAAGGTTCTATTTATCAGCACTCTTCTGTTGTGAACGAAGTGGATCAATCATTAGCAACAGGTAATGCTCTCTTGCAACAGCTCAAAGCTAAGCATGCTGCAATTCACAGATGGTTAGGAGAGATGTGGAGTGTCAAGTACTGGGACTAATCGATAACAAATAGGGTACATAAGGGCGTATCAGAAACTCGCTAGTCCATTCTATGGTCCATGTTAACTTGGATAGAAGAATGGCAAGGTTGCTGACAAACTCAAACTTCTAAATGGATCCTAAATTCATACTGTTTTTAATGTTTCAATTTAGAAAAAGTAAGTAGCGAAGTTAAGGCCATCAGTGGCTGATAATGGTGAAGAAGTGTTGAACAAAGTCTGGTATAGTGGAAGAAACATCCAAAAGAAGATGCTACATGGGAAGATGTAGAGGAGTTGGTGATAAGCTTAGAAGACCATTAAGAACTCAAGACACACGAATTGAGAAGACTCAACTATGAAAACAAATTGGAAGGATACGCTGGCTTGAGACTTGGTCCTGTAACAGTGTTTTCTTTTTTGCTTCAGAATAGATCAATTAGTTGTTTGTGATTATTTTTGCTATTTGCTTGTTAATTAGTTATTGAATTCACTAACTCCAAATTTACCATAAACAAGTTAAATCAGAAAGTAGATGTTTACAAGAGATGTTATCTTATCCAACAATACAGCAACAACACAGAGATATCATGAAAGAGAGGACAAAAAGATTGAACAAGATCAGAAATTCACACACCCACAAGCAAGAATCAAAGAATCCTCAGATTCCCATTTTCTTATTCTTAATCAGCAACTCTGCTTTTAACCCTTTATAGCTTTGCACCACCAAACACACAGATCGAGGAAATGGGCCTAAATACCAACAATGAGTCCAACTAAGTAGCTAAACTTATAAATCCAAACGCCCAAAGCCTCGAGTAACATCAGTAACCATATACAAAGTACTAAGCTTTGACTCCCAATTTTATCACCGGCCACCAAATCTAGCTTATGCACACAACTATCAAGCTAAAAATTAGTGGAATGAACTGAAGTAGTGGTATTAGTAATAGTTGTAGTAGAAGCAATAATAGTAAGTGAAGCACAAGAAGAAAAAAGAAACCAACAGTGGATTCGTGAACAAGAAGAAAAAGCTATAACTCGGTGTGGGTTAACTTCTTTTTGGAGCTCCACATAGAATTAAAGTCTACTTAGAAATGTTTTCATGGGACTTTTCTTAGCTTTAATACAGTAGATTTGACAGAGGCAGTTTTTTTTGGATATACATTATATATATATAATATTATATGTCACATGCTAAACTATTAAAAGAGTCTTACATATATATATAGAAAAACCCCAATTTTTAACCCAAGTCATTATTATTGTGTCGTCTTTGGTTTTCGGGACTTTGTTTGTAAGTTCATGCTTTTTATAATTTTATCTATGAGTTTAGATGTTTTGTGACTATGTTTGTGGCTCCAGATGTTTTCAAGTGTTTAAGTAGTGAAACTCCACTGAGGGTTCTAAATTTTGATAAATATGAACTTTAATGCTTCATTCCTCCTGGTGTAGATGGCTGTTTATCTTTCTGGATGATTGAACCAAAATGAGAATAGGCTATTAGGGCCACTTCCAAATTTTGCATGAAATTCAAATCTTTCTCATATGGACATCAACAAGAATAATATCACAGGTCTAATTCCACCAAGAATGGGTGACTGCACCAATCTCACTTTTATTGATCTTTCCATGAACAAACTTACCGATGTTATACCTTTAGAGCTAGGCAATTTTACTGAGATAGTGACTTTAAATCATTCCTACGAACAATTGGAAGTGTCTCTTTCAAGTTAATTAACAACTTGCTCGAAACTAGACAAGAATGATGTAGGTTTTAATTCATTAAATGGTTCTATGCCACTAGCTTTCAAAAATTGAAAATCTTTATCCACTTTCATTTTAAGTGAAAAATCATTTACCAGCATTCATTTTTTTATATTAGAGTTTGGAGAGCTTACAAAGCTAGAAGTTGGTGGAAATTTGTTTCGAAATGAAATCCCTTCATCACTTGGTTAATTGATAAATATGCAATATAGATTAAACCTTGAAAACAATGCATTAAGTGATGAGATTCCCTCCAATATATAGGAGGGATATGAACTATTTAGAATGACTCGAAATATCTAACAACAATATGACAATAACTATAGAAACATTTGATAGAACTCATGTGTGGATTAAGATTAGGTTTAGGTTAAAAAAATAGGTTACTTTATTATGTATCTTCTTACACACACACACATATATATAATATTATAATTATTAATTTGTAATATGTCAAATGGTTTACTTATATAGTCGGTGTTATATATATATATACATATATATAAACTTATATAGTCGGTCACATCAACATCGATAATTATATGATTAATGGTGGGTTAACTTTGCACTAAATTAAAATTTTAACCATTTTGTTACTATAATAATAATTAAAGGGAGTAGAGAAAGAGAGACAAGATTAATTTATAGTGATTGGCTTATATTCACCGACTAAATTCCACTTATGAATTCACTATTTCTTCCTTCAATGAGTTAAGGACAACTCTTCATACAATATCTTTTTTTCTACAGAAGAAGATGAACCCTTACATTCTTCTTACTTTTACCATAATTAAACATTAACCCTTTATAAATATTGTTCAAGGTTAAGAGGAATATTTGCAAAGTGCATCCTAAGTAATTTCCTCAATTTTAACAATTATAATTTAAACACTCCTCTTAACCACATTAACAAATAAAGGCTCACTATTTATTACGTGATGAACACATGTACTCTTATCCTCTCAAGTCGTGTAACAACCCTCTAGCATACCTAACCTACTTGTTACAACTCATATATAATCTATTTAGGCTCAGAATAACCTAAAATAGTCATTAGGAACAAAAAATTATTCATTATAATGATTAGTAAAAGTATTATTGGTTGAGTATTCTATACTTTAATTGAACAATATATCGACCAATGCATCGATAAATTAATGATATAATCTTTCAAACCAAGTTGGTAGATAAATGTGCTAAACTGGTTAACTAGAGACCTGCACTGGTTGACCAATGTACATAAACATACAATTCTAAAGATTTTTTTAAAATTTTTCATGCTCTCTTAAAAATTAAAACTTATTATTCTTTTGACAAAATTGATCCAAACTTATTTCAAAAGGTCTTTAAAAGTTTGTTTAAAGATCAATGAGTTTTCTTTACCAATTAAAATGATTTTTTTTCTTGATTATAAAAGTATTTATGCATTATTTTTTATATGTAAATGATTATACAATGATTAAACCCTTAATTCACTAGTAGTAATAAATTTTATTATAATCAAAATTATAAGTTAGGACCTCAATTGGTCAATAATATCCGTTCATCTTCATTCCTACTTATATAGTCAAAAGGTAAATCCTAGATAAAAGTCCTATCAAAATGTGAATGTAATACAAAATAATATTCTTTTATTCTATCAAAAAAGTTTAAAAAATAAACTAGGACATGAATAATTTAGATTTATTATCACAACAAGTAACATTTGATAAAAGAATAAGCAATGATTAAAATAATTTTGAAATAAATATTTATATGTGTAAATCAGTGATCAAACCTAAAGACGATATACCCAAACACAAAACAATAAAAAAGGCTTCAACTTATATTCTCTACAGAGTTAAAACAATACACTTCCAAATGTATTTTGATCAGGGGGCTTAGAATGAGTTGTTTACTGACATGCATTCACACCTAAACTCTATTGGTAACTTAGGAAGACTCTTACTCCCTCCTCTAATGGATTCTCTTTTTTGCTGGCTTAAGTCACCTTTAATCTTTGATTTTTTCTTAAGAGCTAAATGTTTTCTTAATGTATTTAATTGGTATTCCTTGGTGTTTGAAGAAATTGTTTTGAGGGTGATTTATGCAGTTTAAGGGCATGCGGTTTACAATTATGCAATTAGGAGTTATCCAATTTAGGGCTTTCTATCAAGTGAAGTTTTAATTGATCAAGAGAAGTTAGTCTGGATTTTCCAAGTTCTAAGTCCATGTGCCATTAATATCACATAATAATTCTATATCTTTTACATTAGAAATTTACAATATTTAGTTAATGTCCGATCTTGATAATAAAAAAATGTTATTTCTACTTCCCTTAATTGGTAACCTAATTTTGTAAACACATAGTCGTTTGAAATGTTGTAAAGAGAGCCACAACCCTTGGCGGATCTAGTTGGCCCAGAAGGGAAGTGCCAGTAGAAATAAAGAATACTAGAAGCCTAACAAAAGAAGATGAACAAGAAATCAAGAGCAGAAATAAAAATATATGTAAATATATCATGGTCAACATTACAATATTGTATCACCTTACGCAATAAGCTTATCTCCTTGGAGGTGGCCAGTTTTTCTGTGAACAAGCAAAACTCAACTAGATAAGGCCCTTAGCACTATATAGGACGGACAACTATGATATACTAAAATATATAACTTTCTCTAAAACTTTACATGTACTTGTACCAAGAAAAGTAGAAGTCTACACCTACAGATCCACACACGTACATAATCGATTTGTTTTTTTATTCCCTTTTTACTAAACATGATAATAATAATTAATTCCCAGAAGACATTAGACTTTTTTTCCCTTTTCCTTTCGAAAAGGGTATTGTGCCATTGCGGTATCTTGACTTGTTTCATCCAACATAATCTTAAAGACAAAATGGGCAGTGCCCGTGCACACCTTTGGCACGTGTCGACATACGTTTTGCCATCGATCTCATTGAACCTTCTGTATGGAGAAGACAAAGCAATAAAAAAAACAAAAAGTTGGTTAAAGCTTATGTCCACTATAGGCTCTCTGCATCCACTAACGATATAATGGAGCTCTATTCGCCTATTGGTCTTCTTTTATTGTATGCTTTTTCTATAAAGGCAATGATTAAAATAATTCACCTAACTTTGAATGGTAGTATAATATATGTATTCCTTTACCATCGTTGAGAGACGTCTGGTGCTTGAAGTGGGCAAATTTTGTTTACTTGATATATATATACTTGAAAAGAAGCCACTCATCATGTGGAGCCAAGCTTCTCCAATTTTGGTGGAATCCTATGGCTGTGATGTGCAGCTTCCATGAACATACGTGTGTATGTGTATATGTACAAGTCATCGGTTGTTTACTTTTTGCAACAGTAGCCTACATGTCATTGGACATATATACTTGAGGGTATTGACCAATTACCATTAAGTAGAGTGCAAAAACCTGAAAGTTCACATAACTTTCGACATTTGGGTGATATTTTTTCTTTGTGGCCATTTCTTGTTTGCTCGGACCTGTCAACACAAAGTGATACCCGATTTTACATGATCCTTTGCATGTGGTCCTAAAACTCTTACTACTAGATAGGAATTGTTTGCCACCTTTGATTTGTCGTGGAGCAACTTCCGATAAAGCTTGGAGCAATTTTGGGCATAATTTGTAGGTTATACATATCGATTCGGGTTTGGGAATGATATATGTCGTGTTAGGTTTGAGTACGACAACAGTACTACTACTGCTAAAAGAAAGGTCCATAGTACGTACCCGTAATAATGTTCAGTTAGATACATGAATTCTCATTCATGCCCCAAATCTAATTGTTTGTCAACTTGTGTTCATCTCAACCTTCGTAATCTCGGATTATTGACAAAGCAAATGTAAGCTGAAAATATGGATATAATGATGAAAATGAGTCAAGTCTGTTAAAAGAAGGAAATTTCTAAGATAAAATTGAGTATGTTCAACTCTCCTTAACATAACTTAGTGTCATTGGATAATTTTTCTTCAAAGTGCTCTTTGATTTGTATAAAATAATGCAATAACATGATCGATTGACAAGTTAAAAACTTTACAGGATTTAGTAGAAGTTAAAGAGTGATTTGTCTTAATAATATTATTTATGTTTTGTTCACTTTTTGTGGGTTCGTGGACGTTGTAGCCACAAACTTGGTTTGACTCTCCCTTTTGGCCATTTGTGGCTGTTGTGATTTGTGAATCTCTACTGTTGAACCAGTTTATATTTTTAAGACCTATGAACATGTTGCTATATTAGGCTATCATAGCCTATATATTTATCACAAATCCCAAGCTTTAATTATGCTTGCAATGTGATAAATGATAATAGTCTTCCCGATATATGTTCAAGGGAAGGGATGACGTATCTGCCTAACTCCCACTAAACAAAAAAATAAACAAAAGTAAAGCTAACACAGTTTTGTTGCCAATGATTTTGACTAATTTATTACAATAATTTCTATTTTCTTTCCTTTTTTATATCAAAATTATATATATTCATCCGAAATAAGAGGATGACTCAAACTTTAATTTTTAGTAAAATTTATTTCTTGCATTAAATAAAAAAGTAATTAAATTGTTACATCACACAACACGTAAAGGTAGAAAATGCTCCTTTTTATCTTTCTTTATTACTTTAATTGTTTCATAATTTAATTGTAATTAATTAATTTTATATTGTATTTAGTCACAATAAAATAAATAGATTATATAAATATGACAATTTCTAGATTTGCTGCACTCCTTTTTCTTGCAATATTGCTAAGGATGGCCTAGTCTACAATTACAAACATCTAAGTACTGGATGGAAGTGGAAATTGTTTGTTAACAGATTTCCAAACTTGCATGGTTAATATGGTGCTTATGTCAACCTGATTGAGATTGTTAAAGGCACCGCCTAGTAAGTTGGTCCCAAAAACCTAAAAAATCATACAGTTAACAAATTAGCCAAAATTTTAATGATTATCATAATTGTTTCTTATTTCATTTAAAGGAGAACAAATTAATTATATATGATAGTGCCGCCTAGCCTGTGACAAGATGCTGGTCCCAATGCGTAATTTTTGCGAATCCACTATACCTATTTTATGTAATAATCAACCAACAGTTGTAGTTGAAATATGGTTCAAAATTTTAAAAAAAAATTGTACAAGTAAAGCAAATTAGAAGCCAATTAGGTGTTCTTAAAAACAAATGTAGGCATGTGGCTTAGAAAACTTGCGTATGCATTTGTCTCACTAAATAAGGAGACCAAAAGGCCAAGATGGTTCCTTTTTGTAGCCAAAAAAGAAATCAAAGGTGGGAAGAAATGGAGTAATAACAAATACAAGAGGCCAAAGTGGAAATGGACAGACATTGATGTTGATAGCCACCTTAGGAGCTAGCAAGTTATTTGCATAGGTCAAGGAAGATATTGCTTTCATAAAATGGAAGAAAAAAAGATTTTGCTAAAAAAAATATTGATATGGAATATGAAAAAAAAGAGAGGTTTAAATAGGAATGACAATGGCCCATTATTTAAGTTCACTAATTATTGATTGAACCTATAAATTATATATGAATTAGTGCGGGACATAGGGTGTTACATATCAATTAATTTTATGTTCTAAAGAGGTAAAGTGAACAATTAACACTAAGAGAGAAAAGAGAAATATTGTATTTTTCAATTGCTTGATGAAAATGAATTTAATTTAAGGTGTATAAAGTCGAAATTGAAAGAAATTTTCTCAGTTTTTGGTTGGTATGAAAAAGAGAGTATAACTCAAGAAATTAATTAACCCTCAAGGAGAGCAGAGTTGTTAGAGTTAGTTGTATTCAGATGTTTGTGATGGTGTACCCTACTTTATGTCTTTCATTGATAACCATTCAAGAAAAGTCTAGTTTTATTATTTGAAATCTAAAGATCAAATTCTTAGTGCATTTATATAATTTTAGGATATGATAGAGAGACATACAAGAAAAAATTAAAATGCATTTAAAATGATACTAATGGTAAGTATAGAGGCCATTTGACACCTATTATAGATCACAAACCATCGAAAAAGTCCTTCTAAAATTCCACAATTAAATGGTTTGGATGAAAGAATGACAAAACTATAGTTAAGAGAGTCAAGTGTTTGCATTTAAAGGTAAAAGTTACCAAAAACCACTTTGTAGTGAAGCATATTAACTATTACACATGTGATTAATTTGTTTCCTAATTATGCATTAAATGCTGATGTTCTTGACAAGGTTTGGTTTAAAAAGAATGTTTCATATGATCAATTGTGTGTTTTTGGTTGTAAGGCATTTACATATGTTTCAGAGGATGAGAAATTGAAGTTAGATTCCAAAAGACACATTGTATCTTTTGTTTGGATGATGAAATTTGGTCAAAGCTTTAGTTTTCACAAGAAAAGTTTGTATAATTTTATGATATCCAAATTGATATTTATTTTTAAAAGAGTTCAACTTTTGGTGCCAAGTCCAAATATATTAATATGAGGTATCATTGAAAATGAGATATTCTTACTAACAAAACTTTGAAACTAGAAAAGGTTCATTCTAATGATTGCTCTCATAATTTGATAAAGGCTTTACTAACAAGAAAAATTGGAACTTGTTTTATGGTCATTTGGGATGGCAAACACATCTATATAATTAGGATGGAGAGAATTTTTGGATTTCATAAGTTTCTTTTTATGTGGGAAAAAATCTAAGTTCATTAATTATTGTTTAAACCTACAATGTATATATTAAAGGAGACCTAAAGCTACATATAAGTTATTTTTGTACTTAAAAGAAGTGAAAATAATGACAATAATTAAGATAATTCGTATTTTCTGGTTGCATATATATGAAATTTTGAACAATATATTTTAATGCATCATCTGCATTCTTTAATTCCCTAAACTTTGCTATTCAACAAGACTTCAACTAGGTGTTGATGATAAAAATGATGATGATCTGCATTCTTTAATTATTGGATGACCAAAATTTTTGAACAATGGATAGATTATACATCAAATTATATTATAAATGATATTTTTTATTTCAAAGTCTATAGTTGGAGTTATAAGTCATGCCATTCGAATCTTAGAAACTTTTTTAAAAAATTGTACTTTTCTATTTTTTAAGTTTTTTGAAGTTTAATATTTTTAGTGTTAAGATTCAATTTTTTTATTCCTTATACTTAGCTGAAAGGTCCAATTTCTCCCTTAATATTTGGTAAAAAATTTAAAATGACACCTGCAATTATCTTTCCCAGAAACAACATAAAAATGAAAGTCACTTCCATATGTAACCCACCACCTTCAACATAAAACCTTTACTACAAATTAGGCAAAATAAAACAAAATTAGGGATAGATGCAATTAGAATTAGGTTTTAGGAGAAAATTTGGGTTTAATTTTTCAAAAAATAAATCAATTAGCTAAAAATAAGAAATTAATATAACCATATTTGGCACAACTTAACATTAACAAGGAAGTAACATTCATTTGATGAAACGGTAACGGAGTGATTTTTGGATAAATTACTCTACTTAGTAAACGTTAAAGGGTAAATTAATATTAAAGATAATGGCAGGGTCATCTTAGACTTTTCCTCAAACATTAAGGAGCAAATTGAATCTTTTGCCTTAAACTTATTGAAGATAAAATTTTGTAACTATTTTTAATATGATGAAACTATTTTGAGTGGACTCTTTTAGTTTTGTAGTTTTTATTTGAAGAGATTTTATACATTAAACTTTGATTTTTTTGAGTACTAATTTTTATTTTCAGATTAATTCTTAAATTAGGGTATTATTTGACAAATATTTATATTTTCTCACAAGTTCAAAGTATGGATTATTTTAATATATCCTTTCCTAACATTAGGCCTGGAAAAAAAATTTCCGAACCGATAACCTGATCCTGTTCGGTCAAGAAAAAATCAGATATGGGTTAGAATTTTTTTGACCGAATTTAAATCAGGTTGACTGATTTTTGTCCGAATTAAAACCAAATATGAATCCGGGTTGACCTAATCAAACAAAATATTTGAATTTCTAAAATTGGTTAGCACCGAACTTTTAAAACCAATTAAATTGTCCGATCATAATTTTAAAAAGGAAAAAATCATTGTTTCAAAATTTGGCGAAGAAAAAAATTTACGTAATTTTGAATTTTGATTTGAAGTGCGTTTTTTTCTTTTTTGTACTTTTTTCTTTGTGGCAGCGGGAGAGCACCAAAAAGCCTGCTTTGTAATTTTTATTTTTTAAAATTCAAAGTGTAGTCTCCACTCCCCACTCATCACATGCTCCACACTTGGGAGTTCCCATATAAAAACTCAAAAAAAACCCTAATCTACATTTTCTTGCTAGTCATTAGCCGTTCTCGCCTCCCTGTATTTCACTTTGCTCTCTCCTCATGCTCTCTTTTTCTTCATTCTTGTGGTTTTCTTCTTAACCTCTTAGGTTTTCCATTTTAATTTTCGTTTTTAAGAGACAACACACTGAAAAATGGCTAGTAGTGAAGGGAGAGAGAACGAAATCAATATTTTCGATTCAAAAGTGGTAAAATCTTCTCCTTCTTTTCCCCTTCTTTCTTATGGTAATGTTAGATTGTTTGTTTTTTTGTATTTGTTATGTTTTTTTTTGTTTCTGTTTTTTGATTCAGATATTTTTTTGGGGCTAATTATATTGTTGTATTTTTCCCCTATGCAAATATTAGATCTACGCCTAGAAAAAATTATAGTTCTGATGGAAACAATATTCCAACAATCCGGATGACGATCAAAGCGGACCAAAAAAATTAATACCTTGAGCAAGTTTTTTCTAGGTTAGATCTGGTTGCTTAGTTTAAAATTTGTTTCATCTGTTTATTTTGAAAAAAAAATTGCTAGGACTAGTTCTTTTGTTTGCTTTCATGAGATGGCGTAAAGTGTTTTTTTATTTTGTCTCTATTTTTATATAAAAATTTTGTATATTTTTTGTAATTTTTGTGTGATTTTCATTTTTCTAAATTTTTTTGTTTTTTTTTAATTTGTGTAGAAACAACCAAACACATCTGCATCAGTGGGCAATAAAAACACTAAAGGAAAGCGCATGAAGAATAAATCTGATGCTTGCGACTACTTTGAGATCCTTGAAGAAGGTACCTACACTAAATCTAAAGACGATGACTTTAGGAGAGGGAAGTGTATTGGTCGTCACAAAATGTATATCGCAGACAGTAGGTATAGAACCACTAATTTGAGACGTCGTGTTAAAGATTGTTTGATTCTAAACAGGAAATATTCTGATTTGAAGCAAATATTTATCGAATCTGCATTAACTAGTGGTGAAATGTTATTAAGGACTACTAGGTTGGATCAACAACTATATAGGGAAGCTTTGGCAATGATAATTGTGCAACATGAACTACCATTTCTGTTGGTTGAATATGATGGTGTTAGAAAGCTCCATTTCTACCTTAATCCTAATGCCAAACACATAATTAGAAACACTGCCAAGACTGATATTTTAAAGTTGTATAAGAAGACTAAGGCTTCTATTGAAGAGATGCTTAAATCATACCTTAGTCGTATTTGTCTTACTATGGATATGTGGACTTATTTGACATCAGACTCCTTCATGGAAATCACTGCTCATTTTATTGATAAAGATAGGAAACTCATGAATCTAATCCTTAATCTTTCTCATTTACCTCCTCCCCATAGTGGTGTGCTCAAGGTTTATAAATTGTTGAGTGGTTGGAATATCACGGAGAAGATATTTACCATCACCATAGACAATACTAAAGTCAACGATGCTTTTATTGAGTCTTATAAAAATCTCTTGAATGAAAAACATGTGCTGATTTTAAAAGGTAAGTTTTTGCAAGTACGTTGTGCAGCCTATTTGTTGAATTTGATTGTGGAGGAAGGGCTAAAGGAAATTGATGTAGGAATATTCAAAGCTCGAGAGAGTGTTAAGTATGTTAGAGTTTCAGGTGCTAGGCTTAAGCATTTCAAAGAATGTGCTAGAGAATTGAACATTTCTTATAACAAAAAGCTAAAGCAAGATGTAGCAACGAGGTAGAACTCTACTTATGAGATGTTAGAATTTATTCTTTTTTATAAGGGTGTGCTTATCATTTTACTAGTGTTGAACCACATATTGCCCCACATTCGATGAATGGAAGAAAATTGAGGCTTTATGCAAGTTCTTGAAACTCTTTTATAATTTAACCCATTTGTTTTTTGGTAGTAAATACCCCACCGCTAATCTTTTTTTCCATGGTGTTTGGGCTATTCAATCAAGATTGGTTGAGGAATTTATAAACCCAGATCTTTTTATTAGTTCAATGGTATAAAGAATTAAAGTGAAATTTGATCATTATTGGGAAAAGAGTAATTTGATTATTGTCATTGCTATCGTTTTGGACCATCGCTATAAGATGAAGTGTGTAGATTTTGCTTATTCTAAGATCTATGGAAAAGATGATGGTGTTTTAAGGGTTAAACAAGTTAAGGATGATCTTTACGCACTGTTTGAGCAGTACAAGGCAGCATTAGGCAATTCCAGATGTCAAAGGGTGGGTTCAGCAAGCCAAGTTGATCATCAAGGACAATCTAGCTCTCAGGGTGTTGTTGATCTATACTCTTCTGTAAGTGTCATGATATTTTTAGTATATGTTAGTTTAATAATATTTATACAAGTTTTTATTTTATTATTAATATCCACATGTATTGTTTTGCTTTTTAAAGATTATGATGAATACGAAGGTGATTAAGAGTACTTGGAAGAAAAATCAAAGGTGGATTTATACTTAGGAGAGCCTTCCATAGATAGGAAGCTAAATTTTGACATCTTACAATTTTGGAAATCGGTACAATAGCGTTTTCCAAAATTGTCTAAGCTTGCACGTGATATTTTAATCATTCCCATAACTTCTATGGCATCTGAATCAGCCTTTAGTTGTGGAGGTAGGGTTTTGAAACTGTCTAGATATTCATTGTCTTATGAAAGTATTGAGGCAATCATTTGTACTCAAAATTAGACGTTTGGATTAAAAGATATGTACTCTAAAATTCTAAAATCCCATGTCTCTTTTTTATTATTTTGATTGTAAAGTATGTCACATGCTCTTTTGAAAAAAAAATTTATTTTTAATTATTTATTTTTTATTTTAAAAAAGTAATGGCGACATTGAAGGATTGACCGATGAAATGCTAAGCTTGGACATCAATGAGGCTATTTCATATGAATCTAATCAAGTAGTAGTTAACGAGTGGTAAAGTTTATCATTACTTTATTCTAATTTATTGTATTAAGTTTTGATTGTTATATACATGTTAGCTAACTTGTGTCATCTTTTGTTTTTTTCCCTTCAAATCATGGAGTCTTTGGGACATGAAGAGTGAGATATTGAGAGTTTGATGAAGAAGGATTTGTTTTTTCTTGCATGTTTTATTTGGTTTGAATTTGTAGTATGAACAATGTGGTTTACTGGTTTTGGATTTGGTGTACTGTTTGTGCCTTTGTGGTTTCTTGCTATAATTTTGTTGGAGACTTTGAATTTGGTGATTTTTTTTTAATTTGGTTGTAGACTTACCATTTGTTTGGTTTGAACTTCAACTAGACAACCATAATTTAGCTTTCTTTGTTATAGTTTTTTTATTAGTTTTACAGATAAAAAGAGATGGGAAGAAGATGGTGCAACTTAATGGCCCTTTGCTATTAGTTAAAATCGGACAAACTGGTTTCAACCGGGTTGGGTGTTTTCCAATCTAGTTCAGTTCTGGGTCAGCTTAGTAAAAAAATGGTTTTAAACTAGTTTAAGGTTATGAAATTTTTACCTTTGTCCGAATTGTCCGAAACCGATTTGGTTTGAAACTGATTTTTCGCCAGCCTTACCTAACATAATGAAATGCTAAAAGCTCTGTTCTTATTTCACATTATTTATCAACTATTTCTTTTTAGTTGAAAGTGGGTTTTTTTAATGTATTGAACCACAAAATTGACCAATTAGGAGGCCTAAAGTTTTTCTAAATGAATTATATAATATTTAAAATACGTACTATAATTCTTTATCTCATAATTAAAATTTTCAATTCTAATAAAAATATTCATTTATCACTAGATTAAACTCTTAATTTGTTTTATCACCCTTAATAATTTTCATTTGTAATAAATAAGAGTAGAGATGTCCTAATTAAGAATGTATAGGAAGATTCCTTTTTTTTGGAAAGTACTACATTTAAATGCACAAAGTAAACAGATACACAAATTTGCAATTTAGTTTACCGATGTTTCATACTTAAATTATGTTAGTTTTAAACATAATCAAATTATCCATAAGTATTCTTACTAAATAAGGTTAAGGTCTAAAGTCTAATGTAAGCTATACAAATTCCCCATATTAAACGTCTGGAAATAGAAGTGCCCTTCAGACGCCAAATATGAATGTCCATTAATTGTGTCGTTCGAGCTTTAAAATTTAGAAGCTCTCAAATATCGCAAACGCATAGGTCGCGACTGTAGAATAAGAGGTGTCGATCCCACAAGGAGGGAAAGTAATCTAATCCTAAAATCTAATGCTAGAAAAAACTATAAAATTGAAAATAAAAGATGTAACATAGATTAATTACAAGAATTGAATTTAACCAAATCAGAAATTAAACACAAAAGTATTAACAAGTGAGCAATATGCAATCACAACGGAAATCAACCTAAGAAATTTACCAATTTATGAGAAAGGAGATTTTACTTATCATTAATGCTAACCTAATCGATTATATGTCAATGGAGTGCCGGTTCTAGACTATCCTAGGACTGATTACTCCCTCTCAATTTATAACCATTAAACCCAAAATTATAAACCCTAATCAGATTATGGAATTTGCAATATCTTAATTCACAAATTATCCAAACCTTAATTAGATCTAAAGCACTCTAATAAACTATTGAAGCATCACACAGGATCTCTCTCCATACAATTACCAATATGATTTGTCACGGTTTCTATTAAATCGCCTAACTCTTATTAATCTTATTTAATCGTTTTTCATTCGGTTCACCTTCTTAGTTTATTACTGAATTATGCAACGACATTCATCCAATAAACATAATCGACTAAATTATCGTTAAATCAAAATAAAATCTCGAAGGAGAGTTTAGAACATCATCAATATTCCAAATCTTATCATCATACTATCCATCTCAATTCTATACATAAATAAAATTAAAACAAAAAGGAAACATGACTTGGAATAGATGATGGAAGGCAGTTACATCAGAAAACTTCTTGATCTGGGATGTATGTCCAGTTAGCTTTGTCTTCCTCTTCCTTCTTCTTCTTTCTCTCTCTCAATATTCTCCCTTTAGGGTTTCAAGTGTGACTACATGAAAAAATCTTATCTCTCTCCTCTTGTTGTTCTTTAAATAGTCTTCTATGTTTTGGGTAACCCTAGGATTTTTTGGGAGTCCGAAAGGTGCAAAAAGTCCCTCGAAACGTGAAGTTTATAAGCATCTACACTTTTACCTGACACAGGCCATGATCGTGGCTCACATCTTGTAAGACCCCGTTTCCGAAGCCCAGTTATCCAGATTATCATAAAACGTGAGCTTAATCTAATAAAAAAACACCTTAACCATTATTGATTCATCTTTATGCTTTTATACCATAACACATCTTACTTATATGTAACCACAATTCCTGTTCAAAAATTCATCATCTCAAATCAATTACTTCCTCAAGTATCCCTAATTTCAACTCAACCTTATCCATACGCAAATTCACATTTCCACTCAACGGCATCCATACATAATTCATAATTCATTAACACCAAAAGATAAGAGTTTTTACATAGCCTTAATGGCATTTCAAACCACAATACATCCATATCTCATAATCCCAAAATACATAAGATACTAGAACTAATAATGCTTGAAATGTAACTAAAAGCCTCATTGTTACAAAATCTAACTTAAAATACAAAAATATGCAACTTGAAGTGATGCCTTGACCCTCTTTCACTCGATCTCATGTTCTTTACCTGAAGATGGGATGGAATGGGAAGGGGTGAGCTTGAAGCTCGTGGGTAATAATTTTATAACCAGTAACAAGCAAAACCATTGTAAAAATTAGCATGAAATCATAAAGCACGTACTTTTCAAATTTTCTTCATGCAATCCAGTTCACAAATAACACAATCTATGCATTCATCAACTTGTTCACAAATCATAAACACGTAAGCACATCAAAATGGTTTGGGTGGATCCAAAACAGAATGCGCTACACATTTCCCATAATGGTCCTATGTAGCCGTGGACAGAACGTACTATCGCAATCCTACTTAATGGTCTTGCGTAGCCGTGAACTTATGGGAGTCTATAAAGGAGCTCCATGCTACTAGCGGGCAGGCGGGAGAAGTATTTTGTCAAAGTACACTTGACCTTACTTAGGGGACCACCACAATCCCACATAACATGTATTTCATATCTTGTAAACTTGTTGCCCAAAAAGGCACATTTTCAAAACTTGATTTTACAGCCGTAATATCTCTTTGAAAATCATTTTCACATTCTTTTCATAATTCATCAACACAATATGCTCATCCTAAATGCATAACACTTTTTCAAAGCATTCAAGAGTTATAATGTGCATTCATAAAATAGTTGAAATCATTTATTTCCATCATTCGAAAGAAAACATTAATGGCCTATTACTTAATTATAAAACTATAACCCACCTTGAATTTCTTGCTTATAAACTTGCTTAGGGATGTCTTTGTTATTGCTCCTCTTTCCTCTCTTGCCTCACTTGATTTTCTTAAACAATAACCAAAATTCCATTCAATTTGGTTTAGAAATCAGAAAGTCATACCTCAACAATTTAAACTCTTTCTTATGCTGAAACAAAATTCAATTCTCAACTTCTATCCCGAAAATGAAATGCTTAGAGACTGAATTTAAACTTGATTCCTTCATACAATTTGTATTCCTATGTCTTTAGTTAACTCCAAATTAAAAATCATTCCATTTGGATAACTATAGAAAAAGATATGCTCAAAATACCAAAGCATGTTTTGTGCTGGAAAGTTGGCCGCAGCGACCCAGAAAAGTTTGTCGCGGCAAACTTTTCCAAAGAGGAAAAGTTCGCGTGAAACCTTACAAGTTCGCATCGGCGACCCCCAAGTTGGCCTCGGTGAACTTCATCCTTAAAGTTGTTCGCGGCGAACTTTGACAGAACTATACGCAAAACATGTTTCATTTTCCAGATTTTAAATTCCCACCTTTCATATAAATCCCATCTTAAACCTAAACCATCTCTTCTACTTCATTTTCAACTTCATTTCAACCCAATATCATTCACAAAC
>JAOQMS010000178.1:6051590-6070946 GCA_027563885.1 Erythroxylum longipes
CATGCTAATTAAACTCCAAATAAAATGATTTATCTAGCAAGATCACAAAATTTATTCAAATCATGCTTAATAAAAAAAATAAAAAAAATTTCGGGACCAAAAACACGTATCAAACTATGTTGTAAAACACGATGCAATTTACACTTATCATCCATATGCCAAAAGTTGTTGGTTTATGCCCCACAGTCAATCAATTGGTTGTAGTTTAATAAAAAATAATTTAAAGGTATTCTTTATCTTGTTCATATTTAGGTATCTATAATAAAGTCCATGAGATAATTCTACATTATAAATGAAATTATAATGATATTATAATTATGTTATTTATATTGCATTTATATATTATCCTTAAATTGTTCCTAGTCATTGTTCTATTAAGATTGGACATTAATAGCATGTAAAAAAACTAACAACGTTAACTTTTTCCTCATAAAGGAAGTTGTCGATCTCATATATTAAATTATAAAGATACTTAAACAACCGTGTAGGTGCTTATTAGAGAACAATTGCACTGAACTAACCTGATATGAGAAATCCATTTAGAACATTACTTATATGTATATGAAAATTCTCATTGTGATGATTGTATAAGTGATCCTTTGACTTGAGGTCTTCAAAATTATCTTTATAGGGATTGTTATATTTTAATACTACTTATGACCTATTCTAACCATAGGTAGTTCATTCGGTAGCCATTGGTAGCCATTTGATGTGGAATGAAGTATATGGAGGTATAATTTGAGTGATCAAAGTAGGATTCATCACCTAAAAATATTTAGGAAGAATTTTTTGTTGTTCTTGATTAGTATGGATTCAAAAAAATCCTTAGCCAAGGTTAATGATGTTTTGTAAATAGTTTACAAGTTTCATTAATTGAATCAAAAACTAATGGCAAAGAACTAAAATAATTGGTCAGTACCACTTTAGGTGGCCATTATGTGCTGCTAGACGTTAATCTTGATCTATGATTATAAATTATTTAATTGAAAAATTAAAGATAAATTAAAAGGATTTTTAATTTATCTGATTATAATTATAAATTATAATTATCATTTATAATCATTGCATCATATTTAAGAACCTTATGAGTCTTACATAAAGAATGAGTTGAAGAGATCAGCAAAGATATTTCAATCAAGTAAGACTTGATTGTAAAGTTTAAGAAACTTTATAATTAAATATGAGATATTTAATAAACAAAGATCAATATGAAATATTAGATCTTATTTGGGCATGGTTGGTATTTAATTATAATTATTTGTAATTCTAATTAACTTTTAATTCAAATTAATTATAATTTAATTTCAATTAAATTATTAAAATATCCAAAACTTATTATAAATAGACTTAAGCTCTAATAGAGTCACGACTTTATGCTTAACTCTTTCTGTAAGAGTTACAGAGTTCTTTCAACATGTTCTGTGGATACCGATAGAGGTCGAACACTTTTTTGGCTATAGTGGTTAAGATGGACCAATTTCAAAAACGATTAAAGGGATACAAAATTAAAAAGATCAAATTTCAGAATAAGGTACGAATTAAGATTCATGCTTTATTATGATTTATGTATTTATCATTTTATATAATTAAAATGACCTCGGTTTTTGGAAAATCAAAATATGAAAAAGTTTTATAATTATCATGTTGCGGTCGGGATTAAATCTCGTTTCAATTTTCCAACAAAAACGTGGATGAGATATTGTAATTAAATTAATTTTTGTAATAATAAAAATGTTAAATTGTTCATAAGTAGAATTATAATATGTGAATTTACTAATATTATGCAATTTTTAAAAAGCATTAATAATTAAAATGTTTTTATATTTATGAAAAGTTCAAACTCAGCTAAACTCTAAATTTTGAATTTAATAAACATGATCTAATTAAAATTTGACTTTAAGACATGTTTAGTATTGGAAAACATTATTAAATATTTTTTCTTTAATAATAAAATAAAGTTAAAACCAACGATATATCTTTATGGAAAACGTAATTAAAAGAATTTTATATAAAACGTTTTCATATATAGTACATCGTAAATGTGTAACCTTCACCAAGGTATATACCCCCGTAGCCACAGGGAGGCCTATTAAATCACCAACCCCCCTATTTCACACGAAACTTAGAAAGGATATGTAAATGGTAAGCAAATAAGCTATTTATGAGATGTAAATTTTGTATTAATTACAATAATAATAATCATGCAATTAGAACTACGTTACAAATTAGGGACAGATAGCGCCGACCTAGCCTTGACTTGTTTATATCAAATGAGGCAAAAATGGAGCTTGACCGGATCATGAAACCAGCCAAATGCTGCAGTTCCTCTTTGATGAATCAAGTTTGTGGGCCTTTCATGATTGTTTTGGTTCCTCTTTAATTTACAAATGAGCTGTCTGATATTTCTCCGTCAATACTTCTTCTTGTCCTTTGTTTCTTACACGTCTTTATTTCCACACCAAGTCTTTTGAGAAAATGGTGTTTTAATTTTGTCTATATATTTATATAGAATTTATATTAGTTTCTCTTAATTTTAATGTTATAAAAAACAATTTAAAAGGTTCAGGTTATCGTCCAAAACCCTTTTAGCAATTGCTTACGAACATATAGTGTCATAATTGAAATAAATATATATATTAGCTAAAAAGCAAGCAGACATGTTCGCATAGATCACGCGGAGAAAGAAAGAGAGAGACAGAGGAATGTCCATTGTCCATTAACACAAGAAAAAGTACATGTGCCCAACAACCTCACATTGTAGAGTAATGGATGAGCAGCCCTAACCCGAGGTCTCTTGCTGGCCAAGACCACAGTCCTCTATATAATAATTGCCCACGAACGTTAGTGGAAATACTCAGGGTGCATTTTGTATTGTCTCCTTCCGTATAATTGATGCACATAACCTATAAAATTAATTTAATGCCCTACGTCACCACCGTAGCATATATAGCTTATCCTCCTTATATTGTCATTCCCTATTTCCACCACCAACATAAACAAACAAAAAAAAAGGCTAGCAGACCTCCAGTAACCATATATTCTTCGAGCTACTCCATTGGAGACCCTGCAAGACATGGCTCAAGACTGTACTACTGAAGCAATCTCTTCCTCTACGCCATCAATTAATTGGTGGGATCTTCACCATGCAAGTTCTTTGTCTCCTTGGACAAACAGTAGTACGTGCAGTCCATGGCACCAGCACCCAAACCCTAGTTCCAACTCTTCTTGTGAAGATCAGGACGCTTCCATTTCTACCTCCTTCACTAATGCCTCGAATCAGTCGGGACTCACAGTTGACGAATCCTCTGGCCAACTTGTTGACCCTGCGGCGTCCTCTGCCGAGTTTATTCCAGAGCATGCTTCCGATGGTCAGCTATGGAGCCATATACTCCTGTAAGTTGCATGTGGAAATTAATTCAACGTACCATGTAATGATAAACTGTAAAATCTCTCTCTCTCTCTCTCTCTCTCTCTCTATATATATATATATATATATGCGAGTTTTGAGTTGTTTCTTTCCAAAGATTACTTAGTTAAATCAGACTTATATATGAACACTAGTAATTAGGTTTTCTTTTATTTTTTAACAAAGCCAGTGGACAAGTAGCTCAATCTTCTCCCTGGATGGATATTTTCAATCGATACAGATAGAGAAGACTTTTGTATATACCGTTCGTTGCGTTGTCTCTTCTTCTCATGAAAACGTGATTTTAACCTGCGACGAACTTCCTCGTGTCTTTTAGTATCGAGTTTCAGGGTTAATCATTCTTTTAGGTTAAGGTTCATCTTTTCATGAAAGAGCTTAAGATTGTCTTTGTCTATCCTAGCTAGTTGGCAAAAGTCGAAACCTAGCTTATATTAATGAAAACCAATAAGATATCTATCGTTTGTGAGACCTGTACGCCAGTAACTTTCTGAGATTTCACTTCTGTGTTGAAACTTGCAGAGGGGTTGGAAGTCACGAAGAGTTACGCAGCAATCAAGACGTTGGAGAAAACTTACTCGATGTGATGTCATCCAAGAGTAACATTTCCTCGGGAATATTTGAACCCGCTTATGACTACTTGAAGAAAATGGACAGTAACTGGGAATTTACGAGCTCCTCGTCATCTTTTAATACTTTAGAAAAGCACTTGAACGGGTTTAACGAGAACTTGATTGAAAACGACAGACTCACCAGGTTGGAAGGAAACTGGTCTATTGCACCACCCGACCCAGAAGTGACTCGCCAGTACTTTGATCCACTCACATGCAACATATCACTGACTTCTTCCTTAACTCAGTTCTCGCTGCCTCAAACTTACAGTAATTCATGTGGAATGAGAACGAGTAGAAGTTCAGGGATCTTTCCGTGTTATAATCATGATGATCCAAAAGCAGAGAGCCAACATCGGGACATTGAAGTACCGGTAACTTTTCTTCAAAAATCAGTAAGCTGTAATGATTTTGGCCAGTCAGTAGTGGGAGATAATGGCAAAATTTGTTGCGATGCACAAGATACTACAAGCACAAGTACGAGAAAATTTACTGATATTATAAACTTCCGTAGTCGATTCACCAAACCCTTGATCGATATTCAAGTACCTAAGTCCTCCTTCAGTCCTTTGAATTGTAGAAAGCAAAGTCTTCAAGCTTCTACTGTGGTAAGTAGGCCCCTCTACAAACTAGTTTCTTACCATAATTTCATGTTCTAGTTATACAATTACCATTTTTAATAATTCTGTCAAACATATGCGCGTTTTGTACAGACGAGGAGAAGTCAGGGAACTACAAATGAAACAAAGAAGAAAAGATCGGAAGGTGCTTCAGACACTGTCCTCAAGAAACCTAAGCAAGAGACTCCTATAGTTTCATCTGTTAAGGTATGCATTTCAGAGGATAGACATTTCATGTTATACGAGTAAAAGCTTGTGCATATGCTCTGGAATTAAGTGGAAACGTACAACTTTTGTTGGTTTTCAGACACAGGCACCAAAAGTCAAGCTTGGGGACAGAATAACTACTCTTCAGCAAATAGTTTCGCCATTTGGAAAGGTAACACAAAGAATACGGTGCCCTTTTGAATTTCTCGGTATTTTATTGTTAATGGAAACTCTAGGCCCATGCTATTATTGTCTCACTTTCAGTAATGACTTGTTTCCTTCTGCTTTCAGACTGATACAGCCTCTGTGCTCTTAGAAGCAATCCAGTATATAAAATTCCTGCAAGAGCAAGTGCAGGTGATGATTTATTCGTCATACATGTCATCTTTTATCACATCGGCATATTGATAAGAATAGTTTGTCAATGAAATTAGGTTGTAAAAGAAGAAGAGCAGTAAAGAAAAGTAGAACTCATTTAAAGCACCATTTGAAGCCATCCAAATGATAAGAAACTAAAAAGTATTTACGGGCTTAAAGTTTGTAACAGCATGACAAATTCCAATAATTGAATAACACTCTTTGATCCAAATTTTCTCATAACTGTTTATCATCTCTTTCTTTTTTCAGCTTTTGAGTAATCCAAGCATGAAGACAAGTTCACACAAGGTATGCAAAGCACATTAACTATTGACTTGTTATTTCCTAAATTATTAGGTCTAACGTAGAAAATTGGACCTTTTTTTTTTCTTTCCTTCCCCGGTGTGATCATATATATTATAGGACCCTTGGGGAGGCATGGACAGGAAAGATAAAGGAGAGGTGAAATCTGATCTCAGAAGCAGAGGTCTTTGTTTAGTTCCCATCTCATGCACGCCTCAGGTCTATCATGAGAACACAGGATCAGATTACTGGACGCCTACATATAGAGGATGCCTTTACAGATAAGAATACATATATAAGTGTACATGTGTTTAGAACTTAATTAGAGTGAGTAATGAGACTACAAGCTGAGGTCTGTTAAAAAATTTGGAATAAAAGAATGCAAAAATAAGAAATAAAATTTTCCTTTGTTTGGAGGCTCAAGTGAGGCTGGAAATTTAATCGGTTGCTCAATCCATATATTGTTGCTAAATCACGTAAGATTAATGACCTTTTCAAGAACTAATACCTAAATTCTATAATACTAATCGGGATTTAGTTGAGTATATATGAAACTAGAACTAAATTCGGTGTTTTGTATCGTTTTCTTTTAGGAATTCTTTTAAAATTTTATATTTTGTTTAAATTGCTACAATTAATTATCTGATGTATAAGTAATATTTTATTAAGTACATATATAATGTTTTTAATGTCTTTATTTTATTCATACTAAGTATGGCAAATAATAGTCAATGTCACAGAGGAAATTTCCATTAACTAAATAAGTTTATTTAGTAATAAATCTAATTTAAGATAATATCTTCAACTAAAAAAGAGTATCAAGATTTCAATTATAATATTAAGTAAGGGCAACCTTTAAACAAGAAAGACACAACATAAAAGAAATAGTTTCAATAACAAAAGATGCATAAAAAGAAGCGATACAAATAATTTTCTCTTTATTTTAAATTCAGGTCTATAAACCAAAATCTTGAGCTTGATTTTATCTCAATTTAATTCCTTAATTGATCCTTTCGTGATTAAACTCTGACAATTTAAAAATATTAGAGAATTTTTTTTCTAAACGCTAATAAATGATTGATGCACTAAAGTATTCAATCTTTTTAGCGTCGGAAATTCTTCATAGCATTAAAACGTAAGAAAAATCAACTGGCAACCCACTCTTTGAAACTTAACAATTAATATTGAGGGGCAAAAATTTTACTTACTTTAACATTTAGATCACGATCATCTTAATCTCAAAGATATAATGCTGGAATTTCTATATGGTGACGTCAATTGTGTAGGTCTGAAAATTTTAGTCTAGGAAACTTATTTTCATTCCTTTCCCATGACTAAATTACTATTTAATCATCTTCCTACATCCATTCAAGCCTGTTACGAGATAAAGTTTTAGCATAATATTAGGAGTATAAATATAGTTATTAAGTTGTTTTTATTGCTTAGACTATTCTATGTTCTTATCTTATCCCTTAGACTCCTGTGTAATCCATCTCTTTGTTATAACTAAACTCCTATTATTCTATAACAACCTGTAATAACTTCATGTACATAATGGAGAAATACATGATGGGATGATCATTCAAGAGATCACTCTCATTTATACTCATATTATTAAGTTGGTATCATAGCAATATCAATCGACTTATTATGGCTCAAAATTCTAAAAATACTACACCAAATTCTACCAACGTCCTATCCTTTCTTAGCAATTCATTAACGAATCTTACACTTCCAAACATCTTAATACAACTTCAACTTGACAATCATAGTTCGTGGCGACAAATTATCAAGCAAGCTCTTAAAGCCTTTGAACTTGATTACTTTCTTAATGAAGATTTAGTTCCTCCGGTTATTATCGAGATGCCAAATAGCAATCCACCAACAACCCATTCGAATCTAGCCTATGTAGCCTTGAAGAAGAAAAACCACCTTGTTTTGCTATGGCTAAAGTCCACCATATCACCTCGTATTCTTGGCTACATGTCCCAAGTAAATACTACTCATGAAACATGGACTATTATTGATCGAGTTTTTCAAACTTAAGTATGCTTTTGCATCATGCATATACGATATCAATTGCAAAACCTCACGAAGGGGTCCCTTTCCATTCTTGAATATGTCGATAAGAAGAGACTTCTAGCTAACAACCTTGCTGAAGCACAAACCTCTATCAGTGAGGATGAACTAGTTTCCTATATTTTGTTTGGATTGGACCTAGATACGGATCGTTCTGTACATGTCTTGGCATTCATCGGGGACCCATTGTGTGTGATGAGCTACTTGGCTTGCTTCTTCAAGAGGAGCAGCGTCTGAATGAAGAATCTCAACTTATTAATCTACTAATATGGCACAACAATCAAACACATCAAGTAAGGGATTTTAGAAGAACAAATCCAGCTCTTCTTTCTTACATTCTAATTCCTATACAACGTCAATCGCCCTTCTTAGTCCACTGATAATTCATCAAAGGGTAACCAAATTATATGTCAGATTTGTGAAAAACCTAGACATGGTGCTCGTAATTACTACCAGCGAGATACAAAAACAGGTAGGCCGTTATTGTTGTTCTGTAACAACCTTAGTGCTATTTTTCTCTCTACAAATCTAGTTGTTCATCCTCGCTCCAAGCACTTCAAGGTAGATAAGCATTATATTCGGGAACGTATTGAGCAAAATCAACTTCGTATTTGGCATATTTTAACTACTAATCAAATAGCCGATATCTTTACTAAGCCATTAAGTTTGGCTCGGTTTGTTGTTCTACAGTCCAAGTTTAATATTTGTTCCCTCCCACTGAGCTTGTGGGGGCCTATTAGGGGATAAAGTTGTGGTGTAATATCAGGTGCATAACTATAGTTGTTAGGTTGTTCTTATCCCTTAGACTCTTCTATGTTCTTATCTTATCCCTTAGACTCCTCTGTAATCCATCTCTTTGTTGTAACTAAACTCCTATTATTCTGTAACAAACTATAACAGCTTCATGTATATAATGAAGAAATACATGATGGGGTGATCATTCAAGAGATCACCCTCATTTATAGTCATATTACTAAGTAGGCCTAGGCCAAGTATTTTTGCAACTTTAGACGAGCCAATATAAGTAAACATAAATTATTTCACTAGTCTGCATTTTCTAGGAAAATTATCTTTGTACCTTCTAAGAAGTCACCTTCGAAGTTATAGTTCTTAATCTTACTACCTATCAAACTAAGATTTGAATTGTCACATAGACCTAAGTAAATGTTGATTAAGTGGTGGAGCAAAATAGATCAAGAAAATAGGAGAACAGAGATTGAACACAAAATTGGTGATTGATTATGCATAATACAACTCACTTGCATATTAACTACTTCTAGAGTTCATTTAGGCTTGAAACCATGATCTAATTTATTCAACCGCATACTTAAATTATCATTTAATTATTTGAATGCTAGAAAATTAGGTTATAGCTTAATCACGAGCTCAGAACTCAAAATAACCATCATATATCATAGAACATGAAATTTGAAATTTGTAGTTTTTAGATTTAAACTCAGCAGCGGTAAAAATGAAATTAAGTAGATATTTCAACATCTAATATTCTCCATAAACTCAAACCAACTTGATTAATGATTTTACAGTTAAGAATAAAGCATTTGACACTTTATTCAATTACAAAATCTGAGCAAATCTTCACAATTTTTAGTTAGACAACCTCTGTTTCATTTTGTAATACTTTCAAAATAATCCTAAATTGGCGTTTATGCATCTGGTTATATTAAGGCACATATCTTTACATAATTCAACAAATAATGCAACCTTTTTCTATAAACTAATGAACTGTTAAGAGAAAATAATTCCAGATTTGTCATAACTGTATTAATCAACATTTTTATAAGTGATATCCAATACATAGTTCTTTTGAGTAGATTAAGCTATGCTATTTTTCAAGTTGAGAAGAAATTAAACATACATAATGAAGCACATCTAAAGGAAAAAAAATTTAGACGACTTGGATGAAATCTCTAGCAATGTACAAAATCAACATAGATTTGATCACTCTTCACTTATTGCGAATCAATCATTATGTTCATTTTTAAAGTTTAATCCAATTCACAACATAAGATTAATAATCCCACTTAGACTATATTGAATATAACACTTGTAATCATGATTAAAAAGAAATTTAGTTAAGCTGTCCATAGTCATCTAATTATCCTCTCATATAAGAGTAACTTTATCAATAAGCTGAAATTATGAAAAAACATAAAACCAAAACAATAATAACGAAACCTATAAATTTAACTAAACTAATACTTATATAAAAAGAGGGAGAATGCAGTTCAAATCAAGTATAGAAATGAAAGAAATAAAACATAAACTAATCTAATACTCATAAATGAACTAAGCATATTTTAAATTTTAGTTTAGTCATGCAATTTCAAAATATCATGATAATCCGAGACATTTAACAAGTTGAATATAGAAAACTAACCAGCTGGTTACTACTTATTCCTTTTCACAGTTAGAAATTGAACCAGCTCAATCAAAACACTTTAAGAACAAGGAAACACAATCAACAATAGAAATTTGTTAGAAGATCGTCAAAATTCCAACTCATACAACTTCAAATGAATCACTAATTCTACTTATCATATTCAAATAATCAAAGATTTATCCAATCAAATATGAACATGAATAAACACAATCATAAATTCTAGCAATTAATAGTATTAAATCATCTCAGAATAAATTGAATTAATCCAAAAAAAATTATATCTCAAAGACTCAAAATAACATGTCTAAACTAAAAATTTAACAATTAATGATAACGAAAGATTGGAAAGTCAGAAACAAGGAGAATGAGGGATTAGGAAAACTAATTTGACTTGCTCCACTTCACAGACCTCGAACCAACCTTTTCAAGATCTGGAATTTTCCTCCACCAGTCTCGAACCAGCTCAAGTCAGGTGGGATTTGGCTCTCCTTTCAACCCAAATGCTCCTTGCAATAACTCCTAGCTTAAACCATCTTGGAAGGGTGTCAAACTCTCAGAAATTTCCCTTCTTCACATGACTGGTTGCTGGTTTCTCCTCTACTACTCTACTACTTTTATAGCCTCAAAAACATCTCCAAGTGCCACACGTTGTTGGATTTTTGATGGGCCTCCAGTTATCTTCTTCCATTTTAAATAGATTTGGTGCAAAAAATGTCAGTTGGGTGCGACTCCTTCTCCACCCAAACACTTATTCTATTGTTGGTTGTTTTTGGACTGTGCTTTGCTGCTTTTGGCTGTTGCATTTTGGGGTTGTTATGTTTTATTGTTGTGTTTTGCTTCTTCTTCTAGTTGTGTCATTTTGCTTCTTCTTCTGGCTATGTCATTTTGCCCTCTTATTTGTTTTGGACTTAGGTTGGATCATTGTTGGGTCTTGGGTTTGGTTTTCTTTCTGCTGTCTAGAATTTTTTTACTACTGCTGGATTGTTTTTCTAGTGGGTTGTAGCTTGATTTTGGCCTTCCTTCTAGGCTAATGACCAGATTTTCTTCTAGATTATTTTCGTTAAGTCTACCAAGTCTACAAGGAAAATAGTTAGTACAATTTAAACTCCTTTTAGAAATAAAATATGGAACTAAATGACTTAGGTTAATAATAGTAAAATGTAGCAATTTTGACCTAAATATGCTCTGTAAATAATCTAAAACAATATAAAATAGGGGTGTAAAAGATGTTATAATTTGTACTTATCATCTATTTTTACAATATTTCATAATTTTTTATAATTTATGTAGTGACATGAAAATAAATCATGTTAAATTATTATAATTCGTAAAGAAAATTGAAACACTTTAATACAGGTTTAAAATAATTTTATTTGATGCCAATGCAAATTATTTTCAGAATAATTCTTAATTCGTAATAAAATATAATTAAAAATTAATCATAATTATGCACATATTCATGTTTAAATATAAATTTTAAACTTGAATAAAAACTAATAAAACTTGAATTAAAAGCTTTTATAATTTCACTTATGTTTGATAATATACATATTGGATAAGTTGTAATTACCTTCTTTGTACCTTTTATTAACTTCTCTTGTAGTACTCATCCTAAAAAGTTATAAGAAATTGAATCACAATCACTTTCTAATGATATATAATTAATCTATAGTTTAATAATTTCAAGAGATGCATGAAAATTTTGAAGATCTTGTATCACAAATTTAAAAAACTTTAAAAAAAGCTTAAAGTACCTCTCATTATAAAGAATAATTATAATAATATGTGGAATAAGTGAATATAATATTTGAACTTAGTTATACTTCTTATATAAGTTTGAATTATTATAAAATTTTAACATTTTGAAAGTTTAAAACCAATTTTCCTTTTTCATAATACATACATGTGGAGAATTCTTAAAATAACCTTATCATAAGTATATTAATAAATATGATAATTTTATTATAAGTACATGCTAAAATCATATTCTAATTATAAAACATTTTCCATCTTGTGATAAATAATAGTTATTTCACCCTAATATACCATAAATGCATGTTTTATTTTTAAATAATAGTACATTTAAATATTTAAAATTACTAAATATATATTTTAGTATAAAATACTTGAGGTACACATATTTTAAAATAATTATAATTTAATAAAAATAACCTTTTCGTACTTGCAATAGAAGTTTATTATCTAATTTTTAATATATAAAAATTTTAAAAGGACTAAAATGTATTAATACTTAAGTATATGTTAACATAAATAAACTGAACATATACTTTTAATATAATAAATATTTAACATGCACATATTTTAAAATATTTAAAGTTTAATGAAAATTAATTATTTTATATTTTTGTTAATTGATTTTAACTTTATAATATGCATTTATTATCTTCAAATTTAACATTAAAATATATTTTTTAAAATTAGATTCACTTTTACTAAAAATTGTCACATGCTAAATTATGGTGTATATATATAGAGAGAGATATATATGCATACACAAAAGCAATATGTAAAATGATTTTGCAATTAAAGCTCTTTTGTCAGAACTTTATATATTCCTACCATAGATTTAAACTTTTTAAATTCCATCTTAGATGCCTTGTACATAGTAGCAAATAGAGCTCATGATCAGACTATCATCATACATATCCTAAAGTAACTGCCATCAATGGAACTTGAAAAATTGATACTAACTAAATGGATTACTAATTACCAAAAAGTGTTCCATGCTCCTCATCAACATTCTATCCACACCACCACCACTCCTATACTTAAGACCTTACGAGATAGAACTATGAAATCTATATACATAAGGCCCAATGAAGATCAACTTGGGCCCTCAACTACATCTGGTCCTATTTCGATGCTTCAACCAGTGTTCTTACATACAAAAAGCAAAGATGGACCTCTGATCCATTACTTCAAGCCTGATGGAGAACCTGTCTATGTTATCTATCATCGTTGGCATTGTTTATACCAGTGAATCAAGAAGGACTCTTCTCGCTATGACTCCTAGGCTCATGAATATTTCACCGATAAGCCTTGTTGAAGCTGCATCATAGATTTCAACCTATATATCAGTCAAAGTGATTGATAGAACAAATCATCCATTAGAGATCAAGGATAAACAAAGATTGACTGTAGTGTAAATTTCAGGTATGCTAACTGAGGCACAAGCCCTTTCTCCTCAACAGATGTTAATTCTCAAGGCCTACCTCTTAGAAATTTAAACTCTCCAATCTTTCTTCGTTTAACAATGATCTCAAACATGACATATGTTCTAAGACTTTTTGATACACAGGATCTTCTTGAAGAGGCAAGTATAGAGCGTAATTGTCTTTTTGTTTGATCAGGACTACATTACTCAAGACTCTTGAGCTACCCCTGGTCAGAGGCACACAGGGAGTACATCACCAAGGTACGTGATGTTGTTTACACCAATGAATCGAGAAGGGCTCTTCTTACTGTGACTCCCAAGTTTGTGGAATATTTTACCGATAAGCCTCGTTGGAGCTGTATCATGAGTTTCCAACCTATATACTAATTAAAGTGATTGATAGAACAAATTATCCACAAGAGATCAAGGATAAACAAAGATTAACTGTAGTGTAAATTTCAGGTATGCTAGTTGAGACACAAGCCCGCCCTTTCTCCTCAGCGGACGTCAACTCTTAAGGCCTGCCTCTTAGGAATTTACACTCTCCAATCGTTTGGAATAATGTGGTCTAAAATCTACTTCCACATAGCAATATGTTAAGTTAGAAATTCTAAAGGAGCTCATCCCTTTTTAGAGAGAACAGAGCTATTCATATCTTCATGTTGGAGCTATTCTTCTTGTTCTCACTCTCCGTGGAAGAAAAGACATTCTTGCTACAACTAAGATTTCTCTTCTTGACACTGCCTATACTACGTACCAAAATGCCTTAATTAGTACTCTGTTGACAATCCTCAATAATGAAAGTATTATCCTCACTATCGTCCTTGATTTCAATATCAAACTGGATGATTCTACCTTGTTTGAACTAATCTAAATCTAGATTACAAGAACACTTGTGACAATTTCGAAAAATTGAATCAAATTATATATTTTAGGAAGTAGCAAAAAATTAAACTAAGTGTGGCAATGTAAACAGTAAAAAATTTAAAAACATAACGTTAATTTAAAACTTACAAATATAAGAATATTATAAAATATGTCTAATTAATAGTTTTATTTTGATTTTGGTATTTTTATTTCATATTATTGACCTTTGCCAAAACTACTTTAAATAAATACTCTTATACCGTATTTTTGACTTTCTCTACACTTCAAACATTTAGGTCATGTTTGACAACCAGCTGATTATATTAGCTATTAGCTGATTCTATTAGCGGTTAACTAATAGTGAATTATATTAGCTGGTTTGACTAGCGGATAACATTAGTTGTTTATTAAAGATGTTTAGTAAAATATTAGTTGTTTATGTATAAAATGACTTATGAGGGCATGACTTAAAAAAATAAGGGCACGAGTATTATATCTTAGTATTTCTTTGAATATTTTCATAAGAATTTAGATTTTAAATATTTGATTTTATAAAATTTAAGTTTATAACTCTAATAAAAAATATAGAACATATAATAATAATAAATAAAAATAAAAACAATAAAATTGATCAATTTTTAATTTAATTTAATATTTTTGTAATTAATAAATTAATTAATCAATTTTTAAACTTTAAATTTCTTTCCTTATTTCCGATCTTTAAAATATTGGTGTTAAGAATTGGAGTTTAACGTGTAAGTTTTATAAAAAAATTAAATTAAAATAATAAAAACCAAAAAAAAGTCCTAGTGTCAAGTCTGTAACACTTATGTCAAAAAATTAAAATTAAAATAATAACAAAAAACTAAAAAAGAGTGTGTATCACGCGTGACAATACTATTTTTAGAATAAAATAGCAATAAATTAAAGGATATAATTAACCTTTTGTATATTACATTTTAAGCAAAACGCTCCTATATTTAAGCGCTTTTAAAATTAATCGATTGAGTTTAATTTATCAACTCAGTTAATTGATTATTAGATATTTTTATTGAATATTTGATAGGATGAATCAGTTAAAAAATTTGAAACTGCTAAAAAAATAGATGATAAGTTATTTACCGACGTAGTACTTAATCTTTTCACGGGAACATAATTAAAAAGGATTATTTGGTGGCCTCTTTCGAAATGGAATCGGTATATGCAAAAGGCCCAATCCAAAGGCTGTTGAGGTTCGTGGGACCCAAGTGGTTGCCGATTTCAGACCGGAACTTACCTCGTGGGTCGTGTCCGTGTCTAGTTCTGCTTCTAGAACACATATAATATATATATATATATAATTGATTTCATTATCCCAATTTGTCGATTTTTTATGAAAAAAGAAAAAAGAAATAAGGCCCAAACCCAAAAGTTAGGTTTTGTTAACTTTTAAATCCAATCAACGAATTGGAAGAATGGATTGAATCTTGGTCTCCGCTTCTTCTTCTTCTTCTGCTCCTGCTTCTCAAGCTCAATTATTGTAGTTAGTTAGTGTGTTTGTTGGTGTTTTTTGTTAGTTCATTTCTGATTTTTCAATTAAGCGTTTCGTCAACGTTAATTGTGGACGACGACAACGACAACGACGACAACGACGGCGATCTCTCCTCCTCTGTTTCTTTTCAGAATAAAGCACGAAATACGAAGACAAAGATTCAATTTTGTTCTTTCTAGGTACTTAATCATCTGGTTTCCCTTTCTTTTTATTCTTTCGGTTTGTTTTCTTAGTCTCTTGATATTCCTCTTTATTCAGTCGCAGGCTGATCTGATCGTCGGCGTTATCATTTTTTCTTATGTCGAGAATTGGATTCTGCAGCTCATGTGTGAGCTCTCAATAGTCGATCTCACTGTAAATTTTGAGAAAATCTTGAAGAATCTGGTGTTTGCTTGTTCCAATTACTTAGAAGAAACGATAAGGATAGAGAAATGGTGAAGAGTGGGGGTGTGTTGAGGAATAATAATATCAATCTTACTGTTAATACCGACAACATTAGTATTGCTACTCCTACTCCTGCTGGTACTGGTGGTGGCTGTAACAATAAGTCTCGGAGGTTGGGATTGTGTAACCAAATAGGTAGCCAACATTCTTCCCCTATCGTTTTCCCCGAGAAACGTAGCAAGAAGTCCAAGGCTTCTTCTAAACGTGTGGATAGTCCTTCCCTTGATAAAGCGGATGGAGATGAAATTCGGATTGATATAGGAGTAGGTGGAGGGATTGCGGCTGCCGGAGGAGATGAAAAGTCTGATTTGTTGGGATTTGTTGTATTCTCTGGCAAGCTTGCCTTGGATAAGAGAAAACCATCTTCCCGTGATAATCCTACCAGCAGCCAGAATTCTTCAGATGTTTCAATTCAAGATGCTGTAGAAGCTAAGCTTACCAGCAAGGGTTTAGTTTGGGGTTCTCGCATGCTCAATCTTGATGATGTTGTATCGGTATGTGTTTTCCTTCTTTTGTATCATAATGGATATTTGATGCCTAGAATGCCTATACCACTATTTTATTTGGCACTCTTGCAGGTGTCTTACAATGTTGGTGTCCGACATTTTACTGTGCATTCTTATCCAACCAAAAGGAGTTCATATGGTCTATCATGTTTTATAAAGCCCAAAAGAAGTCGTAAAGACTATCGTTTCTTGGCTTCCAATGTTGAAGAGGCACTTCAGTGGGTTGGTGGGTTTGCGGACCAGCATTGTTATGTCAACTGTCTGCCTCATCCATTGGTTTCTTCAAAGAAGCAGGCTTCCTCGGAGTTAATTCCCACTGACACTCCTCCAGAGTTGCTATTCAGGTGCAAGAGTCCACCCAAGATGCTTGTCATATTAAATCCACGTTCAGGGCATGGTCGTTCAAGTAAAGTTTTCCATGACATTGTAGAACCAATCTTTAAGGTCTGTGTTGTTTCAGCTCTGGATTCTCAGCACATCACTTCCAGTATTGCAATCATGTACAAAACTGACGCCTCATGTATTCATGCTTGTGGGACCTAAATTACCTAATTGTTCCTATGTTTCTGTACTACTGTTTTCATAGTTTCTCATGTTTCTTTATGTCTTTGCAGTCGACAAAATAACGAGTTCAATCTTAAAGTTCTTGTCCATGAGCTTCTCTTTTTCTTGACCTTGTATTTTAGAATCTTTGATATTGTGAGTTTGTAATTTGAGGAGCTAGGTTTCTACAACAAAACTGAGCTTTGAATGAAGACCATTTAGACCTTTTAGGTGCTACAAGCTTTTGAAAAGGCATGATTGCACTATTAGTATTATCATGGTAGTTCCATCAGAACCTTTGTGCTTCAATGCATCGGAAATGAAGTCATTGTTATAACCAAATATGCTGAGGAAAATAGTTATCCTGAATCACTGCATACTATTGAAATGATTGTGAAATTTTGAATGGTGTAGTGGCTTTGCCAATTTTTGGAGTTGTGCAATTTTTTTTTGGAGAACTTAAGTGTCACATTGTCTTTTCTTTTTCTTTTTGCTGATAAGTTTTAAATAAGCAAAGTTGGTAGATGATCTAAGGCATCGACCCAGCACAATACATGTTGGTTTGTGGCTTGATAATCTGATGATTCCTTTAGTTTCTTAGTTTTCCCCACTTTTGATATGAGATATTCTTGCTCCCCTCTGATTATATTGAGTTCAGCTCAGTCTGTGCACAAAAAAATGATTTAATTGGTACATGAGAAATCCTTCCTGGTCTCCTGAAGCATCGTTGTTAGTTTTGACAAAATTGCAGTCTGCCCTTGAAAACTACCACAAAAACTATTAACAAGTGAGACCTTTTGTTTTCTGTCAATGACACAGTGGTTTACTTCTGAGATAAAGCTCTATGATGAAATTAGCATTACAACCAAGGTCCTAATAATGTAGACATTGCCATGAAGATGTATGGTGTTTTCTTCTTGTAAGCTAATTACATAAGCTTAGTATGTGCATGCCTCATTTTTAGTATTATTCTTTTCGTTACATGTTCCTCATGAGTAGGAAACAACTTGTCAGAACTTCTCTTAATAAAATTTTCATTTAAATGATCATATTCAAAGTGTAAACCATTACAGCTTGCAGGGTTTAAATTGGAGGTAGTCAAAACAACATCAGCTGGTCATGCTAGGAATCTTGCATCCAGTGTTGACATCAGCACATGTCCTGATGGTACTTTCACTGGGCACACTATTTGTATATTTTCTTTCATGGATTTCCAACACTTTCTAACGATTTTGATCACTTTAACATTTATATTTGTATCATGTTTGTTAACTCAGGGATCATATGTGTTGGTGGTGATGGAATCATCAATGAGGTTGGTCAACAAATTTTGCTTTTTCTATCAATTTGCGGTTTTACTTCTCTATTAACTATCCCAGTCCCCTGGCCCTTTAGAGAAAAGGAAAGCAAGGATAATGCATGGAATGACCACACTTTAAAAGTGATTTCAGGCGGCTGGGATTAATTAAAATGCAATTTAAGTATGACATGTTTAGACTTATTTTCTGCAAGCACTTTTAACACTTTTTGGCTTTATTTTTTCATGGTGGGAGAAAAAAGCATGTCCTTCCTTCAAATTCTTCCATGGTGATTATAAGGATCTTTATCTGGGTGGTGAATATGAGGATACTCTAGATTGCAAAGTGAATTTACTTTTTTTAGTATGTTAAAATGCATTAGGCATTTCGGGCGATTTCTTCTTTCTATATGCTAATCAAATTATTTGACCCTGATTATGCAGGTTCTAAATGGCCTTCTTAGTAGAGAAAATCAGAAAGAGGGAATTTCCATACCAATTGGAATCATTCCTGCTGGTTCAGATAACTCACTTGTTTGGACTGTTCTAGGAGTAAGAGATCCAATTTCTGCAGCCATAGCTATTGTGAAGGTACTTTTCAGTGTTCTAAGATTGGATTTTGCAGTCCTGATTTCCAGATTTTTAACTTTCAAATTGGGACCATATTTTCTTCGTTTTTGTCATCTATTTAATCCCTTAGGGCCTGTTTGATTGGATGTTAATTAATAGAACGGAAGGGAACAGAATGGAACGGAAAGGAATGGTTTATAATGGAATGGAATGTAATATAGTGATACGTTATTTGGGAAGGATGGAAGGGTTCATAATGTAATGTAGTGAAATGTTGTTTGGATGATAGGTGGAATGGAATGGAATGTATAATAAATGGCTATTATACCCCTTATATTAAAATAATTATTCCAGAAAGTTTATTATTTTATTATTAATTATATATAATTCATTATTAATTATATAAAAATATTATTATTAA
>JAOQMS010000178.1:6071046-6082186 GCA_027563885.1 Erythroxylum longipes
CCTTCAATCAAACGATGGAAGCGTGTTACGTTCCATCCCCTTCCGTCCTCAACCCCTCAACCAAACATAGCCTTAGGTTCACATTGCGGACCAGAATAAACAAATTAATAATTGACCTTGCTCTTTGTGTTACATCAAGGATTATGGGTGAATATTAAACTTAATCTGCACATAGCATAGTAAACATTTGGCAATTTAGATAATGTATAAAGAAAATTAGGATTGAGGTTTGAAGTTGCTTAATTTTGTGTGCTAATTATGGGGATGCTTTTCTTTCTGGGTTTCTCTTCCCCAATACTTATAAAGCCTAAGCCCTTAGATGATGCTAGATTGTCTTACTCATTAGTCCAGACTCCTGTGCCCAACCACTTGAAAATTTCCCATATGAACAGGAAGAATTATGAGGGACGGGTTATTCCAGTTCAAGATAATGGGACCAAGTGTCTCAGGTTCATGAGCCAAGAGGTAGATAAAGCTTTTGGGACTTGTTATAACAATTCTGCCCTATTGATGAGTGGTTAGTGAAGAATATTGCATCCCAGTTGCCTTCTGTGCTGATCCAAATAGAAAGCTTTTGAGTTCTTCAAAATTTTCTTGTTCTTCAAAGGAAAGCTGTTGACCGTGCTTGTATAAGTCAAGTTGTGGATTGTGTTCATTAAGTTCTGAAATCTGGATAAATATCATTTCTTTTTGTTGGTTACAGGGTGGTCTTTCTGCTACGGATGTTTTTGCTGTTGAGTGGATTCAGACAGGAATGGTTCATTATGGGATGACTGTTTCGTATTATGGTTTTGTTAGTGATGGTAAGTTATATTCTGACGGCTGTTATTGAGAATGCTTGACCCCAGTTATGAAGTTTAAGTTTTGAGTTTTTGAAAAGCTAATTATGCCACCTACATGACACATCTAAAACTTTTTCAATCTGTACAAACATGGATCTGATGTCCTTTAATTTAAGATTTGAATTGCTACTGAAGTTGGACTGCAAAGTTTTCCTATAAGAAACTCTAATAAACTAGATATCCAAATTGTGAGTGTAACTATTATTTCTTGATAAATCAGACGGGAAAGATGGTTTTAACACCAAAAGTAGAAGTCCTTTCCTTATTTCTTATATGACATTTTCCTTTGATTAACTAATCAGGATGATTAAAACCTGGTTGGTTGATGGACAGGTTTCCCTGTTTTATTTGTTGTGCATGAACTCAGCATTGATGATTGAAGCAATTTTAGGTCTCCCTTTTAATATTTGGAAAGTTCATGAAATACATTATCTTGACTTGTTTTACATTTGCACCATCCTATGCGGGCCATGGCAGCCAAGGTAGGCTTGACAGATTTCTGGGTTCATTAAGAGCATTCTATGTTATTGGTAAAGGCCTCAATATCCTTAATCAAAGAATTTGATGAATTTCATTATACCCTAGAAGATTGGTTCTCGGGTGAACAATCTGATTTTTCATTTAGGTTTTAAGAATTAGGTGCAGTGAAAGAAAAGAATATTCTGTTAGGGATGCCTACAACTACTTGAGTTGGTTTACTTTTTCTTCATTTTGTTACCAGTGTTTCAACTTCAGGTGGCAGCATGGATTACCGGTTGAGATTGTGTTGTTTATGTTCTTTAGCCCTCTATTTAACATATTTTATGAAAGATTGTAGAAAAAGATCATAAATTCTGCGCATATGATAGGTGGTTTATAGTTCATGAAATTAAAATTAATTGGGCACCTATTTATATGTTTCTTTTGCCGCAGTTCTGGAACTTTCTGAGAAATATCAGAAGCGATTTGGTCCTCTGCGTTATTTTGTTGCTGGATTTTTGAAATTCTTATGCTTACCAAAGTATAGCTATGATGTGGAATATGTTCCTGCATCAAAGGAGGATCTTGTAGCTAAGCAGTCAGCTGAGCGGGAGGTGGTTGATATCTCAGACCTCTACACAGATATTATGAAGAGATCAAACACAGATAGAATTCCGCGAGCCTCAAGTTTATCAAGCATTGACTCAATAATGAGTCCTAATCGGATGTCTGGAGGGGACTTGGAAACAACCTGTAGTAGTACTCATGCTAGTACCGAACCATCTGAATATGTGCGTGGTCTTGATCCAAAAGCAAAACGCTTATCATCTGGGAGGAATAACATAACATCAGAGCCAGAAGTTATTCATCCTCAGATACAACTGTCAACCACTCCGAACTGGCCGAGGACAAGGTCAAAGTCAAGGACAGATAAAGGATGGAGTGGATTGGCTACTTCACATGATCCTTCTAGATGTTCTTGGGGAAATACTGGGACAAATGATAGAGAGGATATATCTTCTACATTGTCTGATCCAGGCCCAATTTGGGATGCTGAACCAAAATGGGATACTGAGCCAAATTGGGATGTGGAAAAACCTATTGAATTGCCAGGGCCACCTAATGATCTTGAGGCAGGATCAAAGAAGGAATTCATGCCACGACTTGATGATAAATTGGAAATAAGAAAGGGACAGTTTCTTGGCATCCTAGTCTGCAATCATGCTTGCAAAACTGTCCAGAGTTCTCAGGTGGTTGCACCAAGGGCGGAACATGATGATAATGCGATGGATATGCTCTTAGTTCATGGTAGTGGGAGGCTAAGGTTGATGAGATTTTTCTTGCTACTGCAGATGGGTCGTCATCTTTCACTGCCATATGTTGAGTATATCAAGGTATGTATGTGACTAATGTGGTTATTTAAACTAGTTATGCAGCACAGAACTTTGAAATTTGGGGCAATTATCGGTAGTCTTGCATTAAGGTACATTTGGCATTGGGAGGAATGAATGGATGCTTTTTCTTTTGATAACTCATAACTTGTCCCCCCCTCCTCTCCATAATTGAGAACCCATTAGGATACTGGGTAGAAAGATACAATAGAACATGTTACAGTTCATACATTTGACATATCATGGTGTTATTGTTGTTTTTGACTATACTGTCATCAACACCATCATGTAACCTCCACTATTGTATAGTTTACTCCATACCCAAATTAGAAGAATTTTCTACCATCACGGCTATTGCTACCACCACGCAACTTTGAGCATTTAAATTGCCTCCATTTGGATACAGTGACACCTTTTCCATTATAATAACAACAAAACAGCCTTCAATACCTGCTCTGAAATGATTACCAATTTCCCATACTCTAGGTGCTCTACCCATATCCCACTTCTGACACCTTTTCAGTTCCTGGTCCTCTCTCCCACACTCAACCAGTACAAGCCAACAGCAAACGACAATTAGCTTAATAAACAAGATAACATATTTGACTACATATCCACTACTCTGTTATTACCAAATTTCTACAACCTTCTATGAATAGAACAGAAATTAAAAGAGTTTGTTTGACATCGTTTAATTGAGCGTTGTAAAATCAAGGAAAATGTTCCACAGTTGCTTTGAACTATACAGCATTCGTGATTAGTGCTTAATCTCGTGGGTTACCTCTTGTACACCAAGGCAATAAGTGAATTGAAGGAAAAGCGTGCGCATTGGTGACAAGCTGGACCTTGTATAACTGCTTCTTTTCCAGTTAGAATGCATATTTGGAAAACTTATGGTATTGAACTTCTTACATACACTTTTAAGATTCATGCCAAATGTACTCTTAGGTCAGAAACCGATCATTTATTGTATGTAAAACTTGACATCTTAATTTAATTAAAGGTGACATCGACACAGGTTGCTTTTACTCCCCAAAAAACTGTATTGATCTCTTTCCATTTTAGATGCATCTCTTTATGACTACATGCAAAGGCATGTTTGGTCATTGGGATTAGAAACGGGTTTTTCATTGTTTAGACATCATGTCTGAGGTAATATAGCTCTCATTCACTTTTGCGAAAATTGATACTCAAACGTGAGTGGGAAGTGACAAACATATAGTTTTGTCAAATGATCAAAAATATTCATGTCACATTAAAAATATGTATACAACAGAACAATAAAATATTAAACTTTGTGACCATGACCTTGTGAACTTTGGTATCACGCCTGTCGTTATTCTGTTTTTTTTTTTTTTGCTTTACCTAAAACTGATGCTGTTCCCATTATTTCCGTTTAGAAACTCATCCATAGCCAAAGACTTTTAAGACTGAGCCTTGTAAACGTTCCTGGTCTTGTAAATCATCATTAGAAGTTCTGGAAACAGAAAAAGGAAATGGGAAGTATACGACAACTTCGTGTTGATTTCTTTCCTTGTGATTCTAAGACTTAGTAGGCAAAACTCAATCATTTGCATAATTCATTTTCTCATATACATGTTTATGTGCGCCTCACTACCCCCCACCCCCACATTACTCTTTAGCTGAAAACTTCGAAAGAAGTTGTGTATATTACCTGCCTTAAGTGCACGCACTGATGCATATCAACCTGAGATGAGAATTTTTGCATAATGTTGGAAGGTGAAGTTCTTTGAACATCTTCTAACTTTATCTACCAACAGGTAAAGTCTGTTAGGATTAAAGCTGGGAAGCATACCCACAATGGTTGTGGCATTGATGGTGAGCTGTTTCCGCTTAATGGGCAAGTAATCTCTTTTTTGCTACCAGATCAGTGCCGACTTATCGGTCACTCGTCCTAGACTTGAGAAGATAACAAGCATGATTTCTTGTACCTTTATCCTGTTGAAAGGCTACGAGGGGCAGTGGTTACTCTTGTATAATGGTCGTGGTGTATTATAGAGCATCCTTTTAACTTCTTGAGTGTCCTTTTGTACTCGGTTCATTTGAAACTATGATTTGAACAAGCCCCTCAAAGTTGCACCAATACCTGTGAGAGGTGTATGTAAATTCAAAGTTGCATGTTAGTTTTTCTTGGCTCTTGCCTTTTGTCCCATTATGTACTCTTCACCTCCTATGTGTTTGGCGTGTGTGTTCAATGTATTGGAAAAAATCTACATTTGTTTGCCGAATGTTCTATGATCATCGTTGAAATTGTTTCCTTAAGTTTCATTCTGCTTACTCTCTTGTTTAATCAGCATGCGTACAAGGCCTCGCACGGATGCTGTTCAATCCCATCAAAAAGAGTGATTGGAGTATACAATCTTATTGTGATTTTTCTATTTCATGTCCTATAATATTAATAAGAAATTATACAAATTGAACATTGTTTTCTTTATAAAAATAAAATTATTAATTAGAAGCCCTCTTTTTTTTTTTTTTTCCTTTTCCATCTTACTAACTTATCAATGTTATCATCCAACTAAAGTCTTTTATTATAAAATTGGGTAATTGACAAGTATAAGAAAGACTTTACTATTTACTCCTTTAACTAACTAAATAATTAACATATGCTATTTTTCTAATGTGTTACGGGTTTCAGTGTTTGCTGGTAATAAAACTAAGTTGTCATCTTTCTTTAAGTTTTAACTAAATATAAGAAAGAAAAAGGTTCCCCTTCTATCACATGTTGATGACAGAAATCAGAAGAGAAAGAGACTTTATCGTCACGAATTTGTGTTGTGAATGTTAATACACGTTGACAAAGATGTCAGTGGATCCTTGTTATTAATTTTAACACATTGAGATACTTATGATATTTTAGGATTTTTTTTTGTATCATTCTTTTTAATCCCACATTTTAATTGTTTGTAATCATCAATATAACTGTGTTAAATGAAATGTGTTTTGTTTATGAATCGACTTCATGATTTGTGTTAATGTAATAGTTGCTTTGAAGAATGATTCGATGGAGACTTGTTATTATCGGTACTTAGGAGGAGCCATTATATGAAGTACGATGGAGACAAGATATAATTTTGTTTATCAAGAGATATGACCCTACACACACCTATATGACTACCAATATTAATAACTCATCACTTCTAAATTAACAGTATACCACCACAAAGATATAATTGAGTTGAAACCAATATTAAGATTGATAAGTTAAAAGAGTAAAAGTAGTTATTAGTCAAAATGTGCATGGGTATCATGTTGCTGAATTTGCCACTTCAGTGTTTGGTGAGGGAGTGAAAAACATTACCATAATGAAATACCAATGTTGATGAAGCTCAAATTCTTCATCTTTCAATAAAAAATTACAAAATATATCTACAAATATTAAAACACCTATTTTATATAAAAATCGCAACAATTTTCTAGTTTCACAAATTATATATTTCAACAACATTTTAACTTATCTCAATTCAATATGTAACTTATGCATCTCCTTTATACCCTTCCATTATTATATGTGTCACTCTTTTTAACTTTTTATTCTCAAGTTTCAACCTTTTAATATCAATATTTAATTAATTAATAATTGATTTAACAATCTCAATCATCCATACAAAAGTTTTACATCCCTTTCCTATAAGCATATGGTTATATAAATTATTCATGTCAAACTAATGAATAATCAACAACATAGAGTATCCATAGTGTTAGCGAACATTCAAAAGATGGTGGTGAAGGTTTAGTCGCTTGTGTAATTAATGAAGGTGGTGGTGAAGTGCTGTATGAATGATGAGGAAACAAACATTGGTGGCGAAGAAGGTGATGAAATTTCTTATGTTTTGAAGTACATGGTGAGAATAAAGTGAATTATTGACTTATTTGGAATAGATGATGATGAGCTCTAGATTATTGGATCAAAATACAACAGAGAAAGTACAAAAAATAAATAAATAAAGATGAAATAATTGGTAATGAAGGTGGAGATGAAGTTGTGAATGATACTATTGAAGCCTATAAAAATGAAAAGGGAGATGAAGATAAAAGAGAGGAGTATAATTATAATAAAGAGACTGATGACTTAATCATTATTACGCAAGTTTTAATGAGGATGTCGATGGTGCATTGAGAAATAAGTGAATAATAAGTTCTAGTCAAAGTCAATAAAATATCTATAATAATAAAATTTACTTTGAGTGAAAATTAACTACAGTAATTTTGTTGTAATTAACTTCCTTATTATCAATTAGAAAGGAGTCTAAATACAAAAAGGAACTAATAATTTTTCTTAATTTTAGGAAATATCATTAAAAAGTGAAACATTTGTCAACTAATAACAACAAAGTTGTAAACTCAAAAGAAAATAACAGTTAAGATAATAATTACTTAACCTATTCCTAAATAAATTGATGACATTACTCTAACAATCAGGACCAAGATTTACATATATCACTATACGATGTCCTAAGTATGTGCATATCACATGCACTTGTCAATCAACTAACTTTGGATTTGTAGTGGGGAGTCTCTTGGTTTTCTTTGTCTTATCAATAAGTCTCCTTTCATTAGAACTTATACTTAAGGTTTACATATTTGTCTCCCACTTTTAATAAAATTTTCATGCAGGATCCTTGTTAGAAAGTTTTCTTTTTCATTTGATTTTTAGATTCCTCATCATCATTCAAATAATTATTGTTGGTGCAACCATCTAATAAGAGAATTTATGGACTTTGACACTTATAAGCATGTGTAAACTTCTTATCATATTTAAACCAAAAGCCTCAAGTTATCCAATTCTTCATTTCATCCGATGTAAGCTATTTCATTGGTGATGTAGTTATTTCCATTGTTGCACCAATTGAAACCTAATTAAATGGTTGAATAATTTCCTATTACTTGTTTACTTGTTTATTACTCATCCTTCAAGTTTTTTGTTTTAAACATAGGAATGACATTTATTGTCTCAACTTTAGGCCCCCTTATAAATATTCCCACCAAAGCCTTGTTCATCCAATCTTGTGCTTGATTCTACAACCGCTTAAACTCCTTATAATAGTTATCCAAAGAGTTGGTCTGCTTGATCTTTGATAAGGATTTATTGGTATTCTCACAATCTGTGGATCCAAAACAAGCTTAAGTTGGGATGATTCTGATGACACCATTTATGTTATCAACATAACTTGATATTGAAAAAATTGATTCACTCAATAGAACCATTATTAGGTCATCGCTAAGAATCTTGGAAACTCAAGTTCTGATAACTTGGATGAAAACATTTAACTTCCCCCTCCATATTATCCTTGAATTCCTCTATGCTATTATGAGAATGTCAATTATAGTCATCTGTATTGTTGCTAGATCCTTTATTATTTGAGAGCAAAGCTTCGTATAGCCTATTGATGGTTTCCTCCATGTAATGTAACTTATCAACAAAAAGAAGTTCCATCTAACTTATACTCTATTAAAGTTCTGCTAGCCTAACCTCTAAAATTTTAATTCTTTCTTTTCTATTTGTCAATGGTAATGAAAGTGCTATACTATTAATAAATCTCATAAAGAGCCAATAAAAATTTTATAGTAAAAAAGATTCTACTTTAGGTGGATAAACCAGAATGATTTTATTGGAATAAGAGTTTATATGCAAAATAGAACTAATGACTTTTCCTGGTTCTCATATAATCTGTAAGAAGTGAGACACTATTAACTAACAAAAATAGTTGCTAAATTCAAATGAAAGCAATAATCAATATAACATCTACTTGACCTATTCTTAAGCAAGCTATTGATGTTACTCCAATTACCTAGATCAAGATTTACCTATCTTATGCATACGTCAATTAAGGTATTTTAGATTTCTAACGTACACTCTCTTAGACCTTTTTGACTTATCAATATAAAAACTTTTATTATGATTCAAAATGTATTGTTCAACTTTGGGTAGTAGGTTTGAAGTACAAAAATGCTAGCTAATTAAAGAAAATAGTTATTAAGTACTCTATTATAAAGAGTTTGGGATTGAAATATTAAAAAAAAATGATAAGACTCATGTAAGAGTGAGATGTAGGCCAGAATATCCTTTGTTACTTTTACAAGTATTGAGAGAAATGATAATAATTTTTTTCATCAAAAAATGTGACACACACCTATGTAACTACTAATATTAACAAACTCGTCGCTTTTAAATGAATAGCACACTACTACAAAGATATGATCAAGTTAATGCCAAATTTGCTCTTTCATTGTATGGTGTGGAGGTGAAAAAAATTACGATAATGAAACACCATGATTGATTAAGCTCAAATTCCTCATCTTTCAATAAAGAAAATTACAAAATGTAGCTACAAATATTACAATAGAAAAACGCAACCTTTGCAGTTTCTAGTTTCACAAATTATATATTTCAACATCATTTTAGCTTATCCCCGTTCAATATATAACTTATGCATCTCCTCTATAAACTTACCATCATTACACGTATCACTCTTTCTGAATTTTTTGTTCTCAAGTTTCAACCTTTTATTGTCAGTATTTAATTAATTAATAATTGATTTAACCATCTCACTCATCCATACAAAAGTTTTACTTTCCTTTCCTATAAGCATATGGTTATATAAATTATTCATATCAAATTAATGAATAATCAACAACTTATTCAGCTCATAATTAGAGTATTTATAGGTCTTTCTCCAAGATTATCATTGATTTAAGGGATCATAAAAGGACTTCAACTTTTATATTAACAAAAAGCTTACTCATCATATAGTTTTTAACTGCGACTCTTTCATATTAATTTAGAAAGTTCACTATCCATTTTTTTTAATCAAATACCTATACCAACTAAATATCAAAACATATTGTTTATCATGTATGAGCCCATACTATTACATGCAAAATAAGAAATGATAATGGGTTTTAAGTAAGAAATCAAAATTACATTTCAATATGATTATTTACCAAAGATAGGAATATGATTTATGTAATGAGATGTGTGGAGATTTGTTAAATAACCATCTACCAAACCTACAATGGTGGCAAGAACCATAATTACTGTGAATAAAAATATTCAAGTTCACGCAACTAAAGATCTACTTACTACAATTAATCACCTTGCTTTATTGTTGCTTTAATATAAATTCATCTAAGGACAAGACTATTGAAGTTTCAATCTTGTAAGTGAAAGTGTTCAACCTTCACATGGCTTTAATCTTCTTCCAGATTGCTTAAGAAAAATAGTCCTCCAAGACTCTTTCAAGTTATGTTAAAAGCTCAGTATATTTTTAAAAGAAATTGTTGATTTAACAATTATAAAATGTAATATTATTAGATTGTTTATGCAACAATTATTTTTATTAAGTTTATGAATAAATGATAACTCATGTTGATCATTTTCTCGTTTACATTAAAAATAAGGTTTAAATAATATTTTAAAAAAATTAGATAATGATCTGACAAAAATTATAATTAAGAAATAAGTGTAGTGAGATAAAAGTTTATAAACCAAAATAAACTTTTTTTTCTTCTATTTCTAATAACAACCTATATTCTATTTTCATTATTAGAAAAGGTAAATAGACCTGGGATAGTTGAGATGTCATGAGACAGGGTAGGGACAGGATACATGGAACAGAGGATCTGAGGGCAATCCAAAGGGTCTTCTTGAATGACAAGAGATGATAATAGGCTAGACTCGGGGTGGATCTTTTAAATTAAAAACCACATAAATGGATGGTTGAGATGTCATGAGACAGGGTGGGGACAGGATACATGGAACAGAAGATCACGTTCCCTTTGGATTGGGAAGGAGAGGAAGCAGTGGCACGTGCAACTCCTGTTACTGTTAGTTTATCCGGACAAAAGAACCATATGCTTCATCGTCAGCCTCTTGTTCCTGATTTTCCTAATCCACTTTCCAACGTTTTAGTTTCTTTTCCATATTGCTAACTTTTTTTTTTATCACAACCTAAAAACGAAACAATATCAAAATTGTTCTTTCAATCCATTTAGTTAACTAAAAACAAGACAACCCAAACCTAGTCCCTACAACCTTTTGCTTCCATTAGATAAGGTTGTCTTGTTCTTTTCTTTTTCTTGGTATATATTAGAAAAAAGTTCAATTCATTAATCGAAAGCCAAGAGTTAGGGATTGCTATCCAATCAAATCGTAATTACAGAGAGAGAGAGAGCGATGAGTTCAAACGTCGTTGCAACAGGAGCTTCTTCCAGCGTCAATCATCGACCAATCGCGACTTTCTGTAAATCGACGACAACAACAACAAGAGCAAGAGATGCGTTCAACAACGCACACTCCATCGTCAATCTTCCAATAACCACAACTTCCGTGGCTTTTGTGTTTCGTAACCGTCAAATGATATGTAATAGTGCTAGTGGTAGGATTAGCGTTGTGACCGGTGAACAAGGTAAAGTGGGAGAAGAAGA
>JAOQMS010000178.1:6082286-6096768 GCA_027563885.1 Erythroxylum longipes
TTGGTATATATTAGAAAAAAGTTCAATTCATTAATCGAAAGCCAAGAGTTAGGGATTGCTATCCAATCAAATCGTAACTAGAGAGAGAGAGAGCGATGAGTTCAAACGTAGTTGCAACAGGAGCTTCTTCCAGCGTCAATCATCGACCAATCGCGTCTTTCTGTAAATCGACGACGACAACAACAAGAGCAAGAGATGCGTTCGACAACGCACACTCCATCGTCAATCTTCCAATAACCACAACTTCCGTGGCTTTTGTGTTTCGTAAACGTCAAATGATATGTAATAGTGCTAGTGGTAGGATTAGCGTTGTGACCGGTGAACAAGGTAAAGTGGGAGAAGAAGAAAAAGAAGATCAAGAGTTGATGATGGTTGGGAGGAGAGTGAGAGTGAAGGTGCCGTTGAAGGTGTATCACGTGCCGCGTGTTCCCGAGTTTGATCTGGCGGGCCTCGAAGGGACTATCAAGCAGTTCGTTGGTGTTTGGAAGGGTAAACGTCTTTCTGCTAATCTTCCTTTCAAGGTTGAGTTTGTTGTTCCTATTGAAGGTCGTGGCCCTGTTAAGTTCTTTGCCCATCTTAAGGATGACGAACTTGAATTCCTTCACTAATTCACTAACACCTGCCCAAATACCCCTTCCTCATTTTGTATAATCTTCATATCATAATTTCTACTCTATATTATACATAATCTATATTGTTTGTTTATTTTAGAATCATTATTTCAATGAGTTTCAGCGTTGTTCTCTTCTGATTTCTGTTTGAGCAATTAGTGATTTGATTCGTTGAAGCTACTTCTTTTAGTCTTCAATCCAGTTTGAATATTGATGCTTGATATTAAGGCATTATGGATAAGTTGGAACTCATGAACCACTCCTATAATTAGGACATCTCGAAACCTCACACAAAGCTGTCCGCTGAGGATTCTAAAAAGTAGGGGAAGTACTTTGAATTTAGAAATGTTATAGGTAGTGATCAGAAATTTAGTTGTCTCTCCAATTTGGTGTTTTCTACTATGCAATTTTCAGCCTGGTTTCTTTGCATTTGCTTAGTGTTTACAAGGTCTGGGTCCGTAGAATCCCATCTAAGGCATTACAAATTGTGCTTGTTGAAGTTGGGATGAGATCAATTTAGTTTCTGAGTACTGTTTTTTTTTTTAATTTTATTTTAGAACTGACAGTCTCGTTGCTCTTTGGTAAAATTTTAGTTGCTTCTACTAGGTCGGAGGCCTTACTACTTAAATATAAAGGGGATTGGAAACTTATTGAACAGATGTCAGTGAGCCATGCATACTCATTAAATCAAGTTTTTGTGGTTTTAGAAACTCTAATGCATTTTACTACTTTAGAAGAAGGAAACAAGGAAGCCTGTTGAGCAGCATCAATATATAGATGAAGTTTTCGTAGTGAGATTAATTACTCTCAACATTAGGTCCTCATAGTGCAATTTGCTAGTCACACAAAGTTCAATCAATACTTAAAAATGTAGCATAGAAGAAATAATTGATTTCAGTCATCATGAACTGTTCAGGAGTTATATGAAATACAGTTATTCAAAATTATACATTATCCACAATGAGGACTCTCTGGTTTGACTAGTTAATTACTTTGACCACATTTTAATTTTAGTAAGATCTACGAAATGCTTCAGTGTCGAAGATGATTAGTTTTTGTGGTCAAAGCATATGTTGCAACCAATCATGTTGGGTCCTGTATCATTTGAGAACGTAATTGGCAAACTTGCGTGTCTGTCTAAGTGGTAGAACAATCATAATTGCATGGCACTATCATTTTTAGCAGTCTGAACTTTTAAAATATTTATTTTGTGATGGAATACAAATCCGACGAGGGATGCCCTTTGTAAAAAAGGGGAGCTTGCAAACGTCACAAATCTAAGTTTTTGCTTAGTGGACCAGATAAAGGAAGGACTTGAGCAAGACCCACAAGTCGAGTTTATTAGAGTTGGCTTCATAATGATATGCTTATCACTAAAGGTGACTGGTGCCTAAATGGCAAGGGCTGTGGAAAGAAATCAGCAAGGAGTGCCATGACTCCAAGTGGACATGACATCTTAGGGTTCATCATACATTGGCACTTGTGGAGCACATATTATTGGCTCTAGATATGCAATGACGTCGAGCTTTACATGAAGATGTGTCTCGTGTACTAACAAGAAGTTAGATCAACCCTAATTAGCGGGTTTTTTAGAGCCATTACCTATTTTAGAGAAGCCTTGGGAGTATTTCTATGGATTTCATTATATTGTTACCTAAATTCGAAAGATGTGGCAACCTTATGGTAGTAGTAGATCGGTTCAACAAATATAGAGTGTTCATCCTTGTACTGATCGAATTTATAGTCGAGGGTGCCGCATGCTTATTTTTCAAGCAATTAGTAAAATATTGGGGCATACCTAAGACTATTGTGAGCGATATAGACGCTTGGTTCATGAGAAGATTTTGGATGGAGCTATTCAAGCTAACGGGACTTGAATCTAACTTCTTCACGAGCTTTTACCCTCAAATGGATGGGCAAATTGAGAGAGCAAATGAGCTATTGGAGTTGTACTTGAGGCACTGCATGAGTGCCAATCAAAGTGAATGGATGAAGTTGCTTGAGGTTGTCCAATTCTTATTCATCTTGCAAAAAAGTGAGTTGACTGGAGCCAGCCTATTTAACATTGCGATAGGTCAACAATCCATGACTTCGCACACCCTTGCTATTACATATAAAGGCCCAAGTCTTGACATGTTCAAGTTTGTGAAAGGTTAGCATGAGAAGACTGAGTGGCACAAGCATACAGAAGATGAAGAAGTAGGTTGATACGAAGCGAAGGCATTTGGAGTTTAACAAAGGGGACTTAGTATTGGTGATGCTTCTCCCTCACCAAAGTTGGAGATGTACCAAGGTGCATAAAGGACTAATAAGGCTCTATAGAAATGGATTGGTAAACTAGCTTATTGTTTGATGTTATGTTACTCACTCACTTGGAGATGTACCTTGTGTTTCATATGAGCTTCCTTAAACCTTGCCATGAGGATAAGGATGAACCCAATAGGGGTAAATGAAAAAAGGCCCCTACCGCCATTACCACGATGCTAGAACGAGATGTTGAGAAGATAGTGGCGCATAATTGTAGATAATTGTACAATTAATTGATATGTATAGAATTATGTAAAAATTTCTGGAGGAGTTGTAAACCGTTGGATCAAGTAAATCCTAGCGGTCTATTAAGGAGATGGAAGTCCACAAATAATCTTAGGCGCTTCATCTGTAAATAATAGAGAGAGAGAAATATTCTTTATAATAAAAAGCATTCCCCAAGTTCTCTTTTAATTTATTTGTGTTCTTTATTAATTGTGCTAGCTTTGTGCATAACATCTTCAAGTATGCTGATTTGGTTGAGTTGAATAACAATTAAGTGCTGCACAATTTGTTGGTAAAAAAGTGCAATGTCCACAGGAAATACTCGCCCTTTCTGCTTAGTTTTGTGTATTGGAATATGCAGATGCTGTGATGTTTCAGATTCCCCCCTGCTATACCTGCCATCCTTGAGTATGTTAACTGAATATATATGAATTTTACTAACATGATCTGTCTGAATTTGGATCCACAGTGAAGGCTTATACTTGTGAAGCTTTCCAACAAGTTAAAAAGTTTTCATGTGTACATAAGCCCTTAGAGTAGCGATAGAGAAGTTCCCTTCAAGATTAACCGGGATCGCAATATATATTCTATAATATTTTCCTACTTTTCATCTACTACCTCTGCAGAAATGATGCTTTGATAAACCATCAACATATTTTATAAATAATGCTGAAAATAGCAGGAACAAGAACAAGAGTAAAGGAAAGGAAAACTTTCCAAAGACATCCGAGCAATAGCTGATGGTTAATGTTAACTCACCTGCCGTCGCCTACCTGTCCCACAATATCCAACCATTCAATAACTAAGAGAGAGAAAAATTATATGGGTTGGATTTTACTGGGAAAGGGGCGCAGGTTTTACAGGTGGTTTGAAGCCTGTCTTGTGTGCGTGAGATTGATCTTGATGAGAACCAGTAGTTGTTATGGACAATAGTCAACGAGGTACAACTCCTCCCGTGGTTGGCAGCAGAACCCTCGGAAAATGATTTCATTCCGTGATGTTAAGTTTAACCCTGGGATACTGCTACCCACCATTGTGTATATTTAGTATTTGATATTACAATTTTTCACAAGGTCTTTTGGCGTTCAGTGGTATCAGAGTCACTAGATAACGCCTAAGTATGCAACGTTTGCCATGCCAAAGTTTGCCCAATGTAAAATAACGTAGGAATGGAGTCGCAGATAAGTGCCCTGTTGGAATCTGTTGGCTTCAGAAAATTACACCAGGCTGTTTAAGTTGATACAGGTGTTGTCTCCCAACACGTTTGAATATAAAGTAAGTGCTACTGCTTTTAATTGTTAGTTTCCGAAGTGTATGTATAATAATATATTTTACGGATATATTGTTCACTACCCTGAAGCCTAGCATTCTGACTGAACGAAAATCAACTGGAGTAGCAAAAAATAAAAAATAAAAAGGAAATGCATATTATTGTTATCAAATTTGACTGCTGTTTTTTTTTTTATCGAATACATAATTGTGGATAGAATCACACACACACATTGTACACATACATACACTCATACATACATACATATATGTATACTGTATAGACATACATATATGTGTATATATATATATATAAACATATGTACTCCTCGTACCATATGCTGTTTGAAGAAGATTAACTAACATTCAACTTTGTTTCTGTAGAGGTTGAAATTTTTGTCTGATGCCTTATTCAACAGAACAATGTAATTCTATGTGAAAGGCTCCGATAATGGATCTAATTGAATGATACTAAGGACTTCAAATTATGAATTTCAGTAAGTTCATCTCAGTACTATTTTGTTGTAGCCAATCAGGTCAATTAAACCAACATAGCTACAACTGCATATACGGAACTCAATGATAAAACTTGTAGTAAGATCAACTTAGTACTCTTCTGGTGTAGCCAATTATAATCAATGAATATCGGCATAGCTTCAACTGCATATGCGGAACTCCATTTTAAACTTTAGTTTGGCATGCAAAGTTAATGGATACTCCTGAGAAAACTCGTCTCTGTCGCATTAAACGAAAATGTGACCTTCTCATGTTGTTTGAATAGGCTTCAACGTTTACTTTAAGTTACTTTTATGAACTCTATTGCTACATGCCCTATAAATGTTTTCTAAACTTGGACTTCCACGTGGAGACTCTTTTGGTTGTGTAAGCTGCATATGGCATCGTGTATATCCATCTAAGTTTGAGTTTCACTGGACACCAACCTGAACTAAAGCATGAGCTATGTTTGAACCATCCTTCTTATCCATTATTTCAGTTGTTGATTATTGCCGGCGTTTGAATCTGATCCATTTTTCTTCAGAATTTGCAATCCTAAAATGCACAAACCTTGGTGGTAATAGATTGCATAGGGAGTTAAAAGATCAATGGAATATTTCATCCTATTTATTCAAATAATGCTCTACCTTACTTTATCTGCCATCTTGTTGCGTCTTGTGCTGGAAAGCTGTTGCAGATGTCCTTCGGTTTCTGTTGGAGTTGCTGTTTAGCTTTCTTTTAGGTCAATGTGAAGTTGTAGATCTGCATGTTTTCCTTGGCAGTACTCGATGCCGAATATATTATCAAAGAAAACTAAGTTGCACCGATTTAACTTGTACTGATTTGAAGGCATGAGACCATCAAACCTGTGCCATTTTTATACGATCTTCTCCCTCATTTGAAATCTATGAACCAGATACCAGGGACTTGCTTAATATCGGGGGCATCTTTAGTCCTCAGCTCTCTAATAAATTAACTCTGTGTGGGTTCTATCTGGCATTTCTATGTCCAGTATTGATATTGCTTTTATAGTTAATTAATTCCCTATTTCATATGTACTTGGCGACTACATGATATGCAAAGTGATGACCATGCCTTTGGTCATCTGATAATGATCATAGATTTTTGCTAGGAAGAATGGGAAAAGAGCCGAGAGTGAAGGAATTCATGCAGTTGCTTAGTTTCTTCTTTCTCTTGCACAATTCATGGCAGGCAATGTCGTACATGGATCAGGGATTTGTATGGTACAAATGTTTTGAGACCATAAGTTTATTGCTTCAATAGGAGGGTTCATAATCCGCATACCATTGGTGATCTATAACAAAATACGAATCACTCGACTCGGAAAAATGTGGGAAAATATGAAAAATCCGGAGCTATAGCTTAAGACTTCAAAGAGTGCACTCTGCAGTCATGTTGCAATGTCGGCAGGAGACCCTGCGAACAAGCAATTCCATACGTTCGTCCAGAGAATCGGGGTCGGTGAGCACAGCCTTAAATGTCTGGTTCCACAATTGCGGTGGAGTTCCCGTACTCGAATGTGACAATTCGTGACATCTAGTCTTGTCATGGTTCAGTACGCAGACAAGATCACGCTAGATCTTATGGAATCTTAGGACCTAGCCAATAGCTTCTGGGTATAGAAGTAACAAAACCGTGATTAGGTCATTCTAATAAAATTGGACTTAACAACTTTGTAGATATAAGAATTTGATAAATCTAGTTATACGAATAATTTTAAAATTGAAACTATTTTTTAATTATAAAAATTTTAAATTTTAAATTGTTTATTTTTTAATTTTTCAATTTATTTTAATAATTTTTATTTTATTAACAAATCGATTAATTTTAATAAATTAATAAGTTATTAAAAACTAAAATAAATTAAATAGGTCTTATTTAATAAATTTGTTATTAAATTTAAATTTTTTGATGATTAAAAATAAATTTTTACATTTTTGGATATTAAAATTGGTTAATCAATTTTAGTATTGATTGTTCCTTTTAAATTTTAAACTTTTTATTAAATATGTTAATAGGATAGGCTGGGCCAGTACGGTTAGGTAGCCTGTGGCCTGAGTAGGCCTGACTCAACTCATCCTTTTATATTTCTTAAAAAATTAAAAAAGGATCGTTTTTATCTTTTCCAAATTTTGGCCCATTATCTACTGGTGACTTGGTCAATCTAGACTACAATATGGCTGAGTCGAACGAATTAGGTCAAAATTGATATTCCTACTTCTTGCCTCGTCCAATTTAGTTAGGGTCTAATTTTTAAAACACTGATTAATATGTAAAACTTCAAAATCACGTTCCAAATCCACTAGTTGAACTATGGTTTCCAATTTGCAATAATCAAAGGCAAAAGCAAAGTTGAGACTTGAGAATGAGAAATCATGGCTGTATGTTTGGTGGGGGGTTAATATGTAATTTGATAATTTTGATTTGGCAAGGGAGGGAATGAAGTCCGGAAATGCCCCTCGTCTTCCAGTAATTCACCTAGCAACCTTACCTTTTATTTTATAATATATTAGCCGAAACAATAAGTACGCATTGATTTTCTAGGACTGGTAGTGGATACTCAAACTTACTCAGCTTCTCCCTTCTCTCCCTTATTCTCTCTTTAAGTAAATCTTCCTCTTCTGCGGTTCTGCCACAACACCAGCTCACTGTTACATTCTTGGTATCCCATGTATTAAGAGAGAAAAATAAAAAAGGAAGCTTGTTAATCCAATATCTTAGCCGTTAATATTTCAAAATTTCAATGCCATTCACTTCCTTCTTTCCCTACTACGCTCATTGATGACGGATTTACGAGCATCACTCTTCTTATTCGCAAAGAAGAAGAAGAAGTGTGATTTTGTAGCAAACCAGCTTCAAATCACGGGTATTTTTTTATTCACAAACTTTCATTTTTTGTTTGAAAGTTTGTTTATTGATTCCTTCTGTTTTGTGGGTCGATGGAATTCTGAAAACTTGGGGTTGTATGCAGCAAGATTTGGTTGATTGAAGTAGAATTTTGCAGATATGAACTTGAATAATCTAAGAAATTTAATGTTTTCATTTCTTTGTACAGTTAGTGTTGGAGTTTGGGTGTTGATTAAGGTACATATGTGATTTGAATGTCTCAAGGCCAACACCAACTACGAAAACAACTTGGCTTCTACTGCATTGTTAATTCCTTGCACTTCTCATTATTAGAGTTCCTATTTTTACGCCAATGACTACCAAACGCGCCTATAAGCTCCGTATCCTTATTATTTCCGTATGTTGATGAATTAAATCTAAATCTTGATTTGCGATTTGACCTTCTTTATGTTAATTTGTTTAATTTCCCGGTTTAAAATTTTTTATTTATGTTTGAATATATTGCTCGATTGATTAATGACTAAGGTTAGCCTTTACCTGACAATTCAAAAATTATGATGAATTAATGATAATAAAGAGGAATTTGTGGCGCATTCTGCGACTGTAAATTGCCTCAAAATTGGTGGGAAGTCATCGAGACTTCTTGTGACTGGAGGAGAAGATCACAAGGTCAATCTCTGGGCTATTGGTAAGCCCAATGCTATACTGGTCAGTACTAACTTCTGTTGTTATGTTTATGGCTCATTTGCACATTTGCTCTTGTGATAATGGAGTTATGATGTGGCGAAAATTCCCCCTGTTTTTTACGGTTAACAAAATTCTTTGAAATATTCAGATCATTTATAGGAAATGTCCTGCTCCTTAAAACCCCGATGTGTTCTTTCCGCCTCATCTAATGCTCCAAGCTTCATATGCAGAGCTTGTCGGGGCACACTAGTGGAATTGATTCAGTAAGCTTTGATTCTTCAGAGGTTCTTGTAGCGGCGGGAGCTGCTAGTGGTACAATCAAGCTTTGGGATCTAGACGAGGCAAAAAGTAAGTTAATTTTGTTAATGCTTGTTCAAAAAGCTTTGGATATTGATTGCCAATATTTCTGGTGCTTATTAATCAAATTTTATGTGTTGCTGTAATTGTGCATGTAGTTGTTCGTACATTGACTGGTCACAGATCTAACTGCATATCTGTGGATTTTCATCCTTTTGGAGAGTTCTTTGCATCTGGTTCCCTGGACACAAATCTTAAGATATGGGATATCAGAAAGAAAGGCTGCATTCATACATACAAGGGCCACACTCGAGGGGTCAGTGTAATAAGATTTACGCCGGATGGTCGTTGGATTGTATCTGGTGGGGAGGACAAGACTGTTAAGGTTGAAATTGCTTCTTTTGTGCATATATTTCACAAACACTAATATACAGATGTGATATGCTAACGACATAAACGAATATTATTCTTATCTTTTAAAATTGTGGTAAAGTTGAATATTATCAATGCAATTCTTACTTAGCCTGGTCTTCTTGTTCACCAATGAGTCTCTCAATTTTTTTTGTTTTTAGTTTTGAAATTAGCCACTTTGCGTATAAAAATTTGGCACTGATGCAGTAATTTGTTTTTTGAATTAGGATTATAATTAAGACATTGTATTGCTGTATGCTAGTTCAATTGTTGCAAAGTGGTTCATGATTTTCAATGCTATAGGTTCAACTATAGGATCTTTTGTTTCTTCATATAATTGTGTGCAAAAGGAAGTGCTCAAATGCTTATGTTTGCAAATTTTGGACTATAGTTCTTTGTTTAATAAACTCAGCAATGCACACTACTTAAAACAGTTGTGGGATTTGACTGCTGGAAAGCTATTGCACGACTTCAAGTCTCATGAGGGTCAGATCTACTGCATAGATTTTCATCCGCACGAGTTTCTTCTATCAACAGGTTGGTAATAATATGTTATTAAGAAATGTATCAAGTAGTATGTAATGCAATCTTGATTTTACCATTTTATTTATCCTATATTCAACATGTGGTGTTTGCTTGGTAGTGCTTTAATTTTACCGATACTTCATGGTTGAATGTGTGGTACTTGTCAAATCTTAAGAAGATCTTTTGATCCATCCATAAAAATGTTATATGCATGAATCTATCCATCTGATAAAGATAATGAATTATATAAATTATATGCTTGAATCTCACTGGCTTTTCAATATTTGACTTATATTCACTTTTCTTTTGTCTTACTATAGGTTCTGCTGATAGAACTGTCAAATTTTGGGACCTTGAAACTTTTGAGCTAATTGGCTCATCGGGGCCCGAGGTAACTTAATGTATTAATTGCTGCCACTGATTGTCTATCTGGTGTTGGCTGTGATCTTATTAAGATTTGCTTTGTATTGGTTATTCCTATTAACTTCAGACCAGTGGAGTACGCTGTTTGACCTTTAACCCTGACGGGAGGACTCTACTATGTGGATTGCACGAGAGTTTAAAAGTGAGCTCTTCTTTCTTTATGCTCTCCATATGGGATTGCTGATGTGCATTCATAATTCTTCAGAATTTATTGGTGTACTCTGATACATTGCTTTATAGGTTGTCTCTTGGGAACCTATAGTTTGCCATGATGGTGTAGATGTGGGATGGTCTAGACTGTCAGACCTCAATGTTCATGAGGGCAAGCTTCTGGGATGTTCACATAATCAGAGTTGTGTAGGAGTGTGGGTTGTAGATATCTCGGTATTACATGCTCTTTCAATTCTTGTGCATTTAGTTACTTGTTTTTGTTGCCATATTGTTTCATCTGAGTTTATGGCTAATCTATTGCTTCTTACTTCAAGTTCTTTTCCCATCTTTTGCACAAATGAACAGCAGATTGAGCCATATGCAGTTGCTAGTGTTAAACAATCCAATGGCCATACAGAATCTAAATCTGGTGGAACTGGAAATTCGACAGTGTTCCATGAGAACAATATGAAAACAAGTTTGGGAAGGGTGTCGATTTCAGACAATTTGGACACACTATCAAAGGAAACAAAATCTCTTGGCAGGATGTCATTTTCTCAAAATTCGGATCCTATTAAGGAGTTGGCCAAAGAGTCAAAGATAATATGTATGCCACTCTTTTTTGTTGAACCTAAGTTTACTGTTACTTTTGGCTTGTGCCACTTGTTTATTTACTTTGTTGTTTAGCCACTTTTAATTTGTTTATTTACTTTGTTGTTTAATTATAGTTTTATCTAGGGATTTAAACACACTGTTGGTTTTGTTATGATAATATGCTTATCATTACTGTGTCTACATGCTGGTTGAAGCCACAGGAAATGTAACTGGTACTCCTCAAAAGGTCAACCTAAATGCTAGTCTGAAGACTAATGTGACCAGTTCAATAGCAGTACCTAATGCATCAGCACCCAGGAAGAGTTCTGCAAAGGCTCATTCAGCAGTTAATACTTCTGTCTCCAACAAGGCTGATGTCGTTCCTGTAATTGTCCCTAGAACTAATACAAGGATTGAACAGGCCTCTGAATCCAGAAAAGAAATATGTAATGGTGAAAGGCAATTTCCTTTGCAGCCAAATTCTACAGATTTCCTAAAATGTCAAAACATTAGAGATGATGTTGAGCAATCAACTAGAAGTTTCTCTGGGTCTACTGATCGCAAGGCAGTGCACATGGTCGGTGCTGCAGATAGGAATATTCTTCCTGTAGTCAAAGGCTCAGTACCTGGAATATCAATTGTTGAAAGGAATATTATGGATGATAACTCTCGTGGATCAGGAAGATTCGATTCAAGTTTGACGACAGAACATCCCACAAACTTTCAGGAAGAAATCTGTGAGACTTTTCTATCGTTAAGTGCATTTTTATTTTGTCTATGCTTGCCTGTGAATGTTTTCGAATATGATATGTTCGTCAATCCTCATTTTTTCTTATGATTTATTTAATGTTAGTTTTACTAATTGTTAATGGAAAAATGAGATTTCTTTGTTTATTGATGTATACCCTCTGATTCGTCCACCAATTGCCAAAATATGCAAAGTACACACCACGCAATATATAGCTCCAATTGACCCCAAAATTTTTATCTTGCATAAGACTAAATCTATTTTTCCCTGCTATGAAGTGTTGGCTATGGAAAAAAGTAGAGAGAAGAGACAACTGGGAAGCATTGAAAAAGTAAAATGAAAGTTCCCTAATTTTCACCTTTTGTTTCTGGTGCATTCTATGGATTTGAGAAGAGTTGAGTGTGTTCCAAAGGGATGATATACAATATTGCTTTCTTAGTTGTTTGAAAGTTCTGGACTTTCATTTCAGGAACATGGTTAAGAAAAACATCCAGTAGATATTAATCCAAGTTAAGAAATCCTGTAATATAGGTTTCGAGCTTGTATGTGATATGATGGCTCTTGTTATTTAAGAGTTGGTGCTAAAGGGACCAATCTGATGTCTTAGCCAACGGAGATAGTTCCAGAGCATTCAAAATTCATGCTTGACTTCTTTTGGGAGGCTAATTACTTAACAGTTACAAGGTGGATTGCTACTTTATGATTACAAACTACTTGTATATTTTCTAGATGAGATTAATTGGTCATTACCGTAGAAAGAATTTGACCTTCCACTTACCATCCGCATATCATCTCCTTGTTGGCGGGACCATTTAATGAAAGCATCTTTTTCCCCCTTAAAGCTGAATAGACAGATAATGCCTGCTCACCTTAGATTGGCCTTCTGGGGCATTTGGCATGAACATTTGTCATTTGATAATTTCAAAGAGGAGGTCTGAAAAAAACAAACAAAAATAGTTCTAGAATGTTCGAAAAATTGTGGAAGCTGCTTTTGTTTAGGGAGATGTAGCCCTCAAACAAGTGAGAACATCCATGCCCACGATCCCTTCAACAGCATTCTAAGTAGCTTTTAGTTAAAGCAATAGTTTTCCATAAGGAAGGTGTAGCCCATGTTTTTCTCTTTGCTTTATTCTTTGTTTTTCTCTTTGCTTTATTCTTTTGGGGTTTTGATCGGTAACATTAGAAACTTCATTCATGTGGCACACAATTGCAGTACCTGATTCATGCAAGCAACAGGTTCTGACCTAGTGTTCTCAGCTAGAACATATATAAATGACAAATCGAAATACTCATTATCGGGTTGACAGTTTTATTTGTGCGTATTGTAGATTTCTTCCTTGTATATAAACTTGTTCATGAGTCAGCACCCTCTAGGTGCATTCTAGTACATTCTTTTAAACTAATTAGATATAGTTGAAGAACTTTGTTTTCAAAAACAACTACAAAAAGGGAAACATGGGAAGATGCAGACTGGTCTGGATTGTTGTTTAAGATTTTAAATCCTGCTTTTACTTAGATTAAGATTTTCATCTTTCACTAGAAATGTATTAGGAAATATATTTATAATTGAGTCTGTTTCTTGAGATTTCACATAACTTCAATAATGCAGCTACATATGATGGAGTTTTGGTTTCTATAACAGAAACTTTTTATCTTTGCTTTCAGATGACAGTAGGGGGAATAAAGTAAACGGAGACACACCCTTGGTGGAAAGTCAAAAAGGAGGTATAGATGTTCTTAGTTGCTAGTTAATGTTTTCCACTGAGCTGTTCATGATAGTCTGGGTTGTATGTGTTTAATGTAGGGAGACTGCGCTCATTTGTCATGAACTGGGAAAGGAGAGGAAGATTTTCAAATTATGAGGGACACTCTTCCAGTACCTCCCCAGGGACTTCTCTAGGCAACATGCTTCAGTTAAATATGGTAGGAACATTCTAGACTCCGAGCTTATGTTTGCTTTTCATATAAGCTTTTGTTGTTACTGAAGTCCCAGAGTTTCAGTCAAAGACTTGTGTTCATCTTCAACTAGTTGTTTAGTGTAAACAGAACTGGAAATGAATGCAAAAGAACAGTTATGAGAGTGGCGCACCATATGAACCATGTATCTTATCTTAGGCATGTCTGTTTCATCAGAGACGGTAGTTTCTAATTGCTTGAGGCACCAGATTGGCAAACAATTTGGACATGATAACAACTTTATAATCGTTCACCTCCTTTTCTCTAATCTCAAATGCCTTTAACTCCACAAGGAACTTCCATCAAAATTACCGTCTGCTTATGTAATGTTCAAATCTATTATAAATTTTGATGCTTTAGGCTTCTAGCCTCACATGGGGTTTCTTTATTGCTGGGGCCATGCCTGCCCTATATGGAGTGCAATTGGGATGAAAAATGAATGAAGACTGGCTTGAAAATAGAAAAATATCAGGAATGCGATGGTCCTGATTCAGGGAGGAGATGATACAAACTTACATGTTGGAGGAGGCATAACATTTTCGATGGGGATGATCTCTCAAATTTGAAAGCTTTTTCTCTTTTTTTTTTTAATTTCTTTGTCGGCAGTTGGGTTATGCCATGTTTGCCATTTTGTGGAGTGTTGAGGCTTAATGGACTCTCTTTTTATCATTTTATCTGAATGAAGGAAGAATTATTTACAGTTCTTATTCATGTTCAAATCTGTTCCTCTATATTTTGGGAATATTTGTACAATACAAAATCGCCAATTTCCCTAACCTGAATTTCCCAGTAGTAGGAATTTGATAGGTTTTAGGGATCTCTACTATATATATTTAAGTTAGTATAGTATGAATACTTCTCTTCTAAGCAGAATAGCAGAAATGACAGAAAGTTCTTAGCTATAAAACTAGCAACA
>JAOQMS010000178.1:6096868-6115881 GCA_027563885.1 Erythroxylum longipes
TTCCTTACTCTCTCTCTGCCCACCCTCCTGTCACCAAATACCTCACTCCCCCTGATGGGCCCCACCACTGCCAAGTTGGTTAGGATCTTCTCTTTCTCTGCCCCCCTCCTGCAGCCCACCTTTCTGCTTCCTAGAATATACTCTCAAGCCCACTTCCCCTTTCTTCCTCCTATAACATTTCTTAATTAAGGGCCTATCAGAATTTGCCAATGCTATTAGCTGTGCATGAATATATTCCCTTCTCCTATGCTCTCTATATCATGAATTGCCAAATGTGGGATTAACTTAAGTGCTCTTATTTTGAGAGAAAACTTGTATTATGTTTTCTTTTGTTGACTTTTAATGCTTTAATACCACTCTGATAGACTTATTTATCTCTCTTTCTTTTGCTGCTCATCTGTATTTCTATGAAAATGCTAATACTTGCCCTTGACTCTGAAGTCTAAACATAGAGGACGTTCCCCTTCTACCGAAAATGAAACAGTTTGCATTGACAATGAAGATTTGGTCATAGACATGATGCGAGAACATGACCAATTTACCAGCTCCATGCGGTCACGCTTGGCCAAGTTACAGGTGAATCCTTACAGGAAATTCATTACTATGATAGACAAATAAGAAAACGAGTTTGTGTCTCTAATGAAATCCTTTGGCTAGCAATTTCCATTGAAGTTTTATACAGAGCAAGTCATCAATTTCATGGTTATATAACCTATTAATTGTATTGTATACGTTGTAAATACTTGGACACGGTTATTTATGATCAAAGGATTGCAACTGTGTTGTAATTCTTGCAGGTTGTCCATAGATATTGGGAAAGAAATGAGGTTAAAGGCGCCCTTGGTGCAGTGGAGAAGATGGCCAATCATGGTGTAGGATCCTTTTCTCACCTTCTTCTCTCACCACCCAACCCTTCTCTCTTTATATTTTCTCAAAAAAACTTAATAAACTATTGTCTTAACTTTTGACATGGGATCCTTAAATTTTTCATCTTGATCCGTTGTTTCAAAATGCAGGTCCTTGCTGATGTAATCTGTATTATATCTGAGAAAATAAATATTGTGACGTTGGACATTTGCACTTGTCTTCTTCCACTTCTCTCTAGTCTTCTTGCAAGTGACATGGATAGGTAATAAGGCACTGTAATTTTCTTCAGACTGCAAATGGCCTCTAGTTATTCTTTATGATTCATTTCCTTGAAAAGATTGTTTGTTTTAACTAAAAAAGGGGTGAATGGTTTGCATTGCTTTCCTGTTGATGATGTATAGAACTTCTCCCTCCATCCACGCACTTCTGTAAATGCGCCTTTTTAAATTGAACCTCTCACTGCTGTATCAGGTAGTAGCTATTTCTCAGTAAATAATTGATTAGTGATCCTACTAGGCATACCTTGAGTTGATTAATTGAAATTGAGAGAGCTCTTTTGATACTGAGTTATGCTCTTCTATAGCTTCATACTTTTGTTCATCTTGTTGTATCTGTATGGTTTGAGTTGTTAGTTGCTTTCTATTCTTGCAAGCCAAGGTTAAAGTCTGCATTTATTTGTTATTTCTCTGGTCTTTCTTAAGTATGCCTTGAATAGGTTGCTCAATCAAGCTACTGTTTCCATGGAATTGAAGAATTATTGGGATTTCATCTACCTTTATGCTTTATCTCCTTCAATCTTTCCAAAGCCTTTGTGAAATTTTAAATACCTCATGCACCTGAAAGTGCTGGTTCTTCATATATGAGCATCAAAATATAACTTCTCTTTTGTTTACTGAGGAATGGAATGTAGCGCTGTCTCCTTCAGATGCTGTTTTTTTTGGCTAGTCTATACTTTCACAAGTACCTTCACCTTTGTTGTTAGCCACTCCTTTCAACCTCACCATTTTTCATAAATGCAATTGATCAGTTCTGCTGACACACTCTCAAAATCTCCATTACCAACCCATATTCCCCTTTAAATGTCTTGAAATATTCTCCTTTAACTGTCTCCTTAAAACATCGTTCCCCATTTTGCATTACTTGTTGCAACTGACTTATTTTATCCCAAAGTTTCTAACAACTTTGTTTTTTTTTTTTGCCACAACACCCTTGATCCTAATTGTGGTTATAGTCATTTAACATCTTATTCTTTCATGTCTGTTTATGGAGATTCCCACTTCATTTTCTCTTTCTTATTTTCTTTTTTTAATTGAATCTTGTACTCCGAAGAATGCGAAGATTATTTTAGAAACTTTAGCCTCATGCTTTTCAGTTGAAGAATATGACTATAAAACTTCAACACAAGTTCTGGCACCAGAATGGAACTGCAGAACTGTGGCGTTACAGTCTTCTTGTAAATATAAACTGTCAACTTACGGTGATGTGAACAAGAAAATTTGTTATATTGCTGCAGTATGTACAGGTATTCCACTTTACATATGTATAGCTACAGAAGGCATATAAACTAGGAAATCATAACTAGGAAATTACAACCATAAATCTTCCTAATCTCCTTGATTAAAACCTTAAATTGCTATATTTACAGCCTATAATAAATTTGGAATATTCTAAAAAGAATTTTTCTAAAGAATAAATCCTGAATATTCTATAAAAAATTTTCCTAAACCAACATAATATCATGTTGAGGAAATCAATTTAGATAAATTACCTACTTTTGGGTTCTTGATCATGTCTCCCACAATTGTTTCCTAGCTTATCTACATTTTCTGAGTTTTGCTTGTGGTCTTTCATACCAAGCTTCTCTTTTCTTCTGATATCTCTCGACTCAGCTTTAGGCTTGTGTGCTTGTAGTCTGTCATAACCTGAAAACTTTGCTATTCCAATCATTTCTGTCCTAATCCACCGCCTCATGCCATTCTAACTTCTTTATTATATTTAGATTTGCGTGTATGTATCTGTTCGGATCTACTCATACCTTCAGAAGTAAGATACCTGACAATGGAAAATAAATTCCCTGGCATATGTAGGCATTTGAGCATCTGTCTGGACATGCTGCTTAAGGTGGTCAGAATGTTTGGTTCTATGATCTATTCAAGTGTATCAACTACAACACCTATTGGTGTGGACATTGAAGCAGAACAAAGGTATGTACTGTTATTTTTAGCTAATGAAGTTTTATTACTGGATACTTTAGAAGTTGTTAACCTGAAAGGTGTTCTAGGTTGGAAAGATACAATCTCTGCTATGTAGAGCTCGAAAAAGTCAAACGCTGCTTGTTTAGCTTAACAAGGTGGGCACTTAGATTTTCCTTCAGCTGGCATTTCCTGTTACTTTTTGTATTATTATTGTTATTATTTGTCAATATTCATATTTTTCGTATCTCTTTTGTATTGTAGAAGAGGAGGCCCGGTTGCAAAATCTGCCCATGAGCTCAGTCTAGCTTTTCAAGAAATTTCATAACCAAATGCCAGAGTCTCACTGGATATGCTCTGTTTTTGGTGCTTCTGTGCATTGGATTATTTATGGTGTTGAGAATCAGGAGCAAGTTTGTGTATTTTAGAAATTAAACAGGCACTTCATGCATCGTTAGATGCTTTGCTTTCTCTCCTCTCTTGCCTGACCCAAAGCCTACGTGTATATTAATGCTCAGTGGAGGCATTAACTAGTAGCTCATTCTACATACAAATTGGAATGATCTGAAGACCGATGGATTTGTCTGCCTTCCTGCTGCTGTTGCTCTGCACGTTCTGGAAGAGGATCATATCAATTTCTAACCCGACAAGAAGCATTTACAATTGTAAAATACAGCTTGCATCAATTCATTTATTCTCACAACACTTAATTCCTATATAAAAATGCTTCAGCAGTTGATATTTGATAATCTTTGCACTTCCCTGTTGTCAAGTTGTGTTTGCTGCTTCTGTCATGATTTGTGTGATCAACCCAAAATACTGTCTGAAAATTTACTTCTTGTTGTACGGCCCTCAATCAAATTTGTGTCTCCAAGGAAGGGCAAGAAGGGCTAGAAGTAGTGAGAAGTTGGCTTGCGATGGGAGGGGGTTATATAAGTGACAAAGGAAGGGGGAGTTCATGAGAATTTGTCATTTTGGCACTTTTTAAGGTGGGGGAGAGATGGTAGCCTCTCAAAGAGGTACTGGCTTTGGAAGGATAAGAAGGGGAGAGGTCATGAGAAATTGTCATTTTGGCATTTTTTAAGGTAAGGGAGAGTTGGTGGCCTCTCAAAAAGGTAGTGATTTTGTATCTTATGTGGATGTATTTGTGGGCAAGACTTATTTGAGGAAGAAAAAGTGGCAATTGAAAGCAAGGAGCAGATATAGCTAAGGAAGTTGCTTTGGGAAGCAATTTTTAGATTTAGGTGCCAATTTTGAAAGCATTTTCCAGAATAAGAGTTTGTTTTATATTATGAGTAGTTTTTGGAGTCTTTTTCTGTTGAAGTTTATCTCTATTTTTTTGATAGGGTTGAACTTTGTGTTTTCTTGCCTATTTAAATAGGTAGTTGTTTAGTTATAAAGCAAACAAGAAGTTATCAAAAAATTAGCTTAAGAATAGAGTAATTTAGCTCAATCTCTACATGCCTTGTATTTGACAAGTGCTGCCAATTTTCATCACGGAAAATAGATTTTGCGAGAAAGGGAACCAGCGTAAATAGGGGGGAAGATATTAACTTTCTTAAGAATCATCTTTGGATTATCAAGCATTGAATGACAAGACAATGAAGGATAAACTTCCCACCCCCATAGTAGATGAATTATTGGATGAATTGCACGGGACCAAATTCTTCAAGAAATTGGACCTTTGATCAGGTTATCGCCAGATTTAAATGGATAGAGAAGATGTCGAGAAAATAACATTTTGAACTCATCATGGCTATTATAAATTCTTGGTCACCTTTGGTCTTACTAATATTCCCTCTATTTTTCAAGCATTGATGAACGGGGTATTTCAATCTTATCTTAGAAAATTTGTCCTTGTTTTCTTTGATAATATATTGGTATATAGCAAGACTTGGGTGGAATACCTGCAATATATGCACATAGTGTTGGAATTATTGTACTCTCACCAATTATTTTTGAATAGATCTAAGTGCACCTCTAGGGAGACCTAAGTGGCATACTTGGGACATATTATTCATGGTACAGGAGTTTCAGCAGACACTAGTAAGATTCAAGCAGTGATGGAATGGCCTAACCCACACTCCACCTAGGCACTTAATGTGTTCTTAGGTCTTGTGAGATACTACAAAAAGTTTATTCGAGACTACGGGCTAATAGCAGCATTGCTCACGAGTTTGTTGAAGAAAAATTCTTTTAAATGGACATAAGAGGCCAAAGAGGCCTTCAACAAACTGAAGAAAGCTTTGTCTGAGGCCCGCGTACTTCAACTACCAAATTTTGATGAAGATTTTATGATCAAATGTGCTATAAGAAAGAGGCCATCCCATCCCCTTCTTTAGCAGGAAGTTGGTTGATCGACATAAGAAGTTGGTGGCATATGAGAGGGAGCTTATCGGCCTAACCAAGGCTGTTTCCCATTGGAGGCTATCTATTTAGGGGAGAGCATTCGTCATTTGGACCACTATAGCCTCAAATACCTCCTAGAACAAAGGTTGACTACTTCCCCTCAACAACATTGGTTAAGTAAACTTCTTGGTTTTAATTTTAGGGTTAAATATAAGGCTGGGGAAACTCAATTCAGCTATTGATGCGTTATCATGAATGGATGAAGAGGATGGACAGATTTGTGCTATCTCATAACCAAAAAGTATTGTTGTTTGATGATATCCGGAAAGAGGTAACAGAAAATATTGAATTACAACAACTATTCAGCAGCATACGAAAGGGAGTAGAAGGGGCTAATTGGGTAGCAATTGATGAGATTGTCATAGCATGGCTCATGAAGGAGTGCAAAAGACACTACAGTGGGTGATAAGTGACTTCTATTGGAAAGGAAAGAAGAAGGATATTTAAGAAATTGTAGGGCACTGTTTGGTTTGTCAGCAAAATAAGTGGGAAAACCTTCACCCGATGGATCTCCCTTAACCATTACTCATTCCCGCAATGGTTTGGTCAGATATTTCAATGAATTTTATTAAAGGATTGTCAAAGGTGGGAGATAGGGATACTGTTTTTACCAGCTTGTTTTGGAAGGAGTTGTTTCGATTATGCATTACAAAGATTGCGCTTTCATCTACCTATCATACCCAAGCAAATGAGCAAATGGACGTTGTCAATTGGACTATTGAAATGTATTTAAGATGTTTTGTAGGAGATAGACCGACGAAGCGGGTGGAGTGGCTACTTTAGGCTGAATATTGTTACAATATGTCCTTTCACACTTCGCTTCCCATTACCCCCTTTCACATAGTGTATGGAAGGGATCCATCTTGCTCATTGTCTTATAAAGTCAGGGCTACTAGGGTTGAGGCCGTTGATATTGCCTGGTATGAGCAGGATGACATTTTGGCAGAAATCTGCCGACAGTTACAGCAGTTGCAAGCTCGAATGAAACACCACTATGACTCTAAGCATCGAGAATTGTCATTCGAAGATGGGGGTTGGGTGTGGCTTCGTTTGTACCCCTATCGCCAACATTCAATAGCTAAGAGGAAGCTCAACAAGCTAGCTCCTAAGTTCTATGGGCTTTTCATGATCTTGGCTAAGGTAGGAGAGGTGGCTTATTGCTTTGAGTTGCCTTTTGATAGTCGTATCCACAATGTCTTTCGCATTTCCTTGTTGAAAGAATTCAAGGGAGTCCCTCCAGCCCAAATTCCTTCTCTTCCTATTTGAAGGATGACAAGGTGTACCCAATTCTCCATCAACTATTGAAAACTCGATTGAATAAAGGAATACAGGAGCTTTTGGTGCAATGGGAGGGATTTTCTCCTACAGATGCTACTTGGGAGCCATGACAACAATTCTAGGAGGCTTATCTGGATTTCGAGCTTGAGGGCAAGCTTGTTTTCGAGGAAGGGAGTGATGATGTGGATGCATTTATGGACAAAACTTATGCTCGAAGAGGAAGAAAAAGTGGTGGTTGAAAGCAAAGAGGAGATATCAGCTAAGGAAGTTGCTTGTGCGGGAAGTATTTTCCAGATTAAGGCATCAATTTTGGAAGTATTTTCAAAAATAGGAGTTTGTTTTATGTTAGGAGTATTTTTTGGAGTCTTTTTAGGAGTCTTTTCCTGTTGAAGTTTATCTCTTTTTTTCTACCTAATTAGGAGTCTAAATTAGAATCATAATTAGGGTTGAACTTTGTGTTTTCTTGCCTATTTAAATAGGTAGCCATTCAGTAATATAACAAGCAACAAGTTATCTTAAAAATTAGCTAGGAGAGGAGTAATTTAGCTCAATCTCGGCAAGCCTTGTCCTTGATAAGTGTGACTAGTTTTTATCACCAAAAATAGGCTATGTGAGGAAAGGAACCAATGTAAATTAAGAGAAAGAGATTAATTTTCCTGAGAATCGTTCTTGGACTTGATCCCAAGCGTGGGCACCCATCAGTATCCTTCCATCTTCATCAATAATAGATCCTTTTTTTCATATTTTCATCTCTAATTTTCGTATGCTCTTCTATACTTTCACTATTTTTACACCTTTCTCTGAAGTTATAAAGTTCTATCATCTTTAGTATTATAGCAGATCCTGACTTGTGGGTAATGCTCCAAAATTAGATAGAAATTATGAGTGGATTAATTAGAGGTGAGTCTCCAATAGCTTTCGATAGTGGACTCAAATAGGTGATCTGAGATCAGTAATAGATTTTCTAACTCAAAAACTGGAAGAACTCTTACAACATCCTAACCTACCCATTATTGGAATAGCATGTACCTTAGCCAAATCCAGCGTCATTAAGAACCTAATAGCCCTAAGCCTACCACCTATCGTGAATGAAAAATCCCTTTAAAACCACCCATTTTTCGATACCCAAACACTCTCACACTATATTGCACCAACTTAACCGTTAGAAAATTGATATTCCTACCTTTGATGGAAAAAGCCATGATGTGTATTTGTATCAAGTCGAGCATTATTTTGTGATGCATGAGATTAGTAAGGCTATTAAACTCAGGCCTATTTAGATATGCTTACAGGAGCCTACTCAAATCTAGTTGCAAATCAAGGAGAGGAAGTAACTGTTTGTAACTTGTTAGGAGATAAAAACCTAAGTTTTTCGAAGGTTTAAAGAAGCCTAAATGATGAGCCTTTGACAGAAGTTTTTTTCTCTGTCCTACAGGAAACTATTGTGGCATCATATAGGGAGTAGTTTGAGTTGTTGTCGCATTACCAAGACATTGTGACGGAGGAAAAATATGATTGTAGTGTTTGTAAATGGATTAGAAAAATGAATTAGGGTAGATATGCTCATTCAATGACAAGAAATGCTGCAGGAGATATTGAAAAGTTAGAGATGATCGAAGAGATAAATACTGTCTTGAGTGAATTAGAGAGGGAGATGGGAAAACCTATCAAACCTATGAAGGAGTTCCCTTCAATCCTAATGAAAGGAGAAGGTAAGCCCAGGCCCAGCTCTTGGAACATATGGACCAGCTTACTGACCCATATAAGAGACCAACCACCACTATGATCCAGATAAATACTAAACCTACCACCAAAACCAAAACCATATTAATATTTGCCACATCTTCTGTAACCATCCCTTCTATAACTCACACGATTAGAAGGAACCTTCTATAACCAACAAAATAGGAGGTTGGAAATTTACTTTGATAGGGGACCCTAGCTTGACTCGATCCCTAGTGTTATTCATTAACAAAGACAGTTTATCAGGAAAGGGAGGGGGTGTTGATTAAGCTCAGTCATATATTAGTGCAAAACCCACTTGAAGCAGTCGTTAAGGACTCAACTATCTAAGAGGTGCTTCGTGAGTTTGAGGATGTGTTTCAAGCTCCCTCAGGCTTGCCTCCGGTAGGAATCCATGAACATTTATTGAGCTCAAGGAAGGGTCAAAGACGATTAAGGTCAAACCGTATCAGTATCCCAATATCCAAAAAAATAAGATTGAAAAATTGGTAACTGTAAAATGAATTACAAGGAGCTAGGATCTTCACCAACTCTATTTGAAGTCAGGGTTTCATAAAATATTAGTGAAGGCCTAAGATATTTGTAAAACAACATTTCAAACATATGAAGGACACTATGAATTCTTAATGATGCCCTTAGGCCTCGCTAACACCTTGACGACCTTTTAAGCCCTGATAAATTTGATCTTCAAAGGTCTTATATGCTAATGTGTTTTGGTGTTTTGTTATGAAATTTTAATTTATATTACTTCCTTACAAGAACATTTATTACATCTCCATAAAGTGTTAATTCTTCATGCTCATAAACTTCATGTGAATTACAAGAAATGTTTCTTCATGCAATAGTAGCTTCAATACTTAAGCCACATTATTTTGGGAGAAGGAGTCATAGTAACCCCTGAAAAGATCAGGGGGATAGTTTGACTGAGTATTACCAAAGATTTATCAGAAATTATGAGAAGAAAGTTACCCCGTTGATGAAATTGCTTAAGAAGGAAGGATTTGATTGCACTGAAGAAGCAACTCAGGGTCCAAGAAATAAGAGCAGTCATGAAAGAGGTGTTTCTTCTTACTTTACCAAATTTTAATGGCACATTTACCATTGAAATAGATGCTCTAGAGGTGGGAGTAGGAGTTGTCCTCTCTCAAAAGGGGAGGCCAATCAGACATTTTAGTTAACCCTTATTTGAGTGACTAAGATATAAGTCAGTTAATGAGAGGGGGATAATGGCGATAATGTAGGTTATCTAGCAATGAGAATATTAATCGCTTGGTTGACATTTCATTGTGAAGCTATATCAACATAGTTTGAAGTTTTTATCAGAATAAAAAATGACTCACTAGATTGCTCACTTTTGACTTTGAAATTCATTACAAGCCAGCGTTGGAAATTGAGTTGTAGATGCTTTGTCAAGGCTTCCAACCAAAGTGAAGATTAACGATCTGTTAGCTTCAACTTTGTTGGATTGGAGCTTAATTAATACCGAGAACCAACCAGATCCCAAACTCCAGAAAATAAGGCAAAAACTTACGAAGGATCTAAGAGCTAAATTCATCTAGGAATTACAATAGGTGCAGCTTTATTTCAAAGTAAGATGTTGATATCCAAACACTCCACTTTGATATTGACAATTCTAGCCAGATTTTATAGTAGTCCAATTGGTGGCTATTCAGGATTTCTTAAGACATATAAGAGTATATAGAGGGCTTTGTTGGGAAGGGTTAAAGGCTAATATGAAGAAGTTTGTGAGTGTTTATTTAGTTTACTAACAAAGAAAATATGATACACTGTATCTAGCTGGATTATTGTAACCCATCCCCATTTTGTAAGCTATTTATGAGGATGTATCCACAAGAGTTTGAATAAGGCTTACCAAACCCTAAAAGCTATGACAATGTTTTGGTGGTGGCGGATCGCCTTAGTATGGGTGTTTGATCTATCTTAAATAGCCTTTTTCTGCTAAGAAAGTTGGTGAGGAATTTATTTAATATGTTGTGAAATTACATTGATTTTCACAAACCATCATTTTAGATCGAGATAAGATTTTCATAGGCCACTTTTGGGAGGAACTTTTGAGTTTAAAATAAACACAATTAAGATGGCACCCAACCTACCATCCTTAAAGCGATGGTCAAAGTGAAGTAGTAAATTGCTGCTTTGAGAGTTATTTTCATTGCTTTCTAAGTCAAAGACCAAAAGATTGGTTTAGATGGTTGACTTGGGCTGAATATTGGTACAATACTTCTTACCAAACTAGCCTTATATGCACACGCTTTTCGCGCAGTGTATGGAAGAGACTAATCTTTCATTTTCAAGTATGATTACTCATCCCCTACTTCTACTTTTGATTTAGAGAAAATATTAAGTTAAAGGGATACGATCCTAGCTGAGTTAAAAGATCAGTTGTTGGTTGCTCAAAACTATATGAAAAAGGTGGCTAATTGCAAGAGACGAGAAGTGGAGTTCCAAGTTGAGGAAATGGTTTACTTAAAGCTCCAACCATATGGAAAAAAAAATTCTTGGCTAGAAAGATGAATGAGAAATTATCACTTCACTTTTTTAGGCCTTATAAAATTATTAACAAGGTTGGGAAGGTGGCTTATCTATTAGAATTGATTACAACAACAACTATTCACCATGTCTTCTATCTATCACAATAATGGCATGTTTTCACATCTTGTCACATATAGACTTTGAACTGTTCTTAAACTTTGTCGACTTCAATCTCCTTTCCTCTAATTTCTTCATTAAACATACTCTCTTTGATTAAATCCAAAGAGAGCACACCTTCAGGAACTAAGTTGCTAATCGTTACCACTAGTGTTTCCCAGATATCCGGTAACAAACTCAATAGGAACAAAGCTTGTAGCTTACCATTAAGAATGATCTTCATTATAATTAGCTTATTGATAATTTCATAGAAATAACTAAGATGCTCCGATACTAATTTTCCAACCTTCAACTACAAGTTCACAAGTCCTTAATCAGAGAGCTCTTATTATGAGCAGTCTTCCTTTCATACAGACCTTCTAACTTATTCCATAGTTTTTTGCTTCATCTTTTCCTATTTTTTGTCTAACATCTTTCAGGTTTTGAAGGAACATCATCCTTTACATCTCTGTTCACATCAATAGGATCAAAGAGAACTTTGCAATATAGAAGGTCCTCTATCATGAGACTCGACATCGAGTAATTTGATAATATTAACTTGACTATAGAGTTGTTTCCACCTTCAATTACGATGGCTCTAATACCATTTATTAGGAGATAAATACACAACTCTTTAAAAAATCAACCGAGTATTAACAACAAGAAATAACTTTTCAAGTTACAGTAAAAAAAAAGAGAGTAAGAAACTAACGATGAAACAAACACTAAGATTTAACGTAGAAAACTCTCCAGTATAGAAGAAAAAATCATGGGAAAAATTGATAAATAAATCCACTAAATTCAATAAGGATTTATAGAAAAAGTTGATCTTTCATCCCCCTACAACAATAATTTGTCTTACAAAGTTTCAAGATTGAAACCAAAGTTGTTATCACAAGTAATAAACCCTCAAACCAATTCCAAAAACAGTCAAACAAAGATGAGGATCTAACCCTCTTTGTCCTTTCCTTGTTTTTCCTCACTTTCGGATGTTATGTCTGCACTCTCTATCTCATATGTAGAGCAAGGTTGAAATGAACTATTTATAAGCAGCTATGACTTGAAAACTAAAAATTCTAACTGAACTTAATTAGTTAGATCACATCTTATTCTAATTAAATTACATCATATTATCTAATAAGATGACATCCCCATCTAAATAGGACTCTATCTGATAAGATTTATCTACATTACAACTAAAAAGATAAGAAATTACATCTATCTAGGAATGATACATCGATATCCACCACATAGTCTTTATAGTTTAGAGCTAATATATACCTATTATGATCTTATTTGCCACATAATCTAAGATCTCAAAATAGCGTTGGATACTCAACAATGAAGGGGAGTATACTTCTAAAGTGTTTGAAGAATACTGTACATCGCATGACATCAGACATAGGAAAACCGAATTAGGCACTCCACAGCATAATGGGGTTACTGAGAGGATGAATAGAACCATTGTAGAGAAAACTCGTTGCATGCTTAGAATGTCTATATTGCCAAAGACATTTTGGGGAGAAGCAGTTTGAACACCGGTCTACCTGATGAATCAAGTTTCCTCAATTTTGTTAGATTTTGAAATTTTTTAGAGAGTGTGGATTGGCAAGGATCCCAGATATCATCATTTGAGAGTTTTTGGCTGTAAGGTATTCAGTCACATACTCAAGGATCAGAGAAAGAAGTTAAATCAAAGCCAATACCTTGCATCTTTGTTGGATATGGTGGTGATCAGTTTGACTTTAAACTTTATGACCTGGAGAAGAAAAAGGTAGTTAGGAGTAGGGATGTGATGTTCCAGAAGCATGAGAGACATGTTGATCATCTAAGAGAATATAAGTTAACAAATTGTAGCTCATCCTATGATATTGATAATTCTTCTTCTAATCTTGAGTAATCTACAAGTGAAGAAGATAAAGTGTGTGACCGAGCACACATTGGTGGTGATAAGATACAATCCATTATTGATGAGCTACATGAATCACATCCAGATAATATTGAAGATGAATCCATTGAGGATAGTGAGCAAGGGGAGCAATGAGATACAACAATTGATGAAACACAGCTTTGAAGGTTGACAAGAGAGAAAAGACCTTTTACAAGATATCCAAGTTCTGAGTACCTGTTACTTTCTGTTGAGGAGGAGCTTGAGGATGTGCAAAAGGTTGCATTTTGCGAAAATGTCATATATTATTGATTGAGGTTTGTGATAGAAGAACAACAAATAATATTGAATAAGGTTCATATTAATGTGAACGATGTTGACATGCTAACTAAAGTGGTTCCCTGAAATAAGCATGAGCTTTGTACAAAGCTTGTCGGGATGTACCTTAAGTAGATGATGGAGAATAATGCGTGTTCTCAATTTATGGGTTGAAAGGGGAGATTGTTGAGTGTCCAATCTTATTTTAAGATCTTGGATGATGTGACAGATAAGATCATAGTAGATATACATCAGCTTTAAAAGATAAAAATTATGTAGGAGGATCATTTGAAGATAATAAAGTTCTTCATGGATATGGATTTATCATTCCTAGATAGATGTAATCTCTTATCTTGTTAGTTATTATATAGATAAATCTTATCAGATAAAGTTTTATTTAAAAGGATTTAACCTCATTGGATAATGTGATGTAATCTGATTAGGATAAGATGTGATCTAGTTAGTTGAGTTCAGTTAGGATTCTGACTTAGCTGTTAAGCCAGAGGTGTTCATAAATAGCTCATTTGAGTCTTGCTCCACATATAAGATATAGAGTGTAGTCACTCTAACGCCCCAGAAATCTTGATTTCATGAATTGTACTTTTTGGGTCGTGAATAGTATATGTCGAAATGAATAGTGACACCCAGGATCCAAACTACATTTTATTTTATTTGGCGTCAGATAATTTTGTTCAAGGACAACTCAAAGAGCAAATTAGAGCTCCAAACGAGTTCGTTTTAAGGATTTGACCTATAGTTGACCAATGGTCAAAGTTTGACCTGAGAAAGGATGAAAGTCAAACCCCAAACTATTAACGAAAGTAAATGATATTAATTAAGGTCTTTATGTGAGGCATATATTTTTCTTATGGGTATTTTTTTATTGAGCAAAAGCATTGGAAAACCTTTAATGAGGGACCATATGACATTTTTGTCATTTTCTTGGTCACCTACCCTCTCTTCTTCACTAAGGAGAGCCGGGAACAACCATTCCTCCTTTCTTCTCCATTTTTCTTTCATTTCTTACATTTTCAAGCCAATTTTCTTTAGTTTTAACCCCTAAATCACGTATTAAATACTAAATCATCAACCTAGGACTCCTAAACTCACCATATCAACAAAAAAAATTAGGAAGAGATGAAGAAAAGGTATATGGGTGTTCTTGATGAATAGTATCCAAACATTTATAAGGATAGTTAATGGAGTTTTAATTATTTTTAGTATATTATTTTGATTTAGTTGCATGCATTGATGAATAAAATACATGAAATTGATTTTGTTAGGCAATATTATGAAGATAAAGAAGAGAAACTAAAGGAGAGAGAGAAAGAGAAAGAGATGGATCAATAAGGAATTGATGATGAAATTGAAATTTATGGTAGTTTAATTTGAAGATTTGGACATCAATTTGGTATGTGTTCTTGCAATTCTACTTTTTCCTAAAAATTGTGTATTAGAAAATTTAAGGTTCTTGAGTAAAATTAGCGGTTTATGAAATTGTTGTTAAAAATATTTTATTGGATGTTAAATGAAGTAGTATATGTGATTAATTGAGATTTTGGACTTATAATTTGTACTTTCCCCCATTGGCATACATTATGTTTTAATTGAGAAACTTGACATACATGTTATTTTTGATTAATTGGTGAGATGAATATGTCTTAAATGTTGTATAAATTAAATTAAAATCAATAACAAAAGAAAAAAAAGACATTTACTTTGGTCGAAAATGGAATAGCTTGAATTGGTTATTATGAGCTTTTATTATGAAATCTCAATGGAATTTAATTAGATTTGTCCTTAGTAAAATAGATAGGAATTGGAGGAATGTAATAAGGTTGACATGCCAATTAGGGAGTTAATAATACTGCGTCATGATATATGTTACCGGACTATGTGTCTACGAGAGCTCGGTTCCAGTATAAAACATTTGATTTATGTTATAAATTGTATGGCTCCGAGAGCATAGTTATAATATGAATGCATATAAAAAAATGGATCGTATGGTTTCGAGAACCCGATCTTGTATTTTTAAAAAATTCCTGCTTATTTGGCTCGGTGATGTAATTTTGATGGATTTTACTTTGGGGCAATTACATAAAGTAGATAAATGCATGATTAATGATTAAAGAACTTCAAATGAAAGTAGTAATTGAATGTACAAGTTATTGATCATTGTATAATTAGATGTGAATTATTAAAATAGATATATGCTTGTCTTTCATAACTTGATTTTAAATGTCTATTTATGCTTAGAAAGAAATGAAGATATTTATATGTGACAAAAATTATATATTATGGATGTTATGGTTGAATGAATAGAATTGAATGTGAAATGGAATTGTTTGAACACCAATAAGTCTATAGCTTAGCGTGTAGATTTTCTTTCCGCGCGTAGTTTTGAAGAGAATTAGAAGAAAGTTGTGGTGGATTTACTACAAGACAAGAGTCATATAGAGGATCATGAAATAATTGGAGGTGGATGTACTATAAATTTTTATTTTGTTTTTGTTTATGACATGTACACATAAAGAAGTGAAGGATCTTACAGGATTTTATTGTGAATTATATTTGAATATATGAAAGTTATGTATGAAATCTAGTTTAGATGTGTTGAAATGTATTATAAGATGGGTAAATTATTTTGTCAAGGAGTTTGACATGGAGATGGATAGTTTAGTAATATGCATGAGAAGTGTATTGAAGTTTCTTACAGGAGGTTTTAAGTAAATATAAAGGAAACTTTGTCTAAATTTTTTTATAAAGTGAATAGCCATTTCTAGGTTAATGAGGTTTTAAATAAAAAAGTTGTAATTTAAAGTATTAGGTATTTAAGAATATGGTAACACTCGGTATGTCGATTTCATAATTGGGTATGGGGCGTTACATTTAGTAGTATTAGAGCCATTAGGCAGTTTTGAGGTCTATAATTAAGGAAATAAAGAAAATATGAATTGTGTACATGCCAAATGAAGGATTATATGAGAATATGATATGACTCTAATGTAGATCCACCCTTTCTATGTGTTATAGATTAAAGAATGGAACTAGGTGCTCTGGGAGCCGTTGAGAGAGAGAGGAGGAAAGTCATGCCTCAGCTAGTGATACAGATAGGGGCATGGTGGGGCAACCAACACAGCCTGTACCACCACCTGCCAGTCAACCAGTTCCTAACCTGGTTGAGTTTTTCCAAACTATGGTGGATTATATGAAAAAACAGATGGTTGCTACTCCTCTTGTACAACCACAACCACCTCTTCCATTACAAAAGCTTACATTGGAGAAAGTCAAGAGGTTGGGAGGTGAGGATTTTCAGGGGGAGTCATCAATTACTGCTCCAGATGTCGAGTTTTGGCTAATCAAGATAAAGAGAATTTTTTATCGTCTCTGTTGCACACCAAAAGAAAGATTGGAATGTGTAGATGGTCTTCTTCAAGAACTAGCATATCAGTGGTAGCAGTCTATTAAAAGGCTTGTTTTACCACAATATCTTACTTGAGAGTACTTTTTGTCCCAATTTGCAGATAAGTATATAGGGGAGGCTTATAAGGATGAGATAAGGGATGCATTCCTTCATTTAAAACAGGGGTATAGGACAGTATCATACTATGAGAAAGAGTTTGACTGATTAAGTATGGTATACGGAGAGATTAATTCCTAAGTAGGTAAATAATTGTAAGAGATTTAAAGCAGACCTCCACCATGACATTAAGAAACTCCTTATTGCACTGCAGGATGAACTAGATTAGTGAAAGCAACCTTGAGGATTGAAAAGGTTAATATTGATGAACAAAAATAAAGAAATAGGGAACAACAGAAGAGGAGTCAGGGACAATCTAGTTCATCCTTCTTAGCCAGTAAGAAGCAAAAGGGTTCGGGTCTGAGGCTTCAGCATAGACACAGACATCCTACTGCCAATCAGGGCAGAGTCAGAGATCAATAGTTAAGGCAAGACAACCAATCCCATCTATAGCTGGTACAACAGGTGGGTCAGGACGTGGGGTAGTTATCCCATGTGATCATTGTGGGAAGAAACATGGTGGACAATGTTGGAAGGTGATGGGAGCATGCCTATGATGTGGATCTATGGAGCATTTTTAGAGAGATTGCCCTGGTAGACGGTATCAAACAAGTAGTCAAACAGAGAGACCAGTTCCTACAATTCAAAAGGGCAGAGGTAGAAGCATGGGAGCTAGTTCTGGTGCTAGTGGTTAGAGGGTCACATAAGAGACAATTGATGGACATAATACTCGTACTCTAGCTCGTGCAAATTCTATATAGGCTCAGATAACCAGGATACCCTAGATGTGATTACAGATACTTTTCTATCTTTGACATTTCTGTTCATGCATTGATAGACCCAGGATCTACACATTCTTATGTATGTATGTCGTTGCCTAAAAATATAGGGTTACTTGTTGACAATCTTGAACATGATATTCTAGCAAATCCTTTAGTTCATAGTATGGTGGTAAATAGGGTTTACAAGAATTGTTCATTACGAATACAAGGTTATGAATTTCCTAGTGATTTGATTGAACTACCTTTCTGCGAATTTGATGTGATCCTTGGTATGGACTGACTATCTAGACATCATGTAGTGGTAGATTGTCATCTTAAAAGAATCACTCTTAGACTAGATATTGATGAGATCATAATTATCGGTGAAAGGTTAAATTTTCTCTTAAATGTTATATCAGTGACCATAGCAAAAATGCTTATTAGAAAGGGGTGTATAGCCTACTTGTGTTTTTGAAGCTAGAAATGATGATCCTAAAATTCAAGAACTACCAACTATATGTGATTTCCAGGCGGTATTTCATAAGGAGTTGTCAGGGTTACCACCAGAAAGAGAAGTTGAATTTTCTATTGATGTGATACCTGGTATAACACAAGTATCTATTGTACCATATTGAATGGCACCCACAGAACTTAAGGAATTGAAAATCCATCTGCAATAACTTCTTGAAAATGGTTTTATACTCCTTAGTGTTTCTCCCTGAGGTGTACCTGTATTATTTGTTAAGAAGAAAGATAGGTCTCTTAGGCTATGTATGGATTACAGACATCTGAATAAAGTGACTTTGAAGAATAAATATCCACTGTCTAGAATAGATGACCTTTTTGATCATCTTAAAGGTGCAGGTGTTTTCTTTAAGATTGATCTAAAATCAGGATATTACCAGTTAAGAGTAAAGGAAGCAGATGTCCCAAACACATCTTTTAGAACAAGATATGGGCATTATGAATTTTTAGTAATGCCTTTTGGACTCACAAATGCTCCAACAGCCTTTATGGATCTCATGAATCATATTTTTTGTCCTTACTTGGATCAGTTTGTGGTAGTCTTCATTGATGATATCTTGGTTTATTTTAAGAATCGAGAAGAGCGTAATGAGCATCTGAGAATTATTCTACAGACTTTGAGGGATAAACAACTTTATGCCAAGTTTAGTAAATGTGAATTTTGGCCTGATGAAGTTTGTTTCCTTGGTCATGTCATATTAGCATATGGGATTAGTGTTGGGCCTTGAATTTTTTATTTTTAGTAAACACGATTTGAATGAATTTTGGTATTGTTAGATAAATTTATTTTTGATTAAGGTTAACTATTAGGTCAAGTTTAGGAGGATTTAAGTGGATTGATGGAATTAAAGTGTGGATGTTGT
>JAOQMS010000178.1:6115981-6128961 GCA_027563885.1 Erythroxylum longipes
AGCTGATGTGTATCTGTTTTGTAATAACTTTGACAGAAACTTTAAAATGAAAACAATGAAATTGAATTCTGTGGTATAATTCTGTTATTTTAAAGTTTTGGATAATGAAATGTGAATGTGTATGTTTTGTTTGACGAATTTGCCAACTGCTATTAGTCTTAGAATAGCACGTGAGAGTGAGAAGAATTGCATGTGAAAAACACAGACGAAAGGAATCGTCTGTGATGACGTCACAACACAGAGGAAAGGAAAAATATAGAGGAAGAGTATCATCTGTGCTGACGTCAAAACACAGAGGCAAGGTGGATTATGAAGGAGAAGTATCGTCTGTGCTGACGTTAAAACACAAAGGCAATGAAAATATGAAGGAGAAGTATCGTCTGTGCTGATGTCAGAACACAGAGGATAGACCACAGACGATAAGTGGTCAACCCAGAGGATAAAAGTCAACTATAGAGGATAGAACACAGAGGATAGAGCATAGGCCAAGGATTATAAGAAGGAGTTGAGAAGTTATGTTGGTTGAAGGATTCGTCTATGTTACTGTTCACAGACTTCCTCTGTGTTACTGTTCACAGACCTCGTCTGTGTTACTGTTCACAGACTTTATCTGTGTTACTGTTCACAAGGATTCGTCTGTGTTACTGTTCACAGACTTCATCTGTGTTACGGTTCACGCTATCGTCTGGGTTACTGTTCACGCTATCGTCTGAGTTACTGTTTATTATTATCTTCTGTCCTATTTTTGACCCTCCGGGAGATATAATTAGCCTTCGAGGTCTTCATGAAAGTTGTAGTTTTTGAAGTCCTCTTTCGAAATATCTAAAGAAACCCCAAATTGGATGTCTATAGCAAAAGCTATGCCGACAACTCGAAGCAAGTATATATGTAAAGATTGGACTCTCCAACGCTGTTCCTTGAGGTTTTCGGGTTAAAGTGGATAAATGAGTTAGTCGATTATTCGAAGAGTTGAGCTGAATTTAGAAAGGAGAATTTTGAGAAGATGACCCGATAATGGTCAAGGTGTCCGGTATTGAAAAAAGCTCACTTTTTATGATATTCTGCATGTTTGGTTGGGGTCCGAGAATGGGCTCCAACAATTAGAGTTGATCCAAAGAAGATAGAAGTCATTCTAGAATGGAAGCCACCTAGGAATGCTACAGAGATTAGAAGTTTATTTATGTTTGGCAGGATACTATAGAAGATTTGTTAAGGGTTTCTCCATAATCTTAACACCTTTGACCAAGTTACTTCAAAAGAATGCAAAATTCATGTGGAGTGACAACTGTCAGGAAAGCTTTGGAAAGCTAAAGGCTATATTGATTGAAGCGCCTGTGCTTACACAACCTGTACCTGGTAGAGACTTCATGATCTATAGTGATGCCTCATATAACGAGCTAGGATGTGTACTCATGCAAGAGGGAAAGGTAATTGCTTATACTTCTAGGCAACTTAAGCCTCATAAAAGGAACTACCCGACCCATGTTTTAGAGTTACCAGCCATAGTCTTTGCTTTAAAGATTTAGATGCATTACTTATATGGAGAGAAATGTTATATTTACACAGATCACAAAAGTCTTAAATATTTGCCTACATAGAAAGAGTTGAACTTCAGGCAAAGAAGATGGATAGAGTTTATTAACGATTATGATTGCCTCGTTGACTATCATCTAGGCAAAGCAAATGTAGTAGTCGATGCTCTTAGCAGGAAATCGTTATTAGCTGTACGAGCAATGAATGCTAGATTATCTGTAGCCAATGATAAAGCCATTGTAGCTGAGTTGAGGCTTAAACCAAACTTATTACAGCAAGTCAAGGAAGTCTAGAAACAAGATGGAAAGCTAATCATCATTTTTAAACAAATTTAGGAGGGGAAAGATAGTGAATATGCAATCAAAGAGGATGGCTACTTGTATCACAAAGATAGAATCTGTCTCTAATGATGATGAGCTGAAAAAGAACATCCTGAAGGAAGCCCATAGCAGTTCATATGTTGTTCACCCAGGAAGTACTAAAATGTACCAAGATTTGAAGACACATTATTAATGGTCAGGTATGAAGAGAGACATTGTAGATTATGTTACCAAGTGTCTTACATGACAACAAGTAAAAGAAAAACATCAAGTTCCATCGGTTTAATCAACCAATAACAATACCTGAATGGAAATGAGATCGAATCACGATGGATTTTTTGTCTGAGTTGCCTCAAATTAGGAAGAAGCATAATGTCATATTGGTGATTTTAGATAGATTGACCAAGTCTGCGCACTTCTTATCTGTCAGAACTGACTAACAACTCTCAAAGTATGCAAAATTATACATCAGTGAGATAGTGTGGTTGCATGGAGTACCCTATTCTATTATATCAGACCGGGATATAAGATTCACCTCAAAATTTTGAAAGAAACTACATGAGGCCTTGGGTACTAAGATGAATTTTAGTACAACTTTTCATCATCAAATGGATGGACAATCAGAAAGAGAGATTGAGGTGCTAGAAGATATGCTTAGGAGTTGTGTTATTGATTTTAAAGGAAGTTGGGATGAACACCTCCCATCGATTGAATTTGCATACAATAATAGTTATCAAGCAAGTATACAGATGGCATCGTACGAGGCTCTTTATGGTAGAAAGTACATAACACCCTTATGTTGGACAGAACTCAGTGAAATCAAGATCGTGGGTCCAGAATTGATAAAGGAAACCAAAGATAAAGTTAAGCTTATAAAGGAAAGGTTAAAAACTGCTTCTGATCACCAAAAATCATATAGAGATTTGAAAAGAAAGGACGTTGGATATGGTGTTGGTGACAATGTTTTCTTAAAAGCTTTACCATGGAAGAAAGTGTTTTGATTCGGTACGAAGGTTAAGTTAAGCCTTAAATTTATTGGTCCATTTGAGATCATTGAGCATGTGGGACCAATAGCCTACAGATTAGAATTGTCACAGGATATGGAAAAGATTTATGATGTCTTACATGTGTTTATAGTAAGGAAATATCGCTCTGATCCATCACACATTATAAAACTGGAAGATATTGAAAAACAACTAAATCTAACTTATAAAGAGAAGCCGATAAAGATTCTAGCAAAAGATACAAAACAGCTAAGGAAGAAGACGGTTCCACTGGTGAAAGTACTATGAACGAACCACGAGGTTGAGGAAGCTATATGGGAGCTAGAAGAAACCACGAGAAAGTCTTATCCATGACTATTTGATATAGGTAAATTTCGAGGACAAAATTTTATTTTAGAGGGGAAGAATTGTAACGCACCAAAAATCTCGATTTCATGAATAGTATTTTTTGTGTCGTGAATAGTATATCTCGAGGTGAATAGAAACACCCGAGAACCAAACTGCATTTTATTTTATTTGGTGTTAGATAATTTTGTTCAAGGATAACCTGAGGATCAAATTAGAGCTCCAAACGAGTTCGTTTTAACTTTTAAAAGTTTGACCAAAAGTTGAACAATGGTCAAAGTTTGACCCGAGAAAGGGTGAAAGTTAAACCCAAAACTATTGACAAAAATAAATGATATTAATTAAGGTCTTTATATGAGGTTGATATTTTTCTTATGGGTATTTTTTTATTGAGAAAAAGAATTAATAGATAAAGTTTATCTTCAAAAAAAGAATTGGAAAACTTTTAATGAGGGACCACATGACACTTTTGTCATTTTCTTGACCACCTACCCTCTCTTCTTCACTAAGGAGTGCAAAGAACAACCATTCCTCCTTTCTTCTCCATTTTTCTTTCATTTCTTACATTTTCAAGCCAATTTTCTTTAGTTTAACCCCTAAATCACCTATTAAACACTAAATCATCAACCTATGGTCCCTAAATCCACGATATCAACAAAAAATTGGGAAAAGATGAAGAAAAGATATATGGGTGTTCTTGATGAATAGTACCCAAAAATTTATAAGGTTAGTTAATGGAGTTTTAATAATTTTTAGTACATGATTTTGATGTAGTTACATGTATTGATGAATAAAATACACGAAATTGAATTTGTTATGCAATATTATGAAGATAAAGAAGAGGATTTGAAGGAGAGAGAAAAAGAAAGAGATGGAATAAGGAATTGATGATGAAATTGAAATTTATGGAAGTTTAATTTGAAGATTTGGACATCAATTTGATATGTGTTCTTGCAATTCTACTTTTTCCTAAAAATTGTGTATTAGGAAATTTAGGGTTCTTGAGTAAAATTGGCGTTTTATGAAATTGTTGCTAAAAATATTTAATTGGATGTTAAATGAAGTAGTATATGTGATTAATTGAGATTTTAGACTTATAATTTGTACTTTCCCCCATTGGCATACATTATGTTTGAATTGAGAAACTTGATGTACATGTTATTTTTGATGAATTGGTGAGGTGAATATGCCTTAAATGTTGTATGAATTAAATTAAAACCAACAATGGAAGAAAAAAAAAGACATTTACTTTGGCCGAATATTAAATAGCTTGAATTGGTTATTGTGAGCTTTTATTATGAAATTTCAATGAAATTTAATTAGGTTTGCCCTAGTAAAATCGATAGGAATTGGAGGAATGTGATAAGGTTGGCATGCCAATTAGGGAGTTAGCAATACTGCGTGATGATATATGTTACCGAACTGTATGACTCCGATAGCTCAGTTCCGGTGTAAGAAATTTAATTTGTGTTATGAACTGCATAGCTCAGAGAGCTCAGTTCTAATATGAATGCATATAAAAAAATGGATCGTATGATTCCGAGAACTGGATCTTGTATTTTTTTTTTAAAAATCCCTCTTATTCGAATCAATGATGCAATTCTGATGGATTTTACTTTGGGGCAATTATAAAAAGTAGATAAATGCATGATTAATGATTAAAGAGCTTCAAATGAAAGTAGCAATTGAATGTACAAGTTATTGATCATTGTATAATTAGATGTGAATTATTAAAATAGATATATGCTTGTATTTTATAACTTGATTTTAAATGCCTATTTATGCTTAGAAAGAAATGAAGATATTTATATGTGACAAAAAATATATATTATGCATGTTATGGTTGAATAAATTGAATTGAATATAAAATGGAATTGCTTGAACACCACTAAGCATATAGCTTAGTGTGTGGATTTTCTTTTCACGCGTGGATTTTGAAGAGAATTAGAAGAAAGATGTGGTGGATTTACTATAAGACAAGAGTCACATAAAGAATCTCAAAAGATTTGGAGATGGATGTACTACAAATTTTTATTTTGTTTTTAGTTATGAAATCTACACGTAAAGAAGTGAAAGATTTTATAGGATTTTATTGTGAATTGTATATGAATATATGAAAGTTATGTATGAAATCTAGTTTATATGTGGCGAAATATATTAGAGAATGGGTAAATTATTTTGTCAAGGAATTTGTCGTGAAGATGGATAGTTGAGTAACATGCATGAGAAGTGTATTGAAGTTTCTTGCAGGAGGTTTTAAATAAATATAGAAGAAACTCTGTCTAAATTTTTTATAAAGTGAATAGTCATTGCTAGATTAATGAGGTTTTAAATAGAAAATGTTATAGTTTGAAGTATTAGGTATTTAAAAATATGTTAACACTCAGTATGCCGATTTCATTATCGGGTATGGGGTGTTACAATAATTATTTTTGGGATTAGTTTGAGAATTTGTTAATTGTGATATTAACTTTGATTTCAATCCTCAAACTTTATGAGACAACTTGTTATTGCGAGGGGATAAGAGATCAACTTTTTTTGTAAATCCTTATTGATTTTAGTGAATTTATTTTTTGATTTGTCCCATGAATTTTTTCTTCTATACGGGAGGTTTTTCCACTTTAAATTTTGGTGTTTATTTTGTCATTAATTTTTTTCCTCATATTTTATATTGCTGCAACTTAAAGAGTTACTTCTTGTTATTAAAATTTGGTTGATCTTTAGAGATTTTTGTATTTATCTCTCAACAAATTAGACAGAGTGGGTTATGGAACGAAAAGAAGTACAGGGGAAACAGAGAGGGAATCGACAGACCTGAGTTGCTAACCAAATGGAAGTACCTTGCAAATTTTGAGTTTACATAGGAATCAAAGAGCTTGCACTATAAATAATTTCCTAATTCTACCTTAACTACAAGGTGAGTTTGAACGCGAGAAGTAATGATAAACCCCTAATTAAATTTGTGTATTAAAATAGGGGCAGGAAGGGCCAGAAGTAGGAAAAAAATGCCTGTAGATGAGCTGGCAAGGTTTGCTATAGCGTCTGGAGAAGGGGTTCTATACTTGAGACAGGAAGGGAGAAAAGTTGTGAGAATTCTGTTTGACATTGATAATCTTTCAAAAAGCTACTGGTTTTGTATCCTTTTATCTTCATCAATAATAGATCCTTTTTTTTTCTTTTTTTATCTCTAATTTCTATACACACTCTTCTACACTTTCAGCCACTCTTGCAGCTTTCCCTAAATTTACACTCAGGGTCTATCAACTTTTATAAACATATTCATTCAGGTTCAGATTTTCTATCTTAATTATCTTGCTGCTGCCTAAAATTACGTCGTTTTATATTTGTTTACACATAAAACGACATCATTTTAGAGCGTAAATAAGGTTAGAACAAAGTATTTGAGACAGAAGATCTGATGCATATTTTATGTCCGTTTACACATAAAACATCATTTTAGAGCATATATAGGGCTAGAATAAAGTATCAGGATCTGATACACATTCATAACCAACTGCTGCTTGCCTTTGATAATGTGGGTATTTTCATTGGCCAAATATATGTCAAGTTTGGTATTTTATGGTTTTCTCATTGTCAGGTATTCTTTCCCATCTTTGTTCCCTGTTTTCACTTCGTGGTTATCTTCTTTAATGATTTCATCACCTCTAAGAGTGGCGTAAGGAATTGACCCAATAGGCTCAATGTCAAGGGCAGCTTATATACCTATTCCTAGGTGCATAAGTAGTCTGTATTAGTCATGTTCGGATGTTATCAACTGAAGATGGGATTGGATTTGAGATTGAAGAACCGAAGAAAAATAAGAACTTTCAACTTTTGTGGTCGATATTTCAATTATTGAATTAGGTATACATACTCATCTCGTACCGGAATGATTTACTATCCAAGATTTAGTTTGGAAACAGTTTAGGTTTCCAATTAACAGCTTCCATATTTGAGTTGGAGCTCTGGTAAGAAAGGTGTCTTCTTTCTCGAAAAGCTATACACTTAACAGATAGGATTGGTTTTTCCTTGGGGACTGGTGACTAATTAAAAGATGGAAAGAGCCTCATATAAAGGAAATACAGGGATGGGGCTTAAGTAGTGTAAAAGCTTTGAATATTTTGCTGCGATAGATTCCATGAAAGTGAAACAGTTAACTTATGGCTATAACTTTTGATTAATTTTGAAGGCAGAATGTACTGATTCATGCTGGTGAGCATGCTCTTACTCATATATTGTTAGCTGTTATTCAACCAGTTGCTTCTTACGACATTCATAACGATTAGCGTGGCGACAGAACGTACATCTTACATGCATGGGATTCTACTTCAGCAGAAAGTTGGTCATGGATAGAGGACTGAGTTGTATGCTGCACATTATGAGTACTTGATCAGGATAAGATTGTGGAAACATGTTAGAAGGAACATTAAATGACATGCAAACCTGATCATAGTATTTAAGATAACTTTAAAGCATTTCAACCCATAACTAGAAAGCTAAAAAAAGCAATGAGAGTAGAAGAAGACGCTTACTGCCCATAAGTCTCGAACGTCAACTACAGTTGATGGATTCAGACCTATATCTGACCAGGAAGCGCTGATATTTGCTTGTGAAGATCCTCTGTTCCATAGCACCACACCCACCCTATTCTTGGTAAGAGGACCAGCCCACACCTGTAAACAACACATCCCATCAATACTTATTATATACGTGAATATGTGCTTAAACACAAATGATAGTAACCTCAAGATCCCCATCTTTCTTCACCTTCTTCCCCTGAACTCCAAGCTTATCTGTTTATACCCAAAATTGATGAGGACATACTTCTTTTTATATCTGTTTTTATGCATTGTAATGTATCTTTTGTTTCAACAATGGAGTGCATATTATATTCAATGCAATGTTCACAATAATGTGACATTATATAGTATGAAATTTGCTCTGCAGAACGATCTTATTTTTCCTTTCTTTTCACCTTGGTTGACTGCAATAACCTCTGTGTTGCTGAGCAACTCGAAGGTCACATTATCCATGGAGCGGACGTCGCACCCAATTATCAGGGGAGCCTACACCAGAAAGGAAATTTCCATGTGGTGAGATTAAATGGAAAGCCACACTTCTCATCAAGTATTAATTTAAAGACCTAAGTTTGAGTCGTACTTTAACCAAAGCCCATATGCTGAAGTGAGAACGATACTCTTCTACGGTCATCCCACCATTTCCTACCTCAAGCATGTCAGGATCTAATCCATGGAAAATATTAAGTGAGCAGAACATCTCCTGATTTGATTTTCCATCACTTAAGCAAATTGCACTATCTAATGCGCTTTTATACTTGCAATGACTTGTAATGCTAGACATAATTTCTTGAAATTGCAATACAACTAAACAAAAGTGAGATGTGAGGACTAATCTCTTCTTTAATTGTCAATAGTGGTAAGAATTTAACAGCTTGTGAGTTGATAGTACCATTCCAACCGCCAGGCCTAGCATATGATGCCCATTTGTCATTGATGTCTGCAATAGATGTCATGCTAAACAAGAAAACAATTTATCAGTAGTTTCTCCAGTTCCCCAATGGTTGTTACAGTGTGTCAAATGCCAACTCCCTTGATATCCATATTGTGAATGTGCTCGGTGAAGCTTGAATAGGCTCATTTTATTTACCTATTCCATTTGTCTTCAATATCCCCAGTTGTTCTCCAACTGTTACCTACACTTGCTGCCCAAGTTGCTGGATCTTCTTGACCCCTATATCACCAAACATTTAAAGGAAGGATGAACAAGAATGGAACTGGTGTTAGTTTTTTTTTTGGTTCTTTTTGGTGTCAAGAAGACGAAATTTCTCCTAATTCTGAAGATAAATTTCACTTACCATTCACATAGAGAAAAAAATATGGACCTCCCAGAGTTCAATAAAGCCTTAGTCATCTTTGGATACCTATCCACAACAGGATATAAACTTCTTATATGAAATCTCACCTTCCCTACCAAGACACTTCCTACTCTTGTACGGTTAGTGGACCAAGAAGTAGATCAAGATTACCTTTCTTTTGGGCTTATAGAATTATCATTGCAGTTGTCATACTTCAGATAATCAATTCCCTGCATAAATTTATTAAATGATTGATGAAATCCTCAGTTTCATGAACAAAAAAGGAACAACAACCATTTACTGAAGTGGTTGTTGGAAAGGAAACAACAGTCGTCTACACTCAGTATTAGTTCTTCCCCTGTATCTGAAAACTGGAAGAAGCAAATTTACCCATGAGGCAAAAGTATTGGCATCCTGCTCCTCGTAGCCAAGTGAGCCGGGCATGCTCTTGCTGCAAGTTTGTGTCCTGACACGCAAACGTTTTTAACTAAAACAATTGGTCGGCAAAACGAAGGTTGAATGGCCATCTAAATTGTTAGTGTGAAGGAAATTACGTACCCTGCATCGGAGTAAATTCCAAGCTTGAGTCCCTTGCTATGAACATAATCTGCAAGTGCCTTAATGCCTGAAGGAAATGTTGCAGCTTTAGCCACGAAATTTCCCTGTCAATAACAAAAGAAAATTTTCATGAGGTTAAATGGGTATTGCAGAGGTACTCCAACCTCCTTATCGTTAGTCTAAACTCTTGATGTTTTGAGCTAGCAAGAACAAGAAATCAACGTGAAGATTCATCTTTTACAGGTCCAAACCATGCACTAGTTCATTATATACCAGACGAAGGATGAGACCAACATTACAATAGAGAGAAGTTCCGGCATTTTTATTTTCTTTTGGTCTCTGATCGGAAGTATTGAAAATTACAAATTAACTGAAGATGAAAAGAAAACAAAGATGTCAATAATAATAAAAATAATACCTCAGAATCTCTGTTTAGCTCAGCCCAGCAGTCATCTTGAGCAGATGAGAAAAAAAAAAAAGGGATCATTTTTATCCTTTATACAGTATATAAATACAGTGAAGATGTACCATGATTAATAGTTACCTATATTTACATACTGGTATCCTACAGCAGAAAGACCACTTGAGACCAGTGCATCAGCTGTTAACAGTATACATTACAGATAAACTAAGCATTGATAATAAGATATGAACAGAGGAAATAATTACTTTTTTCGTTTGGTTTAACAGAAAAGTATATAAACGAAATTGTATTTCTGAGAAGTTCATAATCTACCCGTTTCCTTAATAATAGTCTCATTGATTTGGCACGCAAAATGATTCCAGCTACTCCATCTGATCTTCCACCACCAGCAACAACACCCCAGATGAAATCCAAAAATTAGAAAGAAAAATAAAACCTATTGAAAATAATTGCTTGTAGTTACTCACTACTGCCTTGGGTTTCCAAATACTATTTATACCATTGAATCAGAATGTTTGGTTTTGGGATTGATTAGTTGTTTTTCATAAGGAAAGATGTGTCTTTTGCCTTCTTGGAAGTGTTTCACTTAGAACCAAATGTTTGAACTAAATTGGGTGGGATTACATTAACTAAGAAGACATTACATTGTAAGTATGATGCGTATAAGAATGAAACACAACACGAAACAGAAAAGAAAAGGAAGTAAAAGTTACCCCATTTGGGGAGTTAGACCAAGGCCATTCTCAATAGCTTTCCTTCTGTCAATCACCTTCACAACAGATGGTCCACCTGATGTTATTGAAGGAGATGGTCTCTTGATTATATTTGTCGAAATGAGTTGTCGAGCTCCACCGGCCGTCGCATCGTTGGCTAACACCAACAATATCAATGATATTACAACAGCAGGAGTCGTACTACCATTACTAGTAGTTCCCTCACCCCAACACCAGAAGTTGAACTTCTTCTTCTCAGATGGCAAGAGATGAGCCATTGAGTAGAACAAACGCGGGTGCAGGTGGAATGGATATACAAATACTATATATATATATATATATATAGAAAGCTAATCATATTACAACTTTGATGATTTGATGACTCCGGACAATGACAACAAACTAACCAAGTCCCAGCATTTGCTGTCATCAACTTTTCTTAACGTACACACACACACACACGTAGGGCTATATATTATTGCTATAAAACGTAGACTACAATCTCATCTACTCATCATCGTGATCATCATCAGAAGACTTTCTATGATGAAGTGACGTAAACGAGAAGCGAGAACGGTGATATCGATGCCACTCCATAGACGTACATACACCTCATCCTCATCGTATGTGTCCATTCCCTTCACTGTGTCTGACATAAACTCGTCCTGTAGGTCTATTGTCTATAATATCATGGCATTTTGCCGGTTTCTTACATCATTCACTGTGTTTGTGGATTTAGTGATGAATACTTAATTCATGTGACTACAACACATGTTAGCATTCCTCCATCTCTTCTATAATATAATTTATCAATTCGCCTTTGTTCGACCAACAAAAACAAAAGGCCAAGTGGGCTGGAAACATTGCAACAATATAGGGGCGGTTGGTTCGCATCACAAAGGTTTACTTTGGACTTGAACTTTCACTACAAGTTGCGTCCACCTTTGTGTGGCAATCCGACTTTGGTCCATTTAAGCAAGATTCAGCCTTCTCACGTGAATGTCGCCGAACAAATCCGTTAACCCTCGAACACCTCACGCTCACACAATTGTTTAAATGTTTTCCTCACACACAAAAAGAACACAAGTGTAACAGAGTAAAGAAAGCAACAAGAAATTTTTAAATATAGCCGAAGCTACCTTTTTCATTAACTCTCAACAAAATATTAACAAAAGACACGAGTACTTCCTACTCGAAGCACTCAAGGAATTCCCTACTCGAAGCACTCAAGGAATTCCCTACTCGAAGCCCTTACAAGAACTCCCTACTCGAAGCCCTTACAATAAGAACTCTCCCCTAAAAGCTCTCAACTCTCAAAGCTCTCAACTCTGAGTGACTTTTCTCAATGAGCTCTCTCACTGATTGAATACTGAATAGCTCTCAACTCTAATGAGCTATTTATAGGCTCCACTAGATGACATAGGTAGAATCCTAATAGAATTCTACTAACTAAGATCACAATCTTATCCTATCTTATTCTTAATAGGATTAAGTTACATCACATTTAAAAAATTACCCTATCTAAGAATGATTATCCTTATCCCTGAAGATCTCCTCTATCTTCAAATGATCCTTCCAGATGATCTTTATCTCTTAAAGTTGATGTTCATCCATTGCGATCTTATCCGCCACGTCTTCATGTGCCACATCATCCACAATTGCCACGTCGCTGCTGATGTATTCACCAAGACCTATCCGCCCATAGGTCAGTTAATGCATGTCCATGGACAAGTCCATCTTCCATGATCCAGCTCACTTCATGGTGCAGTCTCGTCACTCCATGATTAAGTACAAGTCACAAACCGAGTTAGTATAAAATCTCATACGTTTTACATACCTCCGACCTGTCTCGCCGAAGTCAAGTGCTTTTGCACACCCTCGGATCTCGCATGACTTAGTTCGCCAACTCGTAAGACTTCGCCTTGTTCCCTCGTCAACACGCCTTCCTTGTGCCGACTTGCATGCCAAGCATTGGCCAAGGCTCGTCAACACTCGCATGAACCCGCATTCTGGACTTAGGTGTAACATCCCATCACCTATGGGAAGGGTAAAATGGTAATTTTGAGTGGCCCATGGGTGTTTAGAAACGCCTTTACATGATCGTGCATCATCTAGCATCTGCATACATGTGAATAGTGAATTTTGCATATGCAAATGACTGTACATGCATTCATGACATTTCCCGGTATAATTGTGAATAAATGTGAG
>JAOQMS010000178.1:6154094-6166042 GCA_027563885.1 Erythroxylum longipes
GGCGGGGAGTACCTTCCCTACCCCGTCCCCGCCTGGCACCCCCACTCCCCTTCCTCAATCCCCGATCTCTGAAGTGGGGATATTTTTGTCTCATTCCCCATCCCCGAGATCCCCATGAAGTCCCTGCGGGGACTCGAATCTCCGAATCCTCATCCTGCACCCATATAAAGTTGGTTCATATGATTATATCAAACTTTTAGTAAAGAGTATAAAAACAATAATATATAATATATTTCTAAAATTATCGTGAACAGGGATCTCCACGGGCGGGGATTATTCAACTCGTCCCCATCTCCGACTCTGTCTCGGAGGTTATATTTGCCCCATCTCCTTTTGTACAAGGTGATGTTTTTGCCAATCCCAGCCCCGAACGGGGAATCCCTGCGGGGATCCCCGAATCTTGAACCCAAATTGCCATCCCTAGGCTCCATAAAACACTAAAAATGGGTTTTTGATGACTAAGTTTGTCGTTAAATGAAATAGGTCAAGTATGTTGGAAAAAAAAAAAGAGAGACAAATGAAGCAGTTGACAAAGAGAAAAATAAAGCAGAGGACTTTTGCTTAATTTTATTCAGCATCTGAAAGCGCCTTTTTATAGGTTTATAAGAAACTGAACAAGCCTAAAATTTCTCTAAGTACAATCAAATTTGTTGACACTATCTTTGACTAACTAAAACTAAAGAGTCGTGGAATACAGATATGAAAATTCAAGGACTCAATCAAATTGCAAAATACACGTTTAATTTGAATCAACTTTCAACACTCCCTTTTGATTCAAAATTTCATGGATTGAGCATTTCTCTCCTAATATAATGCACTTATCGTCATTGTCTTCAAACTTATTAATGCACAATATCATCAACTTATAGATATTGGAGCACATCTCTCTATGGTGCACTTCTCACCAATAATTTTAAAAAAGAGTTTCTTCTTGTGCCACTTGTGTCATGTTTGTTTCTTTTTCGTTTTAAAATCTTTAGTTTTTTTTGTAAATGCCCAAACCTCCTACACTTGAAGTACTGTGGTTTTTCTTTGTGCCAACCATTTGGACAAAAGGAATCGTGGAGAGATATGCTTTATGACAGTGAAAGTTTTTTTTTACAATTTGGAATTAAGTGAAAATGTTGATAATTAATTCAAAATTATAGAACTATTAAAATTCCTTTTGAATACATCTTTAGTTTATTTTTAATCTTATCTTATAAGACAAATTTATTAGCTGAAATCTCTATTTAACAGTTATTGAGTTCTTTGTATTTTGCCTATTTAAGACAACCTAGTCCGTTATTATGTTGATATAATAAAACTTAAGTGTTGCATATTCTTTTATCTTATCTTATACATGTTCATCTTCTATTTAAAAAAAAAAACTTCAAGTCGACATATCAATGAAGAGAGACAAAAAGTGAAACAAATCAATATCAGCTCACTCTGAATTTACATCAAAGAACGTGTTCCATATGCAAGTCATCCTCCATGTAAGAAGAATGAAATGTATCTCATCCATAGCATCCTATACAGGATCATGCATTCCGACTTGCCTATCAAAGTCTGATTCAACGAACCCAGGAATCACAATGAAGAGACAGAATGGGGAAAGGCAGAAGCAGACTGCCAGCACATTACAAACAGGGCCTCATGTTAAGGAGAAATTAAATGAATTAGATTAAATATAATCACAATATTATATACATAAATATGTACGTACGAAAATACACCAATATATATACGTATACTTTTTTTTGTTTTTTTTAAACGGAGAAATCTAAGCCGCTATCCGTTAGATGCGCATTGAGTAAATATCTGGATTGACACAATAGCCTGCAAATCACGCCAATCAAATATTCCGCACTAAACAAGCCTTGTACGACAGGCTCGATCGAGAGAATGTAAGTAGAGAGATTCAAATACAAGACTTTTTGGCGCCATGTCTTCCATACTCCACCAACTCGACCACCTCTTAGGAGGCAGTATCACATTAATGTTAATGTAACATTTAACTGGTAGAAAGATAGTCTAATCAAAGTTCTGATGACTCCTGAACCAACATTTTCTTCATTCTCTTGGGAGGTAAGAGGCCTAGTTGTCAAGTCCCCAGCCACTGAGGTATTGATTCTGCAAAAGAGGAGTGCTCCAACGAGCTTTTGGATTCTCTTAAGGACAATTTTTGTCATTTAGAAGGTGGTTCACCATCCTCTTTACCTCCCATGAAATGTCCAACTCAGTCCCCTTACAAACTAACAAGAGAAACATAAACTATGAAATAGTGGACACAAGTGAAGGAGAAGCTAAAGGGAAAAGGATTTAGAAAGCTTAAGAAGAAAAAGGACAAGAAACTCAACCGGTAAGAGTAACAGATTGATGAGAAAAAAGCAATCTTGAACTAGAAATTGATTCCACCAAGAACTTAGATTCTGTCTAATTTTTGCTAATTCTGATAACAAAGATGGAGGAAGCTACATTCAGAAGATAGACATCAACTCATTGCAGGTCCAAATAAGCAACTCTGCTATAATTGGAGTCTTACACGAATCACCATTGATCAATTTTTTAAGGTTACTTGAACTTGAAGGAAATAAGGTACTGGTTTACCACCATGGTTGTGTCATTAACAGCTCAAATGAAAAAAATGTGGTTGAGTTGGTTAGCTCCACGAACTGAAAGAGAAGGGAGAAAACAGAAGATCAAAGCTTGGAAGAAGAAGACCAAGAAAATTAAAGCAGCAATGAGCGAGAATTGTGATCGGGTAAAAAGAAAGAATGCAGGAGAAGCCAAAAATAGAAAGAATGAAAGAAAAAAGGATAGAGAGAGAGAGAACATGAGAAGTAACAAAGGGAGAATTAAGTCCAATGGAACTGAGAGACAATTTAGGTTATCAGTTTAAACGCACACGAGATGAGATGATGTGTACAGAGAAGGGAAGAAGACAGGATGAGGATGGTGAAGAATAATTAAAAACAAAAGTCTAAATGAAATTTTAATTATTATTAAAAGTAAAAAAAAAATTAAGAACATATGTTTTCAAAATGTTTGACATTTCAAATTTTTAAAAATAATTTGAATGTGAGATAGAAGGTAAATTGTGATTAAATAATAATAATTAAAAAAAACAATTGCCTCTGTACATCAATCCTGAGGGCTACAACATTAGGGGTAAGAAAATAATGGATCTCAATGCTTAACATTCTTCTATACTTGAACCAAATGATCAAAACTGCTCTTCCATATACATAACATAGATATTCTTCATTGGCTTTTGTCATGAGTATGTTTTCCATGTGTATTGGCTTCCATGAGTATGAAATTTAAGAACCAATGACTAACAGCACTAGGATATTGCAGCAGCAGTTTTTGCCCTCTCTCTAACCATTGTCTGAACAAAGAGCTCCCCTGCCCTATAAGAGGATCGAACCTGAAAAGTTCGAACATTTTGAGTTTCCTGTGGGTAGATAAGTTTGTAATGCTTACAGTTTTATAATGCTTAAAAAGGTACAACTTACAACTTGAAAGACTTTTAACTAACACACACATATACATAAATAGTCATCACCAACAACTTACCAGTGGTCCACTGGCTATGTAGCGGAATCCAATAGACTCGCCGTACTCTTTCCAGAAAGCAAACTTCTCTGGTGTAACATACTCTTTGACAGTAAGATGTAATGGAGTTGGCTGCAAGATGCAAGATGTGACCATTTTCAGATGATGAATAAAAGCTCAAAAACCAAATAGCATGTCATTAAGAAAACAGGCCAACATATGCTCAAGCTCAACCATCAATGGCAACATTAAAATCAGTTTAGGCATTATGAATTTGAGCCATACTTAGATGTGCAATTTGAGCCAGGAATCAAACCTACGCGAATATCTCATGGATCCAAAAGTCTCATTAAGCATTTACGACTTAAGTACTCAGCAGGATGCAAGCACTTCCATAATATTTACCTGTAAATACTGCCCCAGAGTCAGAATATCAACATCCACAGCCCTCAAGTCAGCCATAGCTTCTTTCAACTCTTCATCTGACTCTCCAAGGCCCAACATAATAGAAGATTTCGTTACCATTCCCTCCTTGCTGAGTTTTGCATGTTTCAAAACTGACAAACTTTGTTCATACCTGCAGTATATCACTAGACATTAAAATTACAAACAGCATGTATAAGGCATCTGGCTTGAGAGGATGATCAATTTTCCAAAGCTGCTTGGCTAGCAACTGCACATACTCTTAAGGCTATTTTGATTTAATCAATTTTTGTCACGAGCATCCTTGATAATTCCAGGTTTAGCAGAGTAGGTTGCAATTTCAACCTTGCCACACCCCATTCCTTTCTCTCTCTCTCTTTCAAGTGAAGCAATTATTTTCTTTTCACAAACATTCATACATATGTATCAATCTGCTACACTTTCTAATGCCACTTGAGTACCTTAATTAATGTTGAGCAGTTCTCATTATGTATGTGCCTACTGTCGGTTTTGTGGGGGCTGAAGTGGTTAAAACCAAAAAAATTAAACCAACAAGAACCCAAAGGACCTTGTCGTGCAACCCATTCATATACCGAAAAAGCACATAGTGAAAGCATGTACACCATTATACCTTGAACTTGGTCTCAAAATCAAATAGAAGATCTCACGACTATGTCTCCTTCCTCACAGCTGTCTCTTCTTGCTCACTGTTGTGTCTCCTTTGCACCAAGTGAGAAGCACTCCAACGTATCCACCAAAGATCGATTAGAAGACCCAAAGGTTCCCAAAACTAGATGGTGTTTCAATGGGTTATCGTTGATCCTAAAATCCCCAAAAATAAACCATTTAAATGGGGATTTATTGCTCAATACATGAGCTAAATGGCAAAGCTTTTGGTTCTTGTCAGATGGAAGAAGAAAATTGCAAGTTTTGAAGAAGACAAAAGAAAAAAATCAAAGCTGAAACCGTGGAGAGAGGAAAATTAAAAAAAAAACAGCAGCAGCTCTTTTTCAAAAACCAGAAAAACGAAAATCCCTTCTTACTTTTTGACAAAACTAGAGTTAAAAAGGTTTCTTGAAAAAGTCTCAAAATGCCCTTGTTTAAAAGAAGTAAAGGAACAAAGCATAAGGTTAAAATTCACAAGGGTTTAAATATATCCTTATATCCTTATGTTCTCTACATGGACAGCCCATGTCCTTATAAATTTAGCATTGTAAATTTCATTTAATTGCCATTTTTTCACTTTGCCACTTTGCCATTTAATCTCATGCTTCAAAATAATTAAGCATTTGACCCAATTGCCATATAACTATACCATATAATTATATATATGTATTATTTTGTTGAGCAATAAATTTATAGGATATGTCATACATATCAAATAAATTTATCTAGGATTAAATATGTTATCTAATAACATTTATTCTAATACCATATGACGACCAAATATGACGACCAAAATAATTTTAACACTTAAAATTGATTTTATCGTCATATTCATATCTCCATATGATTTACTAGAATAATTTCCTTTTTCTAATCAAATCGTTTCTAGTGTGACTCATTGGAATCCATGTCATGTTGACAATAGAATTAAAACCCCTTTTAATTCTATACATCATAAGCGGTATCTAGCAAAATACATTATAATTACTCAAATGATAGATGATTATTATACACAAATCATGATTCCGAAGTAAAAATTGCCCATGTCAATTTTCTTGTCTCATAATATCTTGAATAAATGCAAGACTGGAATATGTTATTCCTGCCAATTTATTCCTTCTTAATCATATCGCATGCATACAATATTACTTGATCAAGGGCCCATAGATATTATCGCTCATATCTTATACGAGGGACAACGGTATTCTTGATGAACATTTATCCTCTATACAAGTCACGCATACTGTGGCATTATCTGTATAGCTACCTATTACGGTTAGCGTTGGACAATACCAACATATACACATTTCTCATGTAAGGAAATGAACATCTCATACCATAGAATTCACGGCACGTATGAAACATTAATGACATAAACACAATCCTAATAATGTTTCATTTAAGGTATATCGAATACCATAATCTCCATTATGTATCTGTGTGATTAAATCAATAACTCCTTATCGAATGGTTTGCAGAACATCACCATCATTAATCCACACACTAATCTTTTAGTGGTCAATTAATATTCCATGTTAATTACCAAGATTAGCGACATTTCAGAGTAATCATTATTTTCCATTATAGAGTTCTACAATTCGAGTCCTCAACTCGAATAATCCATAAATAATAAAAACTAATGGAACAAAACGATATAAATCATTCAATTCATGAACATAACTATTAGAATACAACCATCCAATGATTGGCTTTTAGATCATAACACTAACAAGCCAATCCTAAACATCTTTATGCATAAAAGCTCGAAACAAGTGTAGCCTCACAAACAAAATGCATCTTTATGCATAAAGAAAAATATACTCAAAGCCAATCTCCAACGTATCTAATACCCATTGATGTACTGTGAACTACATGTTTGGCTTGAGAAAGAGGTTTTGTCAGTGGTTCAGTTGTGTTCCCGACCGAATCAGCTATGCAAACCTTTACATCACCCCTCTCTATGATCTCTCGTATGAGGTGATATCGTCGTAGAACATGCTTGGACCTTTGGTGTGACCTAGGTTCCTTCGCTTGAGCAATAGCTCCATTGTTATCACAATAGAGTTCAATTGGTCCAACGACAATAGGAACTAAATCAAGTTCGGAGATGAACTTCTTGATCCAACATCCCTCTTTGGCCGCTTCGAAAGCAGCTATGTATTCAGCCTTGGTGGTGGAACCAGCTGTGGTCTCTTGTTTAGAACTTTGCCAGCTCACAGCTCCTCCATTGAGGATGAACACATACCCCGATTGTGATCTCATATCATCACGATCGGTCTAGAAACTAGCATCAGTGTAACCCCTTACGACGAGCTCTGAATCCCCGCCATAAACAAGGAACATATCCTTAGACCTTTTCAGGTACTTGAGGATATTCTTGACTGCAGTCTAATGACTTAGGCCTGGAGTAGCCTGATATCTGCTAGTCATACTCAGAGCGTATGATACATCAAGGCGAGTGCATATCATGACGTACATGATAGAGCCAATCGCTGAAGCGCATGAAACTCTACTCATCAAATCCAGCTCACCAAGTGTTGAAGGACACTGGTTTTTACTAAGGTGGATACCATGTGAAATGGGCAAGAAACCTTTCTTGGCATGCTGCATGTTGAACCTCTTTAACACTTTGTCAATATATATACTCAGGCTCAATCCAATGAGTCTCTTAGATCTATCTCTATAGATCTTAATGCCCAAGATACAGGCAGCCTCGCCTAAGTCCTCATTGATGAAGCTTCATTGAGAATACCTTCATCAATGAGGACTTGACGAACTCTAACAAATGAATGTCATTTCCAATGAGAAGTATGTCATCCACATATAACACTAGGAAGACTATTGCATTCCCACTAATTCTTTTGTACACACAAGGTTCTTCCTCGCACTTGACAAAAATAAACATTTTGATTTCCTTGTCAAAGTGCTTGTTCCAACTCCGTGACACTTGCTTCAATCCATAAGTGGATCTTTGAAGCTTGCACACCTTCTCAGTAACTTTTGGATCCACAAAACCTCTGATTGTGTTATATACACATCCTCTTCTAGATCCCTATTTAGAAAAGCAGTTTTGATATCCATTTGTCAAATTTCATAATCATGAAAAGCTGCAATTGCTAGAATGATCCGAATTGACTTAAACATAGCCACTGGCAAGACGGTCTCATCATAATCAACTCCTTGAATCTGTCTGAAACCTTTCACAACTAGTCGTGCTTTGTAAGTAGTCAAACTTCCATCTATGTCTGTCTTCCTTTTGAAACTCCACTTGTTTTCAATGGGTTTTACCCCAATAGGAAGATCAACCAAGCTCCAAACTTGGTTGTCATACATGGACTGTATCTCGGATTTCATGGCTCCAAGCCATTTTTCAGAGTCTGGCCTTTCCATCGCTTCCTTATAGGTCAATGGATCTTCGTTGTCCAACACCGTTACTTCGTGTAGTCCCATATACCTCTCAGGTGCACAGACTACCCTAGTTGACCTTCGCAGTGGAACTACTTCTGGTTGACCTTCCTCCACAACTCCTTGCAGGTCAAGTTCAACTTCGAGTTATGTCGATTCAGTTGGAGGCTAGTCATGAGCCTGTTCTACAACTACTTCTGGAGTTGGCTATACTTGACTCCTACTGAGGTCAACGTGGCTCCCACTAGGCTCGTTATTTTGTAGTGTTTCCTGAATTTCTTCAAGTCTAACATTACTCCCACTACTTCCTCTTGCAAGAAACTCTTTCTCCAAGAACACAACATGTCGAGCAAGAAATACTTTATTCTCTTAAGTTGTGATAGAAGTAGTATTCTTTAGTTTCCTTACGATACCCCACAAAGAAGCACTTGTCTGATTTAGGGCAAGCGTGTCAGACGTTAAATGTTTGACATATGTCTCGCAACCTCAAATCTTTAGAAAAGACATGCTAGGCACTTTGCCAAACCATATCTCATATGGTATCTTTTCTATGGACGTTGATGGAACCCTGTTTAGTGTGAATGCAACAATTTCAAGCGCATATCCCCAAAAAGAGATTGGAAGTTCGGTTTGACTCATCATAGATCAAACCATGTCTAACAAAGTTTGATTTCGCCTCTCGAAAACACCATTCCATTGTGGCATTCCAGAAGGGGCGAGTTGTGAGACGATCCCACACTCTCTAAGATAAGCACCAAACTCATGACTCAAGTATTCGCCTCCACGATCTTATCGCAAGACTTTAATCTTCTTGTCAAGTTGGTTCTTAACTTCTTTCTTAAATTCTTTGAACTTTTCAAAAGATCCAGACTTATGTCCCATTAAATAGACATATCCATATCTAAAGAAATCATCAGTAATCGCGATGAAGTATTGAAAACTATCTCGGGCATTGGTACTCATTGGTCCACATACATCACTATGTATTAGACCCAATAAGTCACTTACCCTCTCACCTTTCTTGGTGAAGGGTATCGTGGACATTTTGCCAAGTAGACAAGATTTGCATGTCCCAATTGATTCCAAATCGAATTGACCAAGAAGTCCTACTTCTTGCAATTTCTTGATACACTCCTCATTTATATGACCTAGGTAACAATGCCACATTAGACTTTTTCAAGAAACCTTTTTAACCCTAGTTTTCTCCAAAAGTAAGAAGGGATTTTCGTTTTTCTGGTTTTTGAAAAAGAGTTGCTACTGTTTTTTTTTTCATCTTCCTCTCTCGACGGTTTCAGCTTTGATTTTTCTCTTTTGTCTTCTTCTATACTTGCGATTTTCTTCTTCCATCTAACAAGAACCAAAAGCTTTACCATTTAGCTCATGTATTGAGCAATAAATCGCCATTTAAATGGTTTATTTTTGGGGATTTTAGGATCAACAATAACCCATTAAAGCACCATCTAGCTTTGGGAACCTTTGGGTCTTCTAATCGATCTTTGGTGGATACGTTGGAGTGCATCTCACTTGGTGCAAAGGAGACACAACCGTGAGCAAGAAGAGACAGCCATGAGAAAGGAGACATAGTCGTGAGATCTTCTATTTGGTTTAGAGACCAAGTTCAAGGTATAATGGTGTACATGCTTTCACTAATTGCTTTTTCGGTATATGAATGGATTTCATGACAAGATCCTTTGGGTTCTTGTTGGGTTTTTTTTTTTTTTTTTAACCACTTCAGCCCTCTCAAAACCGACAGTATAAGCTAATCTTTTGCACGATCTTACTGATGGAAACTTTAAAGGAAATGTAGGAATGGTTGATTATGACTTGAATATCTAATCTGTTTGATAAGCAAACTGTACCAATTTCGTAAGCATTAATGTGATACTCACCCAGCTCGAGGATCTCGAACAATTCTTTGGAGCCTCTTCACAGTCTCAATGTTGTGGGCAAAGACATCTAATCCAGAATGGACCAGAGTTTCCACTGCCTTCAGGTCACCTCGAAAATCAGATGTCAAACATTCAACCATGATCTCAGGCTTGAGTTCCTGCAAAAGGGTCAAGGGTGTAAATGTCCAAAGGCGTGTGACACCACTAATAAATATTCAAGCATAAGATAATTAGTCTGGAACCTTCATAGCTTTAACAGTCTCAGCAAAATGACCGCTACCACCATCAGGTAGATCATCACGATCTACACTAGTAAGAACAATATAATCCACTCTACATAAAAGGCAACAACACGAAAAGCAAGATTATTGAGTTGAGGAACTAGCTCAGTTTCATTAACGAAGGTAACGTGATATGCAACAGTAAAAAGGGTTCGAGTGTAGAAGTGAATACCCCCAACTAGCAACGGCCATAGCAGTATTCAGAGGCTCCAAAGGATCAGGAGGAGGAGGATTTCTGCTGGTTTTAACAGCACAAAATCTACACCCACGTGTACATGTATCCCCTAATACCATTATAGTTGCCGTTGCAATTCCATCTCCTCCACCATTCCAACACTGTCATATTACCATAATGCTTAAGATTATCTAAACAAACACTGACAGCAATAACAACAATGCGTATAAATCAAAAGGATATGAACTTTATGAACGAAACAAGTACCTCCCCAGTGTTATCTCCAAAAATGAAAAAAAAAAAAAGTACCTCTCCAATGTTGGGACATTGAGCTTCTTCGCAAACAGTATTGAGATTTAAGCGAGAGAGCGAGTTCTTGACCTCTTGAAACTTCTCCCCCTGAGGAGCTTTCTGCCTCAACCAATCTGGCTTCTTCAAGTTGGGATCTTTTCCGGTAAACCCACCTGGGTATGGTCTGCTGCTATTGCTTCGTTTCTTGGTTTTGTCGTCATTCACTGAATCACATCGTATTCTCAGAATGCGAGTGTTGAAAGACGAAGGGGGTTTTGAAAGATTGGGGACTGAGGAAGAGAAGGAAGACTTTGAAAGACAGAAATTGTATTGCTCCATCATGTCCTTACTGATTAATGAAGAACAAAGGTAGGATTGGAAATGCGATTCTGATTAATTTGAAGGAATGCTGATTTGGGGTCTCAAAGAGAGAATTACTTCTTGTTTTGAGTTAGTAGCAGTAGTTGCTGGCAGTTGGCTTCATCGAATTCTCCGTCTCTCCGCCAATTTCTTGCTCCTGTGATAACTGTCACGTGGTTTAGTGTCTTAGGAGCCAGTTATTGAATATGCATTATCTGACTAAGCCCAAAAGGTTTTGCCAGTAGGTTGGTAATAGGTTGGACCGGAGGTCAGGCCGAGTAGGACTCCGATTGCCCCCAGCCCAGCCCCCAGCCTAACGTCTTCTTTAATAAAATAACGTCATTCCAACTCATACTTCAGTTAAGTCAACGTACCAAACCCCAAGCTAATTGTCATCTAAACAAAAAGTTTTGCTTCAAGCACTTTATAATTTTCAAAATTTTTCAAATTTAATATAAATATTTAATGTTAACTTTAATAAATTAAACTATTGATCCAAATTTAAAATATCTTTTAATTTTAATCATAAAAAATAACTAATTTTAATTATAATAATTAAATAATTTTGTTACAATTATTAAAAATTATCTAAATTGATATTAATAAATGCTTACAGTATGTCTGTTTACACCGAAAAATGGGTTCAGCCCATTTTTACTGTTTTGGGCCGAAAAAATCCGAAGCCCAAAGAAAGTCTATGGTTCGAAGTCCAGACACCGGCCTTGGCCCATCAGGTTTCAGTGTCCAACAGAGAAGGACATATTAGAGTTGAAGTTGAATTGAGAGTCTAGGAGTCCAAGTTTAAAGAGGAGATAAAACGATGAGGTGATAGACACCAGCTCAAACTCTATCTCTATTGGATAAGATAGGTTTTATCCAAATCTTTATCTTTATCTAGAAAGATAAAATTTTATCAAG
>JAOQMS010000178.1:6166142-6194054 GCA_027563885.1 Erythroxylum longipes
AGGTCCAGACCCTTTTGCGCCATCTTCACAAACTCGGTCTCTGGGATGTTAATCCTACACTTGTTTCTCATTCTCTTCAACCTGGCAATGAAGTCATCTGCTCTTTCTCCAGCGTGCTGAGTGAGCCTGGACAAGTCCGCAATACTGACTTCGGGCTCACTTCTGTAAAACTGGGCGTGGAAAACTCTTGTCATATCTTCCCAGCCGAACACGGAATCCCTCGGCAGTGACACATACCAAGAGAAGGCAGCTCCAGTTAACGAATTCGGGACCAACTTCAAAAGCAGATACTGGTAGTTGTCATAACTAGAAAATTTCGAGCATTGAGTAGTGAACCTTGCTATGTGCTTGATGGAAGACTGCCTGTCTTCCCCTGAAAACAACGTGAAATCTGAGATTTTTGCACCCCTAGGAAAGGTTGCTCTGTCTATGAATTCAGGATAAGGTTTTCTAAACTCAGGTCGGACGATCTGGTTGAACCCGAGGCCATACAATTCTTGGGCGATCTCAGGAAATGCATCCCTGGTAATAGGATCAATGGTCTAAGCGTTCTGCCCGTGCATTGCTTGGCTTATGGTCACCGGCTGCTGAACAGCCTGGTGACCTACACTTCTTAGGAGTACCTGTATCTGGTTGGTCACCAGACTCCCATTGCCCCCTGAGCTCATTCCTTCTTTATAGAGGTGGGGCTGAGTTGACGGTCCAGTGTGGCTGTGGAACTGGACAGGGGTCTTGTAGTTGATGGACATCGGAGGCATGGCAGCATTCGGTGTCTCATCCCTTCTATGCGGTGGCTGGTACGTAGTCGCCAGCTGTTTCTCCTTGTTGGGGCTGTCAATCCTGGTGGACTGCCCCCCATCACCCTCACAGGAGAAATTTCTCCCCCCTTGGTCGCTTTGGCTGGCGACCCTTCACCTCCAATTGGAGTGACTGTAGACGCCACTAGTTGATTTCCCGCGGCCATTAGTAACTTACTGGCCTGCGATTCAGCTTGGCGCAACGCGTCACTCGATTCTACCCTGCCTATGCCTTTGTCTTTCTTTGACATGGCAGATCCAGTGACTGCAGCCAAAATCTCTTTTTGATTACTCCCTATGGTGCTCAAGAGAGTACACGTCTCAGCTGCTGATTTCTCTATGGCCTCCAGAACCTTTGTTAAAAGGATTTCGATGCTGCTTGATTGACTCAACTCAAAAGGCTGAGGTTGGTCTTCTAGCGTTGCTGTTGCAACGTTTTCTATTTCATCACCTCCACCGGGGGAAATGTCAGTACTCTTACTAGATCTTGTTCTCGTCATTGCGTGGGTCCCACCGAGCATGCCAAAAATATGTTTGGCCTTTATTTGACTAAGGGACAACACGTAGCCCTTTGTTGCGGGGTGAATTTATTTGTGAGCGTGCCAGGAATTTAAAGTGATTCCAAACTAAAGAAATAAGGGAAAAGATTGCACCTCGTAATCTGACTGAAATCAAAACGACTGTGTATTGCTAGCAAGGGACAAAAATCTAACAGAAAGAATTTTACTTTATTGGTAAACAATTCAGCAAAACGCAATGACTAAAAAATTGAAAATTGCTAATGACAATTGAAAAGAAAGACTAATGCTAGGAAAAAATAAAGGATTGCCAAAAATAGAAATAAGCTAAATAGGTTTGCTGGGATGCCAAGCTTTGATATGTGAGATGTTGGAGAGACTTCTTTCTACTTCAAAACTTCTATTTATAGTCAAAGATGTTGAGTGTCCCACTACAATTCAACTTGTAATCTTGATAAAATTTTATCTTTCTAGATAAAGATAAAGATTTGGATAAAACCTATCTTATCTAATAGAGATAGAGTTTGGGCTAGTGTCTATCACCTCGTCGTTTTATCTCCTCTTTAAACTTGGACTCCTAGACTCCCAATTCAATTCCAACTCTAATACGTCCTTCTCTGCTGGACACTGAAACCTGATGGACCAAGGCCGGTGTCTGGACTTCGAACCATGGGCTTTCTTTGGGCTTCGGGTTTTTTTGGCCTAAAACAGTAAAAATAGGCCGAACCCATTTTTCTGTGTAAACAATATCATAACAATATTAAAATTAGTACAAGTTTTGTGTGGAGTAGATAAAAATATTATTCTTTAAAAAATATATAAAAAAGAATAAATAAGTCATGAACAATAAATAATAAGGTTAAAAAAACCATAATATTAAAAAACTAAAATCAAATAATTAATTAAGTAATCTTATTAAATTTAATTCACCCTAAATAAAATTAATTACACTGATAAAATAAATATAATTAAACATTAACTAAAGCTAAATTAGTAAAACTCTTAATTTTATCCAATTCCTAACCCTAAAATTCACAAAACTCTTAATTTTATCCAATTCCTAACCTTAGAATTCACAATGTCCTTACACAAAAAGTATAGTTTCGTCCCTCTTTATCATTTGACTGGCATTCCTCTTCACAATCACCAATGTTCCTCTTTATCCCTCCTTATTTTCTTCCCATATAAAGCTCAACCCTCTTTTCTCTTATATGGTAACTAGTAATTACTTGATCTCCCTTCTTTTGCGTACTACCATGTTTTCCACTCTTGTACTTCCATTTTAAGTTGTTTGGTTCTACCCACTTGTGTTTGGCTTTATCTTTGTAAGTGTGTTAAGTAGTATGGTTGTTACACCAAGTAGTTAGACTTTCTTTCTTATTACTTAATTAACTACTAAAAATCTATCTATAAGGTTCACAATAAGAAACAAGGTCTCATCCATCAATTCAAAATTACAGTGCACCTGCAAATTACATTAATTTATTAGTCATTCAGATAAAAACCAAATAATTGACTTTTATAGTTAGAATGAGAATATATTTGAATTTCTTTGCCTTTATCAACCCGTCAATAAGGATACCTCTCATCCTCTAGTTAATGTCAAATTTTTTTATGCTATATAGCTTGTAAAGGTACATAATGCAATCTCTAAGACAAAATATAATAGGCAAATATTCGATCCAATAGAAACTTGACCATAAAAAAAGATGTAAATTTTATGTAATTAAATGGTTGATACTCTCTAAGAAGTTGTCTGTTTATTGGATATTTTAATCACAAATCTCATTATTCTTTTAAAAAAAATTGTAGGCTTAGAGATAGTTACATATGTTAGGGTGACTAGTTTTTTCTTCATTATCTTTTAGCTCTTCCACTCATTTAGATTTTGAGTTAGAAAAATTCTCAATTTAATTTTATGAATCGATGTCTTTAAGGCTACTTTCTATGATACTTGTACAACCAATTTGCAAATTAAGATTAAGAGCTATTAGGTTCTTTATTCCTTTAGAATGTAATTGATGCATATTCCATTAGTGGCATCTATAAAATATTAAGTGTTAAATGTGTCATTAATGTGATTATTGCAGTGACAATCCTAAACTTATATAATCATCATCATACACTAATACAATAATAAGTTTTAATGTTCAAATTTTGGCTTGCTATTATAGGTTAAATATTCTAATAAGGACTTCATGAGTGATCATAATCTCGATCATAGATTTTATGAATATCCTAGTTATCCAATGAGAATACATTTGTTATTAATTTAAAAACTCTTGTGTATAATGTTTATATAATAAAATAAAAAAATTTCAAGTTGGGAGATACTATTTTCTTAAATGATATGATGAAAAATTTATTAAGAGAGTTGTTGAAGTAATTCAAAAATTAAGGAGTATCAATGTTAAAGAAGGCGAATGAAACAAGTACTACTAAAACAAGAACAATAAAAATGTTTAAGGAGAAAATGAAGCTCATGAAGCAAGACACAAATTTGTTGTCTAAAGAGAAAAAATAGTTGAAGTTTATGTCAATGAATATTATAATAAGATTTGTTATGGTTATGATTATAGTTATGGCACTTGTTATTTTCAACCATATTAAGGGGAAATGACATTGAATTATAATGTTAAATATCAAACTTGACTTATGTGAAGTGTAATGAATATGCCTTCCTGGTTACATTTTATGGAATTATGACTAGAATTGTTATATTTCCTATATTTTTGCACTTGTCCTTTTTATAATAATTTATTTGAACTTTTAATTTTTTAAGGTTCATTTGGCCGCCTATTTGTAATTTTGGTTCTACCTAGTATGACTTTTTTAGTTAGAGGATGTATTATCTCTACATCAGTTGAGGGTTAGAAATTTTCACTTCTAATAAGTAGTAGCATATGGTCATACAATCTTAAGAAGTGACCAATCTTAAAGCACAGATCTACAAACATCTCAACCTTTTGTTTTGAATGATAGATTGCAATTATCATATGGTTTCAAAAGTATCTGTATAGGTCTAATGCTCAAAAACTACATGTTATTGTCTACCAATCTACATAATATATTTTTCATCATCATTTGAAACTTTATGAGTACCATCTCCATTTCAGACTATTCTTCGTTATATTACATCTTTTTTCTTTTCCATCTTCTTCTCTATAGTTAGTGAAATGCATAACTTCCATTTATCTACAAAATATCTCCTATACACATTCCTCTTCATCACCATGATTCTAATTATTTCAAGCATGCTAATTACTGGATTGTTTCTAGTTAATAAGATCTACCCATTAAAAGTTTCACTCATGTTGTTGTCAACTACGAATATTTGGATTCAAAAGATTGGTAACTTCTTTTTCACCTCTCTTTAGCATATTTAAATAAAGTTGAAGCACTTTTAGCTTTATTTTATTAAACCTCTTAAACTACTCGTTAAAATCTTCTACATAAGTGGACCATGCATAATTCTAAATCTACTTTCTAAGCTTCTTTCCCTTCCAATTTCTATGTCAATTATGTTATATATGTCTGTTACATATTTGGTGAAAATAAAGATACCTTCCATATACTATATATAAATTTAAGTCCTTCGACATCATCTAGTTTCAAATTAGACGCTAGTAGATTCATGAACCAACTATATGAATTAGTGTTTTCTACCTCCACAACAGCCTATGCTAATTGATTCACATTTCTATTATGATCCCTATCTATTGCACTTAGTAATTATATATGGAACTTCTTCTTAAGAAAGCAACCAACTATTTCAAAAATAGGTTTCAAATGCCTCCATCCTCTTCTCATGGCATTAAAACAAATATATACCTTTTAAACTGTTTAAAAAAAAGATAACGAAGTATGAATAAGATGTATTACAAAAAGAATAATGAAGTATGAATAATAAGTATGAAATTTTCAATTTTCATTACCTATAGTAAGGAAGTGTCTTGATTCCTTGATACCTGTAACTCCACTATTTATAAAAGATTACTTAAGTTAAATGCAATATCCCTATAGCGTTGCATATTCATTAACATAATTTGTTACCCTCTCTTTTCTTAATATCATTTTTACTCTTCTACATATGCTTAATTTAGTAAAAATATTGAGCTTTTCATTGCACTCTTTAACTATTTTTTGGAAGACATACTAGCCTTCTCAAGAATTTTGTCCCTGAAATGTCTCATTGGGAATTTAGTATAAATTAATTTTGGTTTGTTAGATCTAAAACATCTATAATCAAGTTTATAAGTCTTTACTTTGAAATATCTTTCATTTATGTCATATCCAACATACAACTCTCAAGGGAATTTGTTAATATAACCAACTCTGATCATATTACTCTCACTCTTTTTTAATCTTACATTGTTTCTTGATTGTAATGTATAACTATCAACATCTTTAAATTCTTTTACAATTTTTAACTCCATTGCCAATCTCTACTATTGTGCTAAATTTGTTATATTATGCCTAATACTTGAACTTGGTCTTTTTAGAGCTGTAACGAGCCCTTCTCTACTAAGATATTCATTTCTATCAATAAAATTACCACAATCAATTGAATAAATTTTAACTAGTTGATGGTCATCCAAAATATCTACATAGAAATCAGGTTGTAGATATTCAACATATTCATCCACATGTACATCCATATGTATATTACCATATTCATCGTCATGTTCATCATCATCATGGTCACCAATATGTTCATCTTCCCTAATTATATGTAATATGTCAAGAGCAAGGATAGTGTATCTAAATTGTGGGTTACATTTATATCAACAATCCCATAAATATCATAAGGTTTGCTAGCTCAATATAGCTTTTGTTTGATTTAATAAGTCTCAATTACTCTTTAAAGTTAAAATTAGGTACCCTATAGTATGATTTATCAACTTGATGGTTGCACCTAAATCCTTTCTCATTTCACATATTTGCATATAACTAACATTATCAAGGTCAACATTTTCAAAGATATCGATATTCCCATTAACATATTTGAATTCAAGTTTTAATATGAACTTTGTACCATAAAAAGCTTTATACCTTTTTACTAAGCCATAGTAACCTATTTTTAGCCTTTAGAGAACATTAAAAGCAGTACAAGTCATTAAATCTTAATGCCTAAATCAATTATTGTTTAAAAATGATAATTCAAACTACTATGTATATTTCAAAAGGCATGAACAAATGTCAATGCTACTATCAAAAACATAAAACTCTGTAAAGAACATTGTGGATAAAATATTCAAGTTGTATGCTTATCGATAACTTTGGTTTTGCTATGAATGACTTTGTTTACGCACCTTTAAGGGAAGAAAAAAATACAAGTCGGCTTATAATGCATCTTACTGATATCAAATCTCAACCTTTCCAAAATTAGATATATTAACTTAATAGAAGTAATTCGATGATATAAGTTATGGGTTAAAAATGTAAGTTACGAGTTAACAATTTCTCTTTAGCATTTAGCAAAAGAAAAACAAATTGGTTAACAAGTTCTTAACTTGATAATAAGTGTCTTAAAACCAACTCAAGACTTTTCATTAGTGCCTTACTCAACAGAGGGGTAATGGAAGATTCTACTGTGATGGATTTTGGATTTTGGAGGTGAGAATTATGATTGATTGTGTCTATTATTCTTTCATTCTTACGTTATTCTATCAATAACAAGGACATGTTACAAAACTCCTCTAAAGTCGTTGCAATAAGACAAATGAATTATAAAATCCTTAGAATCCAAAAACAAATTAAAGGTTGGAATTTGGAAGCATATTGTTCTTGGCTAGCTGGGAATGAGATCTTTTAGGCTTGGTTTGAGAGAGCGGTGGCAATTGACAACCTGCTGAAATGATAAATACTCAAAAAGTACTTATGTGTTTGGAATTGTTGTTTTGGTAACTGCTGAAACGTAAAAATAGGTGTTTGGCAAGTGCGGTTGCGGTTGCGATTGCTAAAAAGAGATAAAATGACTAAAAAGCCTATTAATTTAATAAATATTAATTGTTATATAAATAATTAAAAATATATTATTAGTCATACAAATTTAAAATTATAAATAAGAAAATATTAAATTAATAAGAAAATATAAATAAAATAAATTTAGTAAATAAAGTATTTCATAAAAATATATTATTAGTCATATTAATTAAGAGTATAATGGAAAATAATACTTGTAGTGAAGGTTATTAATGGAAAGTAAAATGTCTACCGTTGAAGCAGTTTCCTACCGCAATTCTCTTTCTGTTTATTGATTTCTGCGGTGACACCACACTTTTCTCTAACGTCCGATTGTTTACCGCAGATCCAAACATGTGACTGCATTTGAAAACTGCAATGAATAAGTATTTATTCCCACCGCATGGCAAATTCAAACGCAACCTTAATGAATTACTTAAAAGGAGCATATAAATTGCATTAGAAAGTTGCTACCTTTGTAAGTGAGATTGGATCCACCTAATACTACACATATATTGTTGTAGGATATACCTACAACCAAATAATAATATAGAACTTGGATATCACTCAATAATAACAAAACAAATAGTTAACCAACCTCTTTATAATCTTTTAGTTCTTATTCAATGCTTAGAACTTTGTTAAGCTTATTTTTCTTGCTTAATATAAGACAACAATATTATTGTTTCAAGATAAAAGAAGAGATTAGGTGGTCAGAAACCACACGACTAGGAACATTCAATCATCAGTATGTCCCAATGTACCAACATCTTCCAACATATCACTCCTTTTTATATAATGTAGGTCCTTTTTATACAATTTTGGTGGGTATGGATGCGTGATTGCCTCCTATGTGGTCAAAAATAGATAAAGAGGAAGCATGTAGTACAAGATGTTGGTACAATGGGACATAAAAAGGGGGGAAAAAAAAAAGACAAGGACACAACATTCTTATGCTTAAAACGCTTAGTCAAACAAAGACTAATACAAGTGAAAACTATTTCAAAACCGAACAACTTAAAATGGAAGCAAAGAAGTGGAATACACGGTTGTAAAGAAGGGAAGAGAGATTGAGTAATTTCTAGTTACCATATAAGAGAATAAAGAGTTGAGCTACATAGAGATTAGAGGGAAACAATGAAGAGGGATGAAAAAGAATGCTAGCGATGTTGAAGAGGGATGCAGAAGGATGATAACAAGAAATAAAATTAAGAGTTTTGTTAGGAAAATTCAGGATTTTAAGGTTAGGAATTAGATAAAATTATGAGTTTTGCTGATTAGGTGTTTAATTAATAATTAATTATATTATATTTTAATATAATTAATTTATATAGCGTAAATTAAATTATTTCATTTTAAACTTTTTTGAAAAGGAGATGAAGCTCAAAGAGTTACTTAAGGCACAACAACTTCTACATGCCAACTTCATGCCATCTCAGAGATCTATTTTTATTCAATCATTGTTAAAAACTGATTAGAGAATTCGTGCAGCCCTATTGAATTGAATCCGAGCCTCAAAAGGACACAAACACAAGTTGCTGAAACTTTTCACAAACACCAAGTGAAAGGGATATAGGGACAAACAAATATTACACAGTAACTCATGGTAGGTCAAAATTACTTGCATTTCACTTCAACTCAATAACAAACAGGACCTAGTGAGCCGTGTGTTGTTGAATAAATTCATCATCATACCTTCTTACTGTTTTTCCTTCCTCTACTTTTTTATGCATTTAAAGCATTTCTGTGATCGGTAACGAGGAATTGTGGATCAATGAGTTTTGGTCGAGTTTTCATCAGCGTCTTCAGAATCTTCTGAATCTGAACCGTCAACCATTTTCTCAAGTGAATCCACATCACCAGCCTCAGAAAGAGTATGCAAGCGAAGCTTCTCAGCATCATTACTGTTGAATCACAATTGTGAAGTTTTTTATTTCAACTAAACAGGAAAATAAAACATGCTTAAAGTGTATTTTATCATTTTGAATCGAGGGATAGAGGCATACTCTGTGACCCCAAAGATTTCCTTCACAATTAAGGAGCTATCCCTCTCACAGAACTCTGGCAACTAGTCATGAAACAAAAAGCACAATCAAGGAACTAATATCACGGAAAGAAAAACCATAAGTAAGAGTGTCTAACATAAAAACTAAGCAAAACACAAACAACATTGATTAGTTAAGTATGTTATTAGCTGAAGATTTGATTCTACGGATCCCATGAACATGATACACTTATTTAGAAAAAAAAACAAAAAAAAGGAATTTTGAAATTACCATGTTGACCACTATGACTTTCAACATGCAAATCTTCATCTCTTCAACAACCCAATCATCATTGGAAAACCCAAACGATATGACAAAAATATGACAAATGCTCCAAAACATGTTCAACTCATCGATGATAGTCAATAACATTTTACAATATATCTAGACATAAAGCACAAGATATCATCAACTGAGTTTCAAGAGATTGGATGCAAATGACCAGGAAAATTATCTTTATAAGTATCAACATATGCCCATTAGACAGTTCACAATGTAGGTAAACACTACATTAAATGAATATATATCTTGAGGACATTCAAAAGAATATCCAAAGGTGGTTCTAGAAAAGACATTTAGATTGCAAGACCAAAATAAAAAGCAAGCATGCAATTCAGTGACAAAATTTCATACTGTCAATCAATCACTTGCCTCCGACAAGTAGAACAGCTTCCCAAAAAGTGCCTGTACTGCCAGCTTCCTTTTAAATCCCTTTTCAGTATACCCAGACACTTCCATTACAACAGGGCCTGAAAAGTATAGAAAAGGTACCAAGAATTAAATTAAGACAGCATGGTTCTACTAATTTTAAGTTCCCTTCTAAGGCAATTTTTCACTTTGTTTATGTTATTTGCCCTTTACCAACTCATTTACAAATCAACTAATAAGCTGAAAATATAAAAACATGCGCAAATTGCATCTAATTACCAGTATAATTTAGTTTTACAGTTCATAGCCACAAGTAAAACATTATCATAATTTTTCAAATCAAGCCACAGTAAAACATTATTGTAGACAAGTCACCTTTCTCCTGCACAATCCTTCTTGAAATTTCATTTAGAATTTCAGAAACCTGAGAATCATCCAACATTGAAGCGTTCCTGAGCAGGATTAAGTTTGAAACAAGTTCTGGATTAAATGGCTTCTCATTCAGGGCATAGCGAATGTACTTGCGTAAAATATCCTCCATGCTAAAACCTGTCTGGATATGAATTAGCAGTTACCGTTAAAAAAACAAACACTTGAGCTTGCATGTAAGATATGCAATAGGTCAACAACAAAATGCACGTCCGTTGAAGAGATACAGACTAATTGAAATGCATTGACTGACGTATGAGATCAATCAACTATCAAATCGTACTTCAGAACACCATGATAGAAACTTTGGTTTTGATGTTCGATTTTCAACTCATTAAACAGAAGTGATACACTAGCTCATTGAAATCCATTCTGGTTTTTTTTTAAAAAAATACTTTGCATTCTGAGTCCTGTGTTACAATAACCAGCGTCCAAGCTAAATCAGTCAACAAAACTAACCAGCATAAATGTGCAAACATAAACAATTTCGAATGTTGAAATTAATAATGCAGATAAATTGTAAGAAAAATTTTAATAAGCAGTAGAAAAAAATGAAGCTTCAGGAGTGAAACTGAGCCACCTTTTGCTGAAGCCCTTTTAAAGCCGCATATTGTAATGCATCTCCTCCTTTATGAAACAACTCATCTATTGATCTACATAGAATTGCATTTTTACCGACCTGATAATCACACAAGAAGTTCGCCAAAATTGAAACAAAACTCTCAATTATAACCAATTAACTCGAGTAAATTTATGAAACGAACCAGCTTACGGCGCTTGTGTTTAGGAGAGGAGAACTTCTTAACGGTCTTAACAACAGCAATGACGAAAGTGGCGCCAACATAAGCCAAAGGGACAGCGAGAATCCATGGGAAAGAGCTCTGGCCAACTCTGGGACCAGGTATTGCCTGAGTAACAGAACCAGTAAACTCCACCAAGTCCAAAGCTTTCTCCTGAATCCATGGCAAATCTTCCTCGACCTCAATTTCTTCCTCTTCATTCTGTTGTTTATTATCCTTATTAATGACGGGGTCTTTCTCGCTTCTCTTGGCTGCAGGTAATAGGGTGATTACTCTGCTTCTGAATTTGTGTTGAAAAGAAACTGCGGAAGAAGGAAAAAAGGGCGGTTTGGGAAATTTGGGGGATAGGAACAATTGGTTGGGGCAACAAGATGGTGATGATGAAGAAGATGAAGCAGCTGTTGCTGTGAGAAGAGCCATTTCGGGGTTGAGAACAACGATGAGCTCTCCTTACCTCAAGAAATTACTTGAATCAGTTCATAGGTTTCTCTAGGGTTTTAATTAAACAAGATACGTTACATCATCCTTCCTAGTTCCTACTCTTGTTTTATTCTTTCTTTTAAAATTTTCCGAACTAAAGCTTCAACTTGCAAATCATGTCATAATTAAAATAGAGTATTCAATTTTTTCTTAAAATATTTTTCTAAAGTTTTGTTAAAAGATAGATTCAATTTAATTAATATTTATATATTTCAATATATTTTTATTTTTCATTTATTTTTTCAAAATTTTTTAAAAATATATTTTAATTATTAAAATATAAACTAACTTCTTAATTAAAAGACTTTCAAATTTATCAGTTATTTTTTAAAATTTGTAATTTTAATTATTAATATATAAACAAACAACTTCTTAAATTAAAAGCCGTTAAAAAAAGAGTGCTTTGCTTCGTCAGTTTGACTACCCTACAATTTCTTAAAAAGGAAAAAAGGGTTCACTCTACTCTCTACATCTTACGGAGCTTTTACTAAAATTTGTTATTATTGTTGTATTCTCTATCGAATAATATTATCAAATTAGTTTTAAGAATGATTTAATTGGTAAAGTAAAAGAAAAAATATAAACGAATAATTGCATAAAAACAATAAAATACGAACAGGATAAAAAATTCAAAACCAAAATAAAAAGATAAAATAAAAAATAAATATTTTAAAAAAATAAAACTAGACAGAAAGTATAATAATAATAATAATAATATAAATATAAATATAAATGTGAGTAATAAAATAAATAATAAAAAATATAAAAAGGCAAAGAATAAAAATAAAAGATAAAATAAATAAATAAACAAGGGAGAAGACAAAACAAACAATTGAAAAAAATATTTAGGCTAAGTAAGGAAATATTTAGGAAGTACTATAAATAAAATTTTTGGGCTAATTACAAGAAAGTAGACTCAAGAAAAATATTTAAAAGACTTATGAGAAAGAGAATAATCTCTTTATATAATATCCTTTATCCGTATCCTAGTTCTCAAAAGTTTTTTATTAAAAGAAGTCCTCAGTAAGCTCCAACAGAATTGTATCATCTCTGATCACATCCCTCAATTTTTCTTAGGTCTTCCTCTTTTCTTTTTACAATCCTCATAAGTGCAATCTCCTTATATCTTTTCAATGGGACATCATGATGTCTCTTCTTAATATATTTAAACTATCTAAGCCTTGTCTTTCTTAGTTTGTATTAATGTTAGCCACACTTAATTTATATCTTATTAGTACATTCTTGATCTTGTCTCTTGTAATAAGGTTATACATCTAATGAAATATTCTTATCTTTGCCACTATTAACTTATGGCTATGCACTTATTTGATAGGCCAACACTTTTTTTTCGTAAAACACGGTCAACCTAATTGTTAAATGGTAGAGTTTACCTTTTAGCTTGAGTGGTATCTTCTTGTCATATAAAACTTATGATGCATCCCTCCATTTGGGTCACCCTAATTTGATACTTGAACTATTTATTCATTGATTTCGCCATTGCTTTAGATGATAGATTCTAGGAACTTAGACCACTCTTTTTGTGGTATAATGTTTAATTCAATATTTACACCCACATTGAATGTTATCTTATGAATCAAAAAGTTTCACTTTAAATACTCACTCTTAGTTCTGTTAAATTCCTTTGACTCTATTTTATCCCTCTAAAGTTCTAGCTTGACATGAGATCATCTTTTGTCTCATCCACAAAAACAATGTTATCAACAAACAACATACATCAAATAAGATCTCCTTGAATATTTTTGTTGAGCTCATTAAGTATACTTACTAAGGGCGAACAGGATGGACGACCACGAAATTCATCCCGTTCGTCCAATTAATCTGACGGTTCATATCGTTTAACTTGACATCTTATCACGCTTTGTCCCCTTTTGTATCGTTTTCTACTCAGTTTTCTCCCACTTCAAACAATGGGCCCTTTTATCTTCTCCTCTGTCAAACAATTCTCTCTCTCTCCGCTCTCAAATTATTTTCTTTCTCCTTCTCAAACGGTTCTCTCTCCCTTCTCTCTCAAGCGATTTTCTTGCTCAACCACGTAAAACCAATCTTGCCGAGAGGCCCATAGATGTCTCATCTCCATAGATCGTGTCCTCATCTACATGTTGGTTGCCGTTTTGTATGGGTTATGTTTACAGATCTGTTGCAAATGTTGTTGGTTGTCGTTTTGTATGGGTTTTGTCTACAAATCTGTTGCAGGTGTTCTTGTTCAATTTTGGAATTGGATCTGTGATTCTCACAAGTTTGTGGATCTTGTAATGGCACCGGCTACGAAAACGAGTAGTCGATCTCGAAGAACGGGAGTCAAGGAAAATGGAGTCAAAGTTGAGGAAGGTGTCAATGTTTTCAAGTCCGATAAGTTCAACCCCGATGCTTTTGTTCAATCCAAGTGTTTTCTCAACGACAAGGTTTCCTTGTCTTTTTCAATTTTATTTTCCCTCTGTTCAAGACAAAGTTATATTATTTCCCTATTTGTAGGAAATAAGGCAATTGTGCTCTTATCTTATGGATTTGAAGAAAGCTTCTGCTGAAGAAATGCGTAAAAGTGTTTATGCTAACTATACTGCTTTTTAAGTATACTTACTAAGGGCGAACGGGATGGACGAACACGAAATTTATCCCGTTGGTCCAATTAATCTGACGGTTCACATCATTTAGCTTGACATCTTATCACGCTTTGTCCCCTTTTCTATCATTTTCTACGCAGTTTTCTCCCACTTCAAACAATGGGCCCTTTTATCTTCTCCTCTGTCAATTGATTCTCTCTCTCTCCTCTCTCAAATTATTTTCTTTCTCCTTCTCAAACGGTTCTCTTTCCCTTCTCTCTCAAGCGATTTTCTTGCTCAACCACGTAAAACCAATCTTGCCGAGAGGCACATGGATGTCTTATCTCTATAGATCGTGTCCTCATCTACATGTTGGTTGACGTTTTGTATGGGTTATGCTTACAGATCTGTTGCAGGTGTTGTTGGTTGTCGTTTTGTATGGGTTTTGTTTACAGATCTGTTGCAGGTGTTCTTGTTCAATTTTGGAATTGGATTTGTGATTCTCAAAAGTTTGTGGATCTTGTAATGGCACCAGCTGCGAAAACAAGTATTCGGTCTCGAAGAACGGGAGTCAAGGAAAATGGAGCCAAAGTCGAGGAAGGTGTCAATGTTTTCAAGTCCGATAAGTTCGACCCCGACGCTTTTGTTCAATCCAAGTGTTTTCTCAACGACAAGGTTTCCTTGGCTTTTTCAATTTTATTTTCCCTCTGTTTAAGACAAAGTTATATTATTTCCCTATTTGCAGGAAATAAGGAAATTGTGCTCTTATCTTATGGATTTGAAGAAAGCTTCTGCTGAAGAAATGCGTAAAAGTGTTTATAAACAAGATATTTTCCTAATTATTTTATTCTGGTTATTATTTTCAACGCTAGGCTTTTGATTTTTCGTTGACTTGGGGTTTCGTTGTTATGTTGGTGGCCTGAAGATTTGGAAGCAGAAGTTGGTTCAAATGGGTGCTACGATTGAGGACCGCTTGTCCAAGAAGGTCACTAATGTTTTTGCCGTTAGCATGCGTTCGTCAAAGGAGTTAAGTTTCTGTTCAAATTCTTGGTCCCCCTAAAATCTAGTTGTTTATGTTCTTATTTTATTTGATGTTAATTGCTTGCTCCAGAAAGTACTTCTTTATCAATGGCTTGAGGAGGTCAGGCGAGCGAGTGTCTGAAGATCTATACCATATAGAAGTTGATAAGGAAGAAGGAACCAGTCCTGACAAGTCTTTTGTTCCAAAATCCGTTAATGGAAGCAGTAATGTATGACGGTGAAGTGCCACCTCACAAAAAGATCAAGTCTTGTCCGGAGAATGTGAAAAGTTCAGAGCTTTGCACTGGTGGGCTTGGGTACAGTAGTAGGTCTCCCCTACTTTTATCATCTTTAGTGTCAAATTCTTTCATGATGGGTTTGGTGGATTAATAATTTGAGCAATCAAATTTTGACGTATTCAACCTTTCTCAAGATTTCATATATGAAGATGAGTTCAACGACTTTGTAGAAAGTGGTCGACTTTCTGATCTTGTTGTTGCCTTCTCACACGAGGGACCTACCAAGGAATATGTGCAACACAAAATGATGGAGAAGGTACTCTCTCTTTCACCTACCTCCTGAACAGCGAACATAATATTTCGGTTTAAATATATCAAGTTAAATTGAAGCACTAAGCACATATCTTCCTCTTGTGTAGGCCTCCGATATCTAGAACATGATTTCTCAGGGAGGATACTTGTACGTTTTTGGTGATGCGAAGGGAATGGCCAAAGATGTCCATAGGACTCTGCATACAATTATACAAGAACAGGTATTGACTGCTTAATTTAAATTAAACGCAATGAAATGTTAATGTGGCTATTGCTAGAATGAACTAACACCAAAGTATTGGTTTGGTACTCTTTCGCGGTGTCATTAACTAGAGGCATTTCTTGTCCTGATTCAGGGATCTATGGACAGCTCCAAGGCTGAGAGCATGGTAAAGAGCTTGCAAATGAATGCCAAATACTTACGTGATGTATGGTAACATATCTTCCAACTCCGGTGTTCGCAACAAAGTTTGTTGGAAAAATCTCATGATAAGGCGGATTCTGAGACTAAGCCTTCCCAGTGCTCTTTACATGGAAGCCATTGCCCGTGTGATGGTTGAACTTGCTGTCCTTTCACAAATTTTTTCTACCCTTTGCATTTGAATTCTTTCGTTATATATTTTGATCTTTGTAAGTTATATGTGTAATACGAATAGGCTTAGTTTATGAGACCCTTAATTTGTATGAACTAGCAAAATTGGTTCGAGATGATGGACACTCCTACATATAAACTGTTGGACGTTTAAATTGTAAGCTTTCTTAGAGTTTGGTGATTTTAGAGACACTTGTCTGCTGATGCATCTGAAGCCTGCCTGGTAAAAATTAAAACGGCTACAAACATTATTGAAATAACCTTAAAATTCTGGTTTTTAAAGATTGAGGAAGGTATCAACTGTGACGACATCAAGTAGTAACACATGATTCTTATTCTTTATGCTTTAGTCTAGTTTGTATATATGTATATATTAAAAAAATTATGCACCAGAAACAAGGAAATTAATGGGGTTGACGCTTTTGGATTCCTGAACTTCAAAGTCACCTTTTGGATTCCTGAACTTCAAAGTCATGCGATTACGTCCTAATTCTGTGTCCTTTCTTGAAATGTAGGAGTAAGGATATGTTACAATATGCCAGACATGTTAAGGAGAAGGAAGCTAGAAGAGTATGCGGATATGTAATAGGCTCTTGAACTTCAGAGTCGGAAATTAATTGAGCTGAAGCTTCTGGATGTGAAACACGCCGTTTCTATGTCCAAAAAGAAAATGAATATGAAATCACCAAACTCTTGTCCCCTCATGTTTTGTTCATCTTTATCTCTACTTTAGGATTAGGATTGCCTTACGAAAAGCTTTAAAGTATCAAAAGGTCATTGGTCATCAAGAGTGTTGATCGTATCATTTAATTGAATGATCTACGAAATATCAGCATATGTGCTTTCTTCTTTGCTAATTGTTCTTCTACAATATTTTTGAAAAACCTAATTGTCCTTGAGAAAAGTACTTATGAAAAACATTATAAGAAAATTTGCATGTTTATGATATAAAATTCAGATATTATTGATCATTTTAACAATGTTCTTGCAAATACAATCTGATATCAATTGAAGCATCACGTAAGATACAGTATTTGCAATTTGAAGGTCACTACAACCAATCAATAAAACTGAAAATAATTGAAGAGTCCTCCAAGAATACAAATTGACAAGCACACTGCATCTAAAATGCCACACGTACCATTTGAATCGCAGGTTACCTACTTACTTTGTGTTGCCCTTTCATAACAAGGGAAAAGACTCAAGGTGTTTAAGTCACTTTATGCCACCATTTCGTTATTAATTGGATCTTAGGTTTCTCTGCAAAGTTCAAACCCAAATAATATTGCCGTTAACACAGATGAAGAGAAGGGCAAAGTACTTCTGAACAATGACTCACATTATGTTCATTAAGCACATTCAAGCCATGCCCATGGAAGGGGAAAAAGATGATACAAGATGATATCTACTCGTCACTTTCAGAGGGAAATTGTTTACCCTGCACGTCACCCTTATACATAGGCAATGCAATGGACCCTTTTGCTCTTTCTGTGCTTGGAGTTCTCGTGATTGCAAGTCATGTTATCTTTTAATTTGTTTTTTTTTGTTGTCGTAGTCTTCACGTCTTTGAAAAGCTTCAGTATACTATTTTCACTTTATGTCACAAATCAGACTGAAACTACATTACTAGAGTGAAACTAGACTACTAGAGTATAAAACAATCCAAATTTGACTTTTACGTTAGCCAAATTTTGGACTACATAGTTTAAGTGGTCTTTCAATAAATAGTTAATATTATTTATTAATTCAATCAATGAATATACTCTGTTATTAGTTAACTACTCATCAAATTAGCAACGGCTAATGAAAAACAGGCCATAATGAAAATACCATGGAATAGTAGAAACATCTTCCATACGCGTTGACATTAGCTTAACTTCTGGAGGGATAAAAAAGTTTTGGACCAAACTCCGCACAATCAATGGAACTATTATACGAAGCACCACTTCCAGCCTCCATCTTCATGTTGATAACCCTGTTCTTTATCACGTCCACCAAATTCAATGCGAGCGCCACCACAAATCCCGCCACAAATCTCACTCACAAATCCCGCCGCAAATCTCGCTTGTACGTGGATCCAAGACCTTCAACCATCACCCTATTGTTCAAAATTGCCTCTTTTGTTTGATCAAATGAAGCCAACTGTGACGCATTTACTATCACCGTCAATGAAGACCCACTCCATAGGCTTGTTATACCTTCCTGTTTCGACATCTTCGTAATAACACAAACCAATGCAAGTCATGGAGTAGACTGTTTGTAGAAGAATGATAGCGGAAACCAACGCCGCAACAACTTTACTACTGTTAGCGGGGATAGCTTTTCTTCCGGTTACAGGAAACCTAACCACCTAACGAGTGATATGGAGGTGCAACGATATCATTCTATGAGCTCTCATGGTGCTAAAGGTAAACTTTGTGTATGGTTTGTTTGTGTTCTTGGGTGGATTAGAGATGAATTTTGTTTTAATTCGATGTTGTGGTGATTCTATCGCGAACTATGGCATGCCTGTACCGTTCCTTGACAAAATGAACACGTCTTCTAATTCCTTCGAGGACTTTAGCAATGAATTCTACTCTTAATTTCTTGATTGTTAGAATTTAATTCCTCTTAATTTCATTATTTTCTTGAAACAACAATAAAAACATAATTATAATTTTATTCAATAAATATTGCAATAAAAAACAAAGGAAAAACAATAAGTACAAGAATTATTACATCAAACTCGAAATCATGTTTCCCCTCTATATGAAATATTCCTATGATTAGCAAGGTAATTAATAGTAAATAGAAAAAATAACAAGGCCACGACATGTTTGCAATTGGAAATTCGAAAGAAGAAGAAGAGAAAAATTTATGTGAATATGTGAATGAAAATTAGTGTATTTATAGAAAACATAGATTATAGCTGTTATATGACCGTTAGAAATATATAGATTATAGCCGTTATATGACCATTAGTATTTTTGTGAAATATAGCCATTAGATACGTATATTTATATGTATATAGCCGTTTGACAATAATTTTCAATTAAAATGAAATAATTCAAATATTGTAGAAAAATAAATCAACTTTTTTCCACAATTGGAGAGAGAGGAGATAGCTTTTCTTCTAGTTATAGTGAACCTAATCACCCGAGGAGTGATATGCAGGTGTAACGATATCATTCTACGAACTCTCCTGGCGTGAAAGGTAAACTTTGTCTATGGTTTGTTTGTGTTGTCGAGTGGATTAAAGATGAATTTTGTTTGAATTCGGTGTTCTGTGGTGATTCTGCTATGGTCTTACGACGGCACATGTTGTGCAGATGCTGAAGCTGCTCTTTATCGTGAACTATGGCATGCCTGTGCCGATCCTTTGGTAACCGTCCCTCGACAAAATGAACACGTCTTCTACTTCCCTCAAGGACATATTGAACAGGTCTGCTTTATATGATTTGTTTGATTATCATTTGTTTAGTGACAACTTTGTTATAAGCTATTTGCACAGATTTGATTTGCGTTCGTATTATCAAGTTTGTATTTTACATATAAGTTTAAATCGTTTTTTATTAATGTGTGGATCAGATGGAGGCGTTAACTAACCAACCAGCTGACAAGAAAATGTCGTTTGATAACCTTCCATCAAAGATCCTATGTCGTGTCATGAAAGTTATTTTGAAAGTACGTGATTAGTAGCTTTGACTTTGAAATTATTGGTCTCTACTGAAGGTTAATTGATTTCTAAGTTTGTTTTAGGTTTTGTGATTTCATTTTTTGCTTATTGTCTCATAATAAATTGTAGGCTGACCCAGATACAGATGAGGTCTTTGTTGAAGTGACGTTACTCCCTGAGGCCAACGTAAGTACTCACTTCATTATGCTTTATGTTATATAATGCACGGTTGAGCATTCAGAGCCAAATCATTCTTATTAAATAGTTATCTTATAATATCAGCAAGAAGAGAATGCAGTGAAAAAGAAAGCTCCCCCATCTTCTCCACCGAAGTTTCATGTACGCTCATTTTGCAAGACTCTAAGCCCCTCAGATGCCAGTACTCACGGTGGACTTGTGATTCTTAAACGACATGGTGACGAGTGTTTGCCCCCATTGGTTAGTCAAATGCAACTTATGATAATGAGTATTTTTTTTTGCAAATTAACAATTGTTTCTCAAGTAGAATTAGCTTTCTAATGCGTCACAGGATATGTCAAGCCAATCTTCGACACAGGAATTGGTTACCAAGGATTTATATGGAAACGAATGGAGGTTTTGTCATACATTTCGGGGTAATGAACCTTATTTTTTGGCTTGCCTTTTACATCGTTTGTGCATACATTGCTAGACAAGATTCTTAATGGGTATACAGTATTAGGTGCTTAATTCATATTCTGATGTTAATGTCAAGTCATCATAAAAGGCACATGCTTCAAGGTGGATGGAGTGTATTTGTAACTTGTAAACAACTTGTTGCTAATGATACCTTTATATTTCTAAGGTTGGTAGTTCTTGCAATACTGTTTCAACTCATCAGCTATTTTAATTGTTACCTACACATCACTGATATGTTAATTTACGATCGACTTTTAGAGGTGAGAATGGAGCTCTTAAAGTTGGCGTCAGAAGATTGAAGCAGCAGCAGGGTAATGTACCGCCATCTATCATATCTAGTCACAGTATGTATGTTGGTGTGCTTGCCACAGCATGGCAGGCTATATCGACAAGAACGATGTTTACAATATACTACAAGCCTAGGTATCTTGTTAAATTGCTATTTTAGCTTCCTCAGATGGTTAACAATTTGAGCTAGAGTTTGTGAATGTGTTATCTGAAGTTGAATTGCAAGCTCACCCCTGTGCCGAAGAAAAATTCACTATTGTAGGGGCTTCTTGTTGATGTTTTTAATGTTCCTCTTCCGGTTTTGTGGCACAGGACAAGCCCCTCTAAGTTCATAGTTCCATTTGACCAATACATGGAATCCATGAAGATTAATTATTCTATAGGTATGAAGTTCAAAATGAGATTTGAAGGTGAGGAAACTTCAGAACAGAGGTACTGATTACTTCTCTTAAAGGAATTATAAATTGTCTATAAATAAATGCTCATGAAATTTATTATGAGCAATTTTTTTCAATGATAAAGATTTACTAGCGCTGTTATCGGAATTGAAGATGCTAATTCCAACATGTGGCAAGAGTCCAAATGGAGATGCCTGAAGGTAGTACTAAATGATTTGCTGCATTACATCTATCCTAGCAGCTAAAATGTCATTTTACTTCCTTTTGCATTTAGGTTTGTTGGGATGAAACAAGGTGTATACCTCGTCCAAAGATGGTTTCACCTTGGGAAATAGAACCTATGTTTCCTCCTTCTCCACTAAATACCCTTCTAATGCCCATGCCAAAGAGACCCCGAGCAAGCATGGTGCCTTTATCCTCTAACTCCTTTGTTCGACCTACAGAAGGTGATGGTCATGCAGATTTTTCATAGGCTTTTTCCTGTAAGTTTCATGTGCATCAAGTAGGCTAAGTTTTCTTAATTTGAGCTTTAGGTTCGTCTATGAATTAACTTCGACAAATCTGTTGTCAGTCTTTGAAGCAAGCTCGAATTCCTTCAATGGATTTTCTACACCACTTATAGATCAAACAATAGCAACTGCTAATCCAACAACAACACATTTACTACATCAATATGAAAAGTTTAACTTGCTTGCCAACTAATCGTCGTTAATGCCTACAAGCTTATCACTTAAGTTGGCAGAGTCTAATGAAAAATTACCAACAATCCATGGGGATGTAAATGGTCAACTGCAGAGTAATACTGAATGCAGTGTACGAAATGAATACCCATCACTTTGTGGCATTAGAGTTGATATATTGAATAGAAATGGGTTAATAACTCATTCATCATCATCTCATTGTGATAATCCTGATCATGCAAGAGATCCAATGAAGAAGCCATCAGTAGTGCAAGGGCATGAGAATGGAAAATCTGTTGATGGAAGATACCAACTCTTTGGCATTTCTCTCATATAGACGCAACTTAAGTGAAATATCAGCCACTGCTTGCTGGATACTATAGAAGATAGAAAGGCGAGTTTATAAGTTAGTTTATTTGCTAAGTATGCTAATTCATCTTGCGCATTCTAATCATAAAGCTTTCCTAATGAGATGACGTTTGTTTAACTTTCCTATGAATGATGGCTTATGGTTATGTCTTGTTACGCCACGAAATTGAAAGTAGACAGCCGGAGGTTATTTCATATGCTGCGAGTATAATACCAAATCAAGATGGTTGAGTTTACTGATATCACATAAATGGATGCCACAAATTCATAGATGAAAATTTTGAAAATCTTATTGAGTTTTGTAATGGTTATATGCATTTAAATAATGTATGTACTAATTATCCATAATCTTTCTTCTTTAACTCTCTCTGATTTTCTTCTTTTCTTCCTGTTTTTTTGCATCTCGATTGGTCTCCAATAATTAAGAGAAGGCGAGATTATCACTTATTCTTTTTTCAATTATTAGTTAAGAGAGAGTTGTAAAAAAATTCACTTTGGGGGGATTTTTGGGATAATACAGACAAGAAAATATTGTTTTCTTGGAAAGATGAAAAGAAAGTCTACGATTCATTGATCTGTATTATTCTAGCTTCCAAGAATTGACAAACAGTTTAAATAGCAGGTTGTAAGGCAAATGCAAAAGGACAAATAAGCCATCACCATTTGTGAACAATCCATGCTCAAAAAGAAACCCACACCCCTTCCATAAACTTTATCAACAATGATATCGTAAAGTAGTTATCTCATTTGTGACATAAAGTGAAAAAGTATAATGAATTTTTTCAAAGACGTGAAGACAAAGCAATGTCATTATTAAAGACTATTTACTTTTGTACAATTATTAAAAATAAGATGCAGAAGACTTGTGGGAATGAATTGTCTTACTATAAAATTATTAATACACAGACAAATCATTGTACAGCAGAAAGACCAAAAGACATAATCAAAAGTGGTTTAAAATAAAACCAGAAGTTCCCTTGTATCTGCATAATGTTCTTATTTTTATGGTGTTCTCCTATAACAATTCTAATTAGAATCATAATCAAATAACACGGAAAGCTTCAATAAAATCAGCAAGTCTTAATTGTTCGATCAATTCACTTGCCAATTTACTAATTAATGCAAATTGAATCAGTATATTGATTTATCACTTTTAGCTGATTACCTAACAATAATTTGATAATAAGACAAACATTTATATTGCTTCTATAGTATGTTAACGCATCATAATCAAATTTTGATCTTTTTATACTCTAATAGTCTAGTTTTACTCTAGTAGTCTAGTTTCTGTCTTATTTGTGACATAAAGTTAAAAAGTATACTGAAGCTTTTCAAAGACGTGAAGACTAAGCAATGCCTTGGACTGTTTTAATTATTTGAGAATATTCTAAATGGGTAAGATAATTTGATAAGGAATATAGAACAAGACGGAGCTGTTGAGGCTCAACAGGTAAATTATGCAAGACTGCTAACTTCGAAGAAGAGATACGACGATTTATTCCTTCAAACATATAAAAAGAACAGTATCACTTTGTGGAGTGGTCAGATTGGAAATAGTTTTAATATAGGAAAAAAGACACCTTCATTAATATGATCAACACGAAAATTAATAGATTGATAATGTATTTGTTGATTACAGGGTTGACGAATGAGAAGTTGACTGGTGGGAGGTTCGGTAATAAAGAAAGAATCGTTATGTTGATGAGTAATTGTTTGGCAAAGTGTAGGTAAAGTAAAACAACTCTTTTTGCAGCTCGAGTTTCTCTACGTTGTCGTAACAATTCTTGTTTTTTATCATTTGCCATTTCAGCATATTTTTGACACCTTTTAGCATTTCTATCCATATTTGAATACCTGAACAATGCAGATAACATTAACATTTTTGATGTATCGATTGATAATGTTTGTCAAAAAGATGAAAATATTTCTGATAATAATATTCAGGAAATATATACAAACATATATTGAATATATATTATAAATAATATTAAAGGAGACGTATAAAAAGTAAACATTACAGTTATGAATGTTGAGTATAATAAAAACTTCTTACATAATAGATGCAACAAAGCACAGATTTAATAAAGAGTTTATAATGAAGTGCTAACATCTGCATATGTCAATAAATAAGGAAAACGTCTAATAAGCACACATTTGACAAATAAGGTCAACAATAAATTTAACAAAAATCTAATAAACTACAACAAACATGATTATCTAAGCATTTAACAAATTAGGAAAAAATTTGTAAAGTTTGCAAAATAATATCGGTCGAATCTAGCGCAAGATAAACAAAGGATTAAGAGATATATAAGAAAGTTAATACATGACAATATAATGTAACTGAGTATAAAAATAAAGTAAAATTGGACATGTAAGTCACGAAATACAGAAATATAAATAACAAATTAATTATAATATCAAGGAAAAGGAATACGTGATGAACAAGTATACCAAAATATTATACAATATATTTATGTAAGATAACTAAATATACGTTAGTAGTGTAAGAATGAAGCAGACAATAAGCAGGAAACCTAAAAAAAACCAGTTTAAATGCAGTCAGAATACTAAGATCAGGAAAAAAATCTAATTGTAAATACGAAACGATATTTAAAAAATTAAAAACCAACCAGATTATTTGATCAATTTAAAAAGTAATAATTGAATGATGCTTAAATTTGATAGTTTTTGGTAATGATTTTTATATCTGTATTTATTGTCTATATTTATTCCTTTTGTACTTCAGATTTTCAACATATCATAGTGCTATAACAAAATATAATCACGACAATCTAATATTTGTTATGTAATTGTATCTAGATGAAAATCACAGGTGAAATGGTGTAAAAAGGCAATTAGATGATAGCAAATAAAATTGGATAAAATGTAATAAACGGAAGATAAAGATACGATTTAATAAAAATAATAAACATAAAAAATGGAAAAGAAAAGTAACCAACAAAAGAATAGCTTACTAATATCAACGACCTCTTCTTTGTTTGTTGAAATAGGAAATGTAACTTTTACTCTCTTTTTTTCGGGAATAGGGAATCTGATGTATTTAGGTTGAACAAGAAAAAACTGAAAGGAGAAAGTAATTCAGAGAAGTAAAGTTTGGAGGGAGAAACTGTTTGATTCGTTAAGTCAAATATGATTTCAGGGTTAAGTTATAGGAGAAAATTTTAAAAGTAAAAAGGTAAATGTGTTAATGGATTGTTTGTGGAAAAAAATTTGGACGTAACTTATTTCAATCATAAAGAAATGGCTATACGGCGATTGATTGATAAACCGGTCAAAAAAAACCCAAGCAATGATACCAATTTCTGAATAATTGACGCAAAAATGAATTACTTGAAAAATACAACAGTTGTCTAATAAAACTATTACTTGAAGAGTTGTGCTGCATTAAATGACGGGTAGTACATAAAGATAATAAAGCAAAAGACAAGCACTTTTCCTAGAGATACGTAAAGAATAGCTCACTTGTGTAGAGAAGAGAAAAAGACGTGAATATTAGGTTTTGAAGAGTAGGTTGTGCTGCATTAAATGATGACTGCTACATTAAGTTGGGTAAAGACAAGTGGGTCTCCATGGTAAAGATACATTAAGAATAGGTTCATGGTCTGCGCATTAAATAATGAAAAAGATAAGGGCTGAAACGAAAACAATTGCGTCAAGAAATTATTAATATTAAATTAAATAATTAAGTTAAACATGGTTCACATATTGATGAATTTAAATATAAGTAACTGACTCGTAAATTTAAATTAAAAACAACCTGATAATTAAATTAAGGTTAGAGTTACAGAAATAAGTTAATTTAATTTTTTATCAACTGCGATTTATGCAAAATTAGCTAATAAATTAAAAGAGAATTAAGTGATTGATTATTTAAACAAGAAACGATTGTAAATATATTTATTATTAATTTATTGTTAAAATATACCCAAACCATTGTTAAAGAATTAATGCTAACACAATAAAGTATTTATGAATATAGTGAAGATATTATGTAATTATTGAACGTCACTATTAGATTAAGTTTAGAGTTACGGGGTAAGTTAATTAGTTTTTTCTTTATTAACGAATTACATAAGAATAAAATGATTGATTTAGGAATACTTTGACAAAAATGTTTTTATGAAAGTTGTAGATCTTTCTTTTATCTTTTGATTGATATAAAGTTTGAAGTTTTTGGGGTTCTGGATCAAAAATTAAATAGGTTTGAAGTTGGGTATGTAATTAAGGAAAGTCGGCGATTTACAGCCTTTCGCATGAAAGTCGCTATCGTGCAAATGCACGATAGCAATTTTGGAGGTGAAGCGTGAAAATCGTGATAAATTGATTAATTTAAATATAAATTAGTCATTAATAAATGTGAATAAAATAAAACGTTATTATAAGTTATAAAAACAGTTAGAATTGAGATTTCTATTTGGAACAAATGTAAAAATATTAATTTCTCATTCTTGATTAATTTGGACGAGCGTAGAGTGGCAAAAGTTTATTTTATTATTGAAATATAGTTAAAATTTTAGAACGCACATTTACATTTTAATTCATTTATATAATTTTCCTTTGTTTTGTGTTAATTGTAATTTTGATATAATCAATTGTAAATATATTTATTCGTAATTTATTGTTAAAATATACCCAAACCATCGTTAAAGAATTAATTTTAACATAATAAAGTATTTATGAATATAATGAATATATTATGTAATTATTGAACGTCATTATTAGATTAAGTTTAGAGTTACGGGGTAAGTTAATTAGTTTTTTCTTTATTAATTGTAATTTATATATAATTAATTCACGAATTAAATAAGAATTAAATGATTGATTTAGGAAGACTTTGACAAAAATGTTTTTATGAAAGTTGTAGATCTTTCGTTTAGTTTTTGATTGATATAAAGTATGAAGTTTTTGGGGTTCTGGATCAAAAATTAAATAGGTTTGAAGTTGGGTATGTGATTAAGGAAAGTTGGCGATTTACAGCCTTTGGCATGAAAGTCGCTATCGTCCAAATGCACGATAGCGATTTTGAAGGTGAAGGGTGAAAATCGTGACAAATTGATTAATTTAAATAGAAATTAGTCGTTAATAAATGTGAATAAAATAAAACGTTATTATAAGTTATAAAAACAGTTAGAATTGAGATTTCGATTTGGAGCAAATGTAAAAAATTAATTTCACATGCTTGATTAATTTGGACGAGCGTAGAGTGGCAAAAGTTTATTTTATTATTTAAATATAGTTAAAATCTGAGAAAGCACATTTACATTTTAATTCATTTCTATAACTTTCCTCTGTTTTGTGTTAATTGTAAATTTGATATAATCAATTTTCTCTTTGAATTATAATCTATTTACTTTGATCTGATAAAATAATAATAGAAATTATTTTGATAGATTTTCAAGCTTTGATTATTTATTCTTGTTATGTACAGAAAAGTTG
>JAOQMS010000178.1:6194154-6214138 GCA_027563885.1 Erythroxylum longipes
TTTATTTTATTTATATTTTCTTATTTTAATTTAATATTTTATCATTTATAATTTTAAATTTATATGACTAATAATATTTTTTATTATTTATACAATAATTAATAGTTTATTAAATCAATAGACTTTTTAGTCATTTTATTTCTTTTCAGCAATCGTAACTGTACTTGCCAAACACCTATTTTCACGTTTCAGCAGTTACCAAAATAGCAATTCCAAACATATAAGTACTTATTGAGAATAAGTACTTATTATTTTAGCAGGTTATCAACTGGTACTGTTCTCCCAAACTAAGCCTAAATGAGATTGAAACATATGGAAACATGGCTTCAAAAATTTTAGTAATAACGATAAACTTTTAAGATAATTAATTAGTAAAAGAATCCATAAATTTGGTAAATTAAATAATGAAGTGTTTATATTTAAAATCAGTGGTTAAAACCAAAAAAAAAAACCTTTAATCTTGAGAGTATAAGTTGTAGTTCTAATTGTAATCATTTGGTCACTTTGCAATCCCAAATTGAAGTGTTGCATAGAAAAATGTTAAAATCACCTAAATTTTATAATTAAACGTCCTATTTCTCGTTATTGCCAGCGAGGGAAATCATAACGAAAAGAAGAAAAAGCGCGATGGGAGAGAACTGAGAACGAATCAAGAGTTAGTTACTTTCTGATTCAACCGCGGAAACGAAAGAAGATGGCGATGGAGAAAAAGGGAATATTACAGAATTTGATGAAGTTGAGAACCTCAAATGAGAACTCTTTCAAATCATTGTTGTTTCAGAGGATGAAGAGATCATTGTCACCATCGTCATCATCTCATGAAGATCCTTCTTCTTCTTCTCCTCCGTATTCTTCCCCCTTTGATTCACCTAGGCACATCCCTCAGCTCTCTCCTCTTGCCAATTCTGTCGTCGACCGCTGTTCCAAGTAATCGATTTCTTTCACATTTTTCTATTCTGGTGATGATTGATTCATCCTGTTCTAATATCATGCATTGCTTGCTCGTAATGTAACACAATGTCATATACGATCGTTTTTCTTTAATTTTCTTTCTGATGAAGTTAGTTGTTTGTTTATGTGGGAATTGATGGAAAAAAAATCCTTAGGATCCTTCAACTTCCTGCTCAAGAGTTGCAACATCGATTTGACATCGAGTTACCAGAAAGCGTAAAGCAGCTGTTCACTTACGCGAGGAATTTTGTGGAGTTTTGCTCTTATCAAGCACTAATTCAGGTTTCCACTAACCTCCCTGATTACTTGGCCGATCCTGAATTTCGTCGCTTGACTTACGACATGATGCTTGCTTGGGAGTCTCCTAGTGCTGAGATTGAAACCCAACACCACGTAATTTATCTATTCCCCCATTATTTTATTATTGGTTGTTGGTTAGTTTATCGCTGTTTAATCTTAGTAAAACATCCTGTTTACTTTAGGAAACTAACACTAGCATTAATGAGGAACAAGATGGTGAAAATAATGACGAGGATGGCTGGTCACTGTTTTATTCAAGCTCCACTAAGATGGCTCTTCAGGTTGTTTCGTTACATTCTTTTCTAAAATTTTCAAGAAATACGCGGACTTTAGCCGTTTTCTTTTGATTGGAATAAGTGAAGCATTGAACTTCTGCATTAACTATACTTGAGAAATATCAGGTTGATGACACAAAAACTGTCGGTCGAGAGGCTTTCGCACGAATTGCTCCTGTTTGTCCTGCTATTGCAGATGTAATAACTGTCCACAATCTTTTTGATGCACTTGCCAGTTCTTCAGGCCACCAACTCCATTTTCTCATTTATGACAAATACCTTCGCAGTCTTGACAAGTATGTCAAGTTTTTAATTGTTTGACAAGTATAATAAGTTTTTAGTTCTTTTGTGCTTTATTTTTAGTTCCCAGCCATAACTAGCACCGTCAACACCTTTACTACTTCTCTCTGCTCCTTTGTATTATTCATTATCTTATCTTCTTTAGCGTCATTTTACTTCTAATTTGATTCTCTTTGTTCGCAGGATTTATAAAACAAGAAAAAGCACATCTGGGCCGTTTATTTCTAATATTCAACTCCAGGAAGGAGAGATCATCATTGATGTTGATGGTGCAATTCCGACTCAACCAGCTCTGCAGCATATCGGAATGCTAATATGGCCTGGTGAGTCACTCAGTCACATATTAGAATGGGTTTTCTTTTATTATGGAACTATATATAGATACAATCTAGTACACTATCAAAAGTTACTTTTTGTTGCTTAGCTTGTTGAATCTATAGGTTCACAATTGGTGTATTTTATGATGTCTCGTGCATATATTTATTTGTTTTTATTTTGAATCAATTTATCACTTCCTCTTGAACTTTAGCATGCATTGCTAACATATTTATTGCCCCAGGTAAAGTTCATGAATTGGTCTATGCTGCAATGACCTTGAGTTTGGTTGTGTTTAATTTCTTCTTTGATATGCTTTCCAGAAAGGAAAATTTGACCTGATCATGTTTATATGCAGTACTAACATCAGAATTTATCGGTTTTACTATTGGTGGTAATTTGAACTAGTTCAATGTTGAAAATCATAACGGATTAGGCGATTATCTGAGACATTAACTTTTCATCCTAAATCGTGTCACATTTAATTACCCGTCTCTTCTAAGTACATAAAGTACATACGGTTAACATTTTAGACCATGTAAGGCATTATTGATTTTTTTTTGGGTCCTTAATTCTTTTAAAATAGTGCAAGATTTTTAGCAAATAATCACTTTAATTATTATTTGTTCTTTTATTATCATGCGCAAATGCTTGTTTGTGTAGGTAGATTGACATTGACCAATTATGCTCTTTACTTTGAACCGTTGGGAGTTGGTTCATATGATAAAGCTGTAAGGTATAATCTATCAAAAGATATGAAGCAAGTTGTGAAGCCTGAATTGACTGGACCATTGGGTGCTCGTCTCTTCGATAAAGCTCTGATGTATAAATCAGCATCTGTGTACGTTGTCTGTCAGTTTGGTGCATAAAGTATGAAAATGTTTTACTACTTAATACATGTGTAGATCACAATGGCGTTTGTTTATTTACCTTGATTTAACTCTCTCTCTCTATCTCTCTCTTCGCACTTTCTACATTGTACAGAGTGGAGCCAGTGTACTTTGAGTTTCCTGAATTCAAAAGCAATTCTCGTCGAGACTATTGGTTAGACATATGTCTTGAGATCCTACATGCACACAAGTTCAGAAGAAAAAACAACTTCAGTCAAATTCAAGAATCGGAGATACTTGCAAGGGCTATTCTAGCCATCCACCGATACCACGCAATTAGAGAAGCTTTCCATTTCTTCTCATCCCAGTATAAAACTTTACTTGCATTTACACTTGCAGAAAGTCATCCAAGGGGAGATGTGATTTCAGAAACTCTATCGAGCCGTTTGGCCCTTCTAAAGACAATTATTGGTCCACAATGTCCTGAGGGGCCCGTACATGTAAAACGGCAGCTAACGTATTCACCAATTGCATTTCTGGCACTTCGTCAACTTGGATTTAGTCTACAAAAAGATGTGAATATTGTAAATGTAGAGGTGGTGGGGGATCTTTGTGCTGGTGAGACAAGTCCCCTGGAAATGGCTGTGAAACAGTCGATTTCAGATTCTAGAAGAGCTCAAGCTGCACAAGCAACTGTGAACCAAGTGAAGGTTGAAGGGATTGATACAAATTTTGCGGTGATGAAGGTAGACTACAATTTCTCTTAAATTTGAGCTTCATAAGACATTAGATATTATAGTTTTTAAATATCAGCATAAGTTAGTAGACCTAGATATGGAACAACACTATTTTATTTTCCGTTTTTTTTAAATATTAGTGTATGTTTTACATGCCTAAACTGTCGGATGTCATTAGTTTTAATACTCTATCTGATTAATAATTATTGAAGTGATATAGAGTAAAATACGCGCTAGAATTCTTGACAATGATTGATATATATAGGTCATGAACAACAATAACAAGTCAAGATGTGAATTAAATGTCAAAATTCAAAATTAACAATTTTGCTCTTTATTTTTTTTCTTTCCCTTTTCAATACTAGCCAAATATGGTTCTCTATGAAAAATCATTATGCATAACGCTCTCAGCTGTGAAATCTTAGTTTCTCATTTCAAATTTCTTTCTCATGGTCTTTATTGCAGGAACTACTGCTTCCAGTTATTGAATTAGCTAGACGACTTGAGGTTTTGGCTTCCTGGAAAGATCCTCTCAAGTCAACAATATTCCTGGTAGTGAGTTGCTATGCTATTTTAAGGTGATTTTCTTTTAGCAAGTTTTTCAAAGTGGTAGAAAGATTGTTTTAGCTTTAAATTTTCATATCTTTTACTTTTGAATATTAGTAATGTCGAAGTGATATTTATGAATTTAGTTCTTTCTCATTGCTAATCCATCATAGGCACACTTCAAGCGATATCTATGGGCTCATTCCCAATATATTCATTGTTTTATATTATGAATTTGATCAACGATATATTTCTTTTAATATTTTTCACACTGGAAAATGTTTTTCTATAGAAAAACTGGTCTAGGTGTTGGTGGCCAAGAGTATTTAATGCTATGGCCCCATAAGGACAAAATTCTTCTCCTCATTTAACGCACCAATCAAAAATTCTTCTCCTCGTTTAATGCACCGCATGGATATTTAGTAGAGAGTGGGAGCTTGAGTTCTATAAATAGAGCCCTTTCCCATTTGGTAATTGAAAAACAAAAAAGGAAGAGAAGCAACGAGGGAAGTGAGAGTGAGCAGGAGAGTGCGTGAGAGAGTGAAGAAAAATCAGAGTGATAGTGAACTCCACAGAGAGAGGACGGGGCAAATATTTATTATAATTGGGAAGAGTGCTTTAAGGTGTGATGTATATTAATCATAGAGAATTTATATAAGGGGTCTCCAGGTAGAGAGTGGTAGTCCCTAAAAATAAGTTCGTGTCTTATTACTATCAATGTCTATGTAACAGGTTGATTATATAGTGGATTTCTTCCCGATCGGTCTCTGTGGTTTTTTTAACCCTCTGTACTCTGAGAGTTTTCCATGTAAAATTCGAGTGTTCTTTTATCCTTCATTTTTATTTCCGTCTCATTTATATTTTCAGATTATATTAACGTTATTATTTGCCAAGTCCATAAATCGATAATTAGTGAGTTTTGATCCCAGGACAATTAGTATCAAAACCCAATTTTTTTTTGCTATTATGGATAAATCTCATTTGGAGATGAAAAAGTTTGATAACAAGAAGGATTTTGAGTTACGGAAAATCAAGATTCGTGATGTTCTTATTCAGTGGGGACAACACAAGGCATTACTTAGCAAGGAAAAGAAGCCGAAGACCATGACGGATGAGGAAAGGGACGGGCTAGATGAGAAAGCGGTGTCAACGATCCACTTGTGCCTAACAGATGAAGTTATCTTTAACGTGAAGGAAGAAAATACCGTTGTCGGTTTATGGGAGAAGCTGGAAAACTTGTACTAGACAAAGTCACTCCTGAACCAGATATTGTTGAAAGCGGCGATTATACTTCTTAAAGATGAAGGAAGGCACCAATGTGTCAGAGCACCTTAATGTATTCAACAACATCATAAGTCAACTCGAAAGTGTTGGTGAGAAGATGGGGGACGAAGACAAAGCAGTAACATGATTATGTACCTTACTTGATAGTTATGATAATTTGGTAACGACTCTAAGTTGCAGCAAAGCCAGGAGACTTTAAATTGATGAAGTTGCGAATGCATTATTCTAGGAAGAGTTACGAAGAAAAGCTTCTTTGGAGAATTCAGAGAGTGCCTTCGTCATGAAGAACAGTGGTAGAAGTCATAACAGAGGATGGAAGGGACGAGACAAATCAAAAGGGAGATTTAAGTCTTAGAGCAAGGTAAAATGTTACCATTATGGTATGCTTGGTCATGTGAAACGAAATTGCAGGTTACTTAAAAAAGAACAGAGTAATGATAAGAAGGCAGATGGCCGAAATACCACAACCATTGCATCAACATCCAATGCAGATGGTGAAATGTTACTCTGTGCAAGTGGAGATTGTGATCATGTCAGAGATCCAATCGTCGAGTGGATAGTCGACTTAGCTGCATCATATCATTGCACTCCCAGGCGTGAGCTCTTCACAACATATAAGACTGGAGACCTTGGCAGTGTGAAGATGGGCAATGAAAGCACTGCAAAGATTGTGAGAATTGGAGATATCATCGTACGGACCAATGCATGGTGTACAATGACTTTGAAGGATGTGCTCCACATACCGGAGTTACGACTCAACTTGTTGTCTTCGACGGTACTTGATAGGGTATAATCAGCAACTTGGAGGGAGGACATGGAAGCTAACTAGAGGATCATTGTTGGTTGCGAAGGGTAGCTTGTGTTGCACACTATGTAAGACAACCGTGAAGGTGTGCAAGTCCGAGATGAATGTGGTTGAAGATGGTGCATGCTTGTGGCATAAAAGGATGGCTCATATGAGTGAGAAAAGGTTGCAGATTTTGACAAGGAGGTCCCTTATTCCCTTAGCCAAATGTTCGTTACTCAACTCTTATGATAATTGTTTATTGAGGGAGCAACATAGAGTTTCATTTCGTACACAATCTAATTGGAAAGAAAATAAATTGGATTTAATTCATTCTGACGTTTGTGGTCCCATGGAGGTGGAGTCTTTAGGTGGAAATAAATATCTTGTTACGTTTATTAATGATGCATCAAGGAAAAACTGAGTTTATTTTTTACAGTCCAAAGACGAGGTGTTTCGGTATTTTCAAAAGTTTCATGTCATGGTGGAAAGACGGACGGGGCGATATTTGAAGTGTCTACGAATTGACAATGGTGGGGAATACACCTTAAGAGAATTCAAGGAATACTGCGCACAACAAGGGATTCGGCACAAAAGGACCGAGCCAGATACTCCACAACATAATGGTGTAGCTAAGAGGATGAACCGGACCATCTTAGAGAAAGTCAGGTGTATGCTCAGAATGGAAAAGCTACCTAAGCCATTCTGGGGTGAGGCGGTCAACACAACTTGCTACTTGATAAATCGATCTCCAATTCTCCATCTGTTCCTTTGGGGTACGACATCCTAGAGAGAGTGTGGACGGGTAAGAAATTGTCTTACTCTCATTTGAAAATATTTGGTTGCAAAGCTTTTATGCATGTGCCAAAGGAATATAGATCAAAGCTGGACGACAAAGCTAAGTTGTGCATTTTTGTCTGGTATGGAGACAAGGAGTATGGCTATAGAATATGGGATCCTGAGAAGAAGAAGGTCGTCAGAAGTAGAGATGTGGTTTTCCACGAGCAAGCGTCTATGGAAGAAGAAAAGCAGACACAAGCTCCAGATAAAGTTCCTAATGTGACACTGATTCCTACTCCAAAAGAAGATGCCACAGGAGTAGACCTCATGAAGCAGAACTACGGGATGATGAAGAGTCAGCTACAGACGTGGATGGTGCAGTTGAGCCAAACCAATGGGGCACTGAGTAGGGAGGGCCAACTCCTCCGATACCTGAGACAAGGAGATCTCAGAGGGAGTGCCAACCATCCATAAGGTATCCCAGTTCTGAGTTTATTTTAATTACTGATGAGGGGAGCTAAAAGATTTTCATGATGTGCAGGAGCACCAAGACAAGGAGTGTTAGATTCGGGCGATCCAAGAGGAGATGAGTTCCTTGCAAAAGAACAACACTTAAGAACTGATGGAGCTACCAAAAGATAGGAAGGCCCTACAGAACAAATGGGTGTTCAAGCTCAAAAAAGATAGTGATAAGCCAGTGAAGTACAAGGCTCGATTGGTGGTCAAAGGCTTTGCACAAAGACAAGACGTTGACTTTGACAAGATTTTCTCTCCGGTCATGAAGATGAGCTCAATCAGAGTTGTACTTGGTTTGTTGGCTAGCTTGAACTTGGAGCTTAAATAACTAGACGTGAAGACTGCATTCCTGTATGGTGATTTGCAGGAGGAGATCTACATGAAGTAGCTGGAAGGATTTGAAGTGAAAGGGAAGGAACATATGGTTTGCAGGTTAAAGAAGAGTCTGTATAGTCTAAAACAAGCACCGATGCAGTGACATAAGAAGTTCGATTTGTTTATGACCATGTAGAGTTATAAACGAACTGAGGCAGACCCATGTGTATATGTCAAGCAATTCCCTGATGGTAACTTCATTGTCCTACTCCTGTATACAGATGATATATTAATTGTTAGACAAGATAAGCTAATGATTCAGAGATTGAAAGAGGAGCTGTCAAAGTCCTTTGATATGGACTTGGGTCCTGCGAAGAAAATTCTAAGCATGGAGATTTTTCGTGACAAGGAAGCAGGAAAGCTGTGGTTGTCGCAAAAGAAGTATGTCGAACGAATACTTGCGAGGTTCAACATGAATCACGCAAAGTCGGTGGGAACTCTTCTTGCTAACCACTTCAAGCTGAGCGGACAATCTTGTCCAACCATAGAAGAAGAAAAGGAGGCCATAGCAAATATCCCTTATTCCTCTTAAATCGGTTCACTTATGTATGCCATGGTATGTACTCGACCAGATATTGCTCATGTAGTTGGTGTTGTGAGCAGGTATCTTTCGAATCTCGGCAAGATTCACTAGGAAGCGGTGAAGTGGATCCTCAAATACTTGAGAGGCACTTCAAAGTTGTGCCCATATTTCGGCAATAAGAAGCCAGTTCTTGAAGGATTTGCTAACGCAGATATGGTAGGAGAACTTGATAGTAGGAAATCTACTTTGGGGTATTTATTCACTTTTGCAAGGGGAGCTATATTGTGGCAGTTTAAGTTGGAGAAGCATGTTGTCTTATCCACCACTAAAGCAGAGTACATCGCAACAAATGAAGCAGGGAAGGAAATGTTGTGAATGAAGAGATTTCTTTGAGAGTTGGGCTTGAAGCAGGGTGAGTATGTGGTATATTGCAACAGTTAGGGTGCAATAGACTTGAGCAAGAACTCCAGGTACCATGTAAGGATGAAACACATTGACGTGAGATATCACTCGTTAGGATTGGTGATAGAAGATCAACAGATGCAGCTGAGAAAGATTCACACGAACAAGAACAAGAACACCGCATATATGCTTACGAATGTCATTCCTAGATAGAAGCTGGCGCTCTGCGTGAAGCAGGCCAGGATGGACTCCAAGTGAGGAGTCGGGGAGAGAATCTCCTCTTCGTGGGGCCAGAGGGGGGAGATTTGTTGGTGGCCAAGAGCATTTAATGCTCTGGCCCCACGAGGACAAAATTCTTCTCCTCATTTAATGTATCGAATAAAAATTCTTCTTCTCATTTAATGCACCGAATACAATTCTTCTCCTCATTTAATGCACCCGATGGATATTTGGCAGGGAGTGAGAGCTTGAACTCTATAAATAGAGCCCTTTCCCATTCGGCAATTGAAAAACAAAAAAGGAAGATAAGTAACAAGGGGAGTGAGAGTGAGCAGGAGATTTTGTGATAGAGTAAAGAAAAATTAAAGTGATAGTGTACTCCACAGAGAGAGTACGAGGCAAGTACATATTGTAATTGGGAAGAGTATTTCAGGGTGTGAGGTATATTAATCACAGAGAATTAATATACTAGGTTTCCAGGTAGAGTAATAGTTCCTGAAAATAAGTTCGTGTCCAATTACTGTCGATGTCGATGTAACAGGTTGATTACACAGTGGATTTCTTGTCGATCGGCCCTCGTGGTTTTTTCGGCCCTCTGCACTTTGAGGGTTTTCTACGTAAAATCCGGGTATTCTTCAATCCTTAATTTTTATTTCAGTCTCATTATATTTCGGATTATATTAGCGTCATTATTTGCCAAGTAATAACTCGATGATCAGTGAGTTTTAATCCCAGGCACCCAACACTAGGGAATGTATGTTTTGTTTGCATATTGTTTTGGCTTGTATGATCAAGTATAATGCAGAACTGATGCTTCAGTTACTTGCAAAATAGCAAGATATTTAGAATATTTAGTTCTGTATCTTATTCTATATAAGATAATATATTGAAACCACCAAATCTTTAGAAATGATAATTTCTCTAAGAAATACTTCAGATGTATGATAGTGTTTTGAAGTCTCGTTTGACTATTAATCCATTTTTTACGAGGGACGTCTTATGCTATAAAGTTATTACGATCTTCCATAGACATCTCGACACTCAAGTTACTGCTAAATATTTTAACGATTAGTTGGCGACAATTTGTAGGGGTTGGACCAGATTCTTTTTGCCTTGTATATTGTTGTGGTGTGCAATTATGATGCTCTTTCGTAGACATCTTTCCAAAGGAAAGCCCTTAGAACCCTTTAAAGTTAGAACATGTTTACATAAGAATGCCGTGGAGCAGTTGTTTACATTACAAGAAGCCATCACTCGAGCTGAAGCATTCATTCAGGCTGGAAATATTATTCTACTGAAGATAAGAGCTCTTTTATTTGCTGTACTTCCACAGGTATGCAAAGAAACTATTTGTCTAGCAAACATATCTTTATAAAATGAATATGTGCTCACATTTGATATATTAATGATGCATCTGACATCCTTCCAAACTAAAATGAGAACAGGATAGTATCATTTGGTTTGTGGATCATATTCTATAGTGAATAAGTTGTTTCTCGTTGGTGTTGATAATTTCAGTAATGAGATGAGGAATTTCTTTATAATGTTTGAAAGTATAAAATTTTGTGGACTTGACTCACCCTATCGTTTCTCTTCTTTCTTTGTAGAAATTTTGACTTATTTCTCTTTACTTTGGCTTCTGTCTCAGGCAACAGAAAGGGTTGCTCTGTTGCTGGTACTCATAGCAGCTGTTTTTGCATTTGTACCGTTGAAGGACTTAATGTTGCTTGGATTTCTAGAGGCTTTTACAAGGGATATGCCTTACAGGAAAGAAAGTAGTGATAGATTGATAAGACGATTAAGGGAATGGTGGGTTAAGATACCAGCAGCTCCTGTTCAAGTTGTTAAGCTTGATAACAAGAAAAAAAAGAAGTAAAAGTAATTCGTTAATGCTAGGGTATAAAGTGCTTATATTGATCTACTTGACTTTCTTTGTTTCTAATTAGCTTAAAGTTCCAAATTCTCCAATCAATTAACACAAGCTTCGTCAGGCTTTTAAGTTTGGAACTAAAAGTCGTGTCTGAACGAAGGAGAGATTGCCGCAAAGGTTATTATACCTGTAACTCACAACTACCCTGCGATAAGCCAAGAACCTCGCTTGATTCAAAGAGGAATTTCGTCAGACAAATTGGGAAGATATAAGAATTTAGGGATGGCAAATAAGCATCACAGAAATACAAAAAAGCTCCATGCTAAGAATCGCAATACGAAGGGTTCAGATAAGGTATATTCCAATGCTGACTTTTCAATTCGAGAATGTGGAGTTAAATAGATAAAATCCGCCACCAAATTCTTATTAAATAAAAATTTTATTTTATAAAAATAATATTTTGTGCTATTTATATTACGATAGCTATTAATAATTATGGAATATGAATACCAACCTTTTTTTTTAAAAATAGATTGCATACAACAATGTTTGTAAAGATTTAAATGTTTCTAATATGTTAAGAGGAAATATTTTAATGTCTGAAAAAATATGAAAAAATTGTACTTATGAATTATAGGAAGAAAATTTGTTGTTGTTATTATTATTATTGAATTTCTTTATTCTTATCTTAGTTTTTGAATATTTTTATGCAGCAATTCAATTATTATCATTATTATTATAGTTCCTAACAAATTTTCCTTTTTTCTTTTTTACTAGAAGGAGTAGTTCAGTAAATGCAATTTGCCTGCATTTACTTTGATTATATCAATATTTTGGTGGATTAAAATTTTGAGGAATCAAATTTAATAGATGAGAGTAATTTAGAAGATAATATCAGTAGAAAAGTATTGACATGTCATTTAATACAATAAATTTAAATAATGGTAATTATGAGACTTCTCTCAATAATGATGATTTTGTATTAAATGAGAATTAGGATTAATGCGAATTAAGCGGATATTTGACTGAATAAAATTTCTGGTTTTCTTTTCTTTTCTTCTTTTAATTTTACTTATATTTGATGTATATCTTAAATTCTATATTTGTAACATAAATATATTTGTAAATGTTTTTGTTTCAAGTTCCACTTCGTCTTTTCGACATAAACTCTTATTGTAAATTATAATATTTAAATAGTTATGAATTTTTATTATTCTTTTTAATTGATGTCTTGATATAATTGTTATTTATTATATAATAAAATTATAATATTTTAAGTACTTTATATTATCTTTAATTTTATATTTGTATGATGATTAAATATTTTTTCACATATAAAAAATAATATAAATATAAATAAATAGATTGTTGCTATTTCAAATGTCCATTGTGATTTTTAAAGATAAGAGTAATGTAAAATTATAATTTATATAATACAACATATTGAAGAACTGTTTTATAAATTATGAAAAATTTAAAAACTATTTTATAATTTTAAAAAATATCAAAAATAGTAACTAATATTAATCCGTAATGATACAGAGCTAAATCAAAACAAAATATGATTTCGGTATTAATACAACATCGTAACATTGATTTGAATCTCGTCCACTTGCAAAGGAACAAAGGAAAAAAACCTACCTTTAAGCATTATGAGATTCCTAGGTCCCGTCTGCGACATTTAGCTATGAAAGTGATCTGCATCTGCGGTTTAATAAAACTATGCTAACTGAATTGCTTTTTTTTTTCAATTAAGGACTTAATTCTGTTAAAGATCATGAAAAGAAAAGTCAAATTTAGGGGTTCCAATTTCTACACTGTTGCTAGAAAGTCCCCTCTTTTTTCATTTTTCTGAGTTTATTTAAAAAGAACAAAACAGTTTTCAAAAGAGATCAAACAAAGCAAAATTAACACGAAAAATCGCAGATCTATAGCATGAACGAAGGGGAAGAGAGGGGCAATAAGAAAAGAAAGGCGTTTTGGTGGTGTGTGCTTCGCATAGATAATCCCGAGGAGAGGAGAGGCTTTCGTTTGGGAAGATTTGAATTTGATTTTCTGTTTTTGTGTTGTTGATTTTTAAAAGAAACTTAGAACTGACTCGAAATCGAAATCGAAATCGAGAGAGAGAGAGATGGATTTGGATCAGTGGATAGGGAAGGTTAAAGAAGGCCAGCATCTGTTGGAAGATGAGCTTCAGCTTCTTTGCGAATACGTATAATCTTTCTCTCTCTCTCTCTCGGGTTTCTGTTCTGCTTTTACTTTTCGTCTTTATGTACTACATAAGTTATATCAGAGCTGCTGTTATCTCGAAATTAGGGTTTTGAATGTCATAGCGTTTGTTTATATTTCCTTCTTTTATGTCCAAGTGAGAAAAACTGTATCGCTATATTTTTGGGTTCTTTTCTTTTTTCTATTTTATCACATTCATATCTTCTCTTCTCTATTATATTAATACGGTGTTTGACAGACTTATTCAACTCTGCTCTTTAATAACCCAGTTGTAACAATATCATAGGAAAACTTGACACTTTGAAGCTTTAGTGTATACTACTTGTCTGTGCTTCTCCAGCTTTCCATTTTTGAAATGCTAAGGAGCTTATCATTTCCTCCCAAATGGTCCTATTAAACATTTTTGGATTTGTTGCTTTAAATTTCTGTACACATTGTGGGTTGAATAATTTCTGGCACTCATGACCCCTAAAACCTTTTAACTTAAAGCATAAATTACGGCATCTGGCATCAAAGAGATTCTTATGCCAATGGCGATACTTGCAGGACCTTGTTCCAAGTTTCGCCATAGCCTGATATGGAACAAGATGTTGTATGCCAGTTGCTAACTGGAACAAGGGCTTTAATGTTGGATGTGGAGTTGAAACAGTCAAAATGAGTTGATATGGTGTGTATGTTGACTCATGCTAAAGTATGCATCAGTACTTGCAAACAGAGAGCTTTTTTGGAGGTGAATTATGGGCTTGGATTCTACTTTTGTATAAAGATGATAAATCAACTTATGGATCGATCTTGTTAGATTACACTTAATGTGAAGAATGGAGGTCCTCCGAGAAAGAGGAAAAACTTTTCTTTCTTATACACACATGCGGTGGAATGGTTAATTTTGATTTAATTGGGCATTCATTACTGCTGTTGAAGTTCTAGACATTGTTTCTTCTCTCTTTTAGATGATTGCGGCTCCTTGATGCTCTTCTTTTACTGAACAAACTATGTGTGGGTTGGATATATATCTAGCTATTATTGTGGAATGCGGAGACAGAATCTCATGTTCTTGGATGAGGAGTCTTACGAAGTTTCTGTCTCGTACAGGTAAAAGAGATCCTCATTGAGGAGTCCAATGTGCAGCCTGTTAACAGTCCGGTGACAGTCTGTGGTGATATTCATGGCCAGTTTCATGACCTAATGAAATTATTCCAGACTGGAGGTCATGTTCCTGAGACGAATTATATATTTATGGTAATTCATTCTTCCCCTTTTCATACCTGTTTTAACAACATGCTGTATCCTTTTAAAGTCATTTTCTACTTTTTTGAGAGCTTAACTAATATTTCAGGGGGATTTTGTTGATCGTGGTTACAACAGCCTTGAAGTTTTTACTATTCTTTTGCTTCTTAAAGCAAGGTTCACCTTTGCACCTCGTTTCATTTGATTCTAACTTGTCACTTGTTCTCTTCTGTATCATGCTTTGCTCATTCTACTCTTGTGTTGTTTACATTTCTGTGAGTGTGTTTGTTTGTCGTTAAGTGAGGTTCACCCTTAAATATGTCCTAATCTTGAATGTTTAAATATGTGTAAGTTCTTTTCTACACCATTCTTGACTCTGTTACCTAGTATGCATATATACTCGCTATGTTTGTTTTCTGTACTTATGGTTATGAAATTAGAGTTGGATAGATTTATTCATATAAGGTGTTACAATAATGTTTGCCGGATTAACAATAAAATTATTTAATATAATGATTCAGAGAAAACTGACTCACATATCCTCCACTTGGTTTCTGATAATCATGTAATCCATCATATTATTTATGTGACGAGTTAAAAGTACATTTAGCTGATTACTAGGAAAGATTTTCTTTATCTAGGAAATGATGAGAAGAAACCACACGATACAGAGTATGCTATTAAATGCTGGTATCACTATAGTTGAAGTTCTAGAACCATAAACTAACTCTTTGCTGGTTACACTCCATTCGTCTGCATGAGATGCTCTCTTCTTTGTAAATTGCCAGAACCTGGAGATAGTCAATGTTTTCTGATCTTACTATCTTGTTGAAAAACATCTGAATACAAGATGTATTTTGTTTAGCATCTGTTGGTCAATTGAAAAAGATTATTGCATTCTTTTCCCCTGGTTTCAGATACCCTGCTAATATTACGCTCTTACGTGGAAACCATGAAAGCAGGCAACTAACTCAGGTATCCTTTTAATATCTGTTGTTTTACACTTGGAAGAAAATGCAGGTGGAAGCTTGGTCAATATCGTATCAGCAGGGTTGACCAACTTAAATAATTGGTTAAAATATCTGGGATAAGAGCTGAACTTATTTTGCTATCTCTTCCCTTTCTATCCTTTTTTCTTTTTTGTCTTCTGGATGATATTTTTCTTGGTTTTTTAATCAAGTATTGTAGTTTCCTTCACTTGCAGTTATTTTTCTATGGAAAAGAAATGTATAATTATAGGGATCTCAATCCCATTTCTTGTTGTTACATGACTCTAGTAATGATTGCATGATTATTTTTATGTAATTATGTTATTTATTTCTTAGGTATATGGTTTTTATGATGAGTGCCAGAGGAAGTACGGAAATGCCAATGCTTGGCGATACTGTACTGATGTTTTTGATTTTTTGACACTCTCAGCAATTATAGATGGCAATGTAAGCCCCTAATCCTTCTTGTATCCACCTCTCTACATTTATTCTTCGTTAAACATGTACTTTTGCTTTTGCATCCCGCTTCATGTTATGAGGTTTATCTTTCATATTTATCCTGCAGGTGCTTTGTGTCCATGGAGGTCTCTCTCCTGATGTCCGAACAATTGATCAGGTGTTCTTGTGATCTTCTATTTACAATTCGACTGTAAAATTGTTTAACTGTAGTGTAAATATGATGATCCTTTAATAAATCTTGGCTTCATTTTTCTTTTTTTTTTTTTCAGATTTCATTCTAGGTTTTCATTCTTGGTCATTTTAAGTGGGAGTTTGATATAAAGTCTTTTAAGGGAATTTTCAATTAGACTTCTGGCTGAGTTGAAAAAAGGACCCAATTTTTACTGGGTTCAATCACTTAAAAATCAAGGCAGGAAGAAGGGAAGGAGGGGGCAGCAAAAAACAGAGTGAGAGATGAGGAGCAATGTTTTCATTTGGTGTATTTGTGGCTTTTTTTAAAAAACAATTCAAGAATTATTTACTACCTCATCTTTTCTGTGTTTAGTTCAAGAAAATACTTTAGGTTGAAAGCTTTGTGCATCCGTGATTAGCCAGGTATTGATCTTAGAAAGGTTTGTGCATCTGTAATTAGCCAGGTATTGATCTTAGTATGTTATTATGTGGTTTTGAGGCAAAAAGGACATGGTATATTTTGAGTCTTGGAAACCACTGACAAAAGCACGGATATATGGATGTTGATTGTTCATTTGTACTCTGTAGAAATGCCTTGTTTTTGTCACGTCTTTGGTGAATTTTTTTGAAGTAAATGAATCGAGTCTATGCTCCAAAAGTTCAAGCTTAGACATGTCCCTGCTCCTGCCATGTATTTGTTATTTGCTCTTCCGTATGGGGAAAAATTATGTATAGCAGATGCACATGCAGTTTGGTTTGGTTTGGTTTCCTTAATACGGTTTATTGCCTGGTGCTTGTAGAAGAGATAGTTGGTAATGAATTAATGCACTGAGTTGGTTCTTAGCATGCATCTATGATTTTCCATGCTGCACTTTTGTCTCTTTTTTCTTTTTTGTGTTTTTATATTAAGGAAATGGTTGGTTTAAAGTGCTGTATATTTTATGATTTGGCAGATTAGAGTAATTGAAAGGAATTGTGAAATCCCACATGAAGGGCCTTTCTGTGATTTGATGTGGAGTGATCCTGAAGATATTGAAACATGGGCAGTTAGTCCCAGAGGAGCAGGTTGGCTTTTTGGATCAAGGGTCACTTCTGAGGTAATCCTATTTTAACACAGCTTAATATGACAAAGTTCTGTTGATTGATACTTTCTTATACACATTTTGTTTCTTCTGTTGTACTTGCAGTTCAATCACATTAACAATCTTGATCTGGTTTGTCGAGCACATCAACTTGTACAGGAGGGTTTGAAGTACATGTTTCAAGATAAAGGCTTAGTAACGGTCAGATTTAGAAGTTTTTGCAATTTTGTTGAGGTAAAAATTTTTACGGAAAAAATGACTACTTTTTCCTTCACTTTTGTAGGTTTGGTCAGCACCAAATTATTGTTATCGTTGTGGGAATGTTGCCTCCATATTGAGCTTCAATGAAAATATGGTGAGCAAATTTCTCAGTTAATGATCTATCCACAAAGGGTTTCTCATATAATGGGAAGCCACCAGTTGTTCACCTCATTTATGTGTTGTCCACTATATTATTGCAGCTTACATTTACCATCTGTTTTTGTGTTTGTCAATTTGTCTCCGGAATATCAACATCTCCCATTGCAACTTAATCTGGTTGTCTAGGGAAAGAGGGGGAAAGGTTGGGTGCTTTTGGGGAGGTGGGGTTGGATTTATTAATAACGTGAAAGGTAACTGAGCTTGCTTAGATGGTAATAGAATCTGCTTGGTCGAAATGGTAAGCTGTAGTGTTAAAACTTTGTTACTTGGAACAATAGGGAGCCAAATGAATGTGGAAGCACCCTTAATACATGTAGCAATCATATCCATCTGAAAAGTGGGCAATAGTCTTCCTTTATGGATTAATTATTTTTTTCATATCCATCTGAAAAGTGGGCAAGAGTCTTCCTTTGTAGATTAATTATTTGACTGTTTTTGTTTTCCTCCAACATAAAGTTCATAATACTTTCATAAAGGAAATTCAGAAAAGTACTAAGCAGCCAGAATGTTGACAACAAAAAGGTGTTTAAAGAGAGAGAGAGATGCATATTCTTATTGGCCTTTTTCTTTTACTAAAATGCTTGTCAAGACCGATTGGTTTTGAATTGGTGATATTAGTATAATGGTACCTCTGGAATAAGCAGGTAATGAAATATGTATGTGCTTGTATCGGCTGGTAGCAAAAGCCATCAAGTATCCCCCTTTGAATTCTACTGTACCCTTTGCTTGTCTTATGAAGTCAGCGTTTTCACATGCATTGTTTTCATGTTATTTAGGAGAGAGAAGTGAAGTTTTTCACAGAAACAGAGGAGAACAATCAGATGAGAGGACCTAGAACAGGAGTACCCTATTTCTTATGATCATTAATTGTAATATTTATGAATTGACTGGTTAATGAGAAAGAGCAGTCGTATTGAGGCCACGTGACATGTTTACAGGTGGGACCTTTGATTTGCTTGGATGGACATTCCCATCCACCTAAAAAAGGCCGCTTTTTGGATTTATAGCGTTTTACCACTGTGTTCTGTTCTTTGGTTAGTGATTTATTAGATAGCTTTAGTTCTGCCATGGCCTTTGTATCGCAAAACACAGAAAACTTATTCAGCTTCTCTACTTTTTCTTTTTATTATCTAAAACATATCATCAAATGGTGGTTTTCATGCCATTTTAAATTTTGCTTATTCGGATCAACATATGTGTTGTTATTGGATGCAAGATTAATAATAGGAACAATGATGGATCTTGGAGAAAAGTGCGCTTTACACCATTGTTTTATACAAGTGACGGGGATATGGTGTTGGAGAAGAAAGTTGGAAAACTACCATCGACACCTCAATTAGGTTTTGATACTGTGCTTAATGCAGAATACCCAACGATATCCAACAGTAGAATGCCCAGGAAAACAGAAAATATGGAGAAAAGGTGTGTAAGTCAAGCCAACTCAAATGGAGTGGCATTGGCAGCTGAACGGTTGGTTAAAGCAATCAATCATCCTTTCAGCCAGCGAAAGCGACCTTAACATGCATCTCAAACTATTCGAGTTTTCCCAAGTTGTGAGAACGGGATCCTACGCCTTTATAGCTTAAGCACAGTTAATTTGTATGTTGGATGGAACTGTCTATAGCAACAAAACTCAAAAGAGGCGAAGTATCCTCCTGCAGAACATTGTCTAAACTAGGAGGAATAAGACAGTAAAATATACCTAACCATGTTTAATGCGAAACTTTACGGTTAAAAATTTCTCTCTCGTAAGGCCACGTTCACGGCTCTGCAATGTGAAAAGGAGGAGATGAAAACAGAAAGGACAAATGGTAAAAGAGTGTTCAAATAATGAAGCTAAGTGACTAGCTAATGGTGACAAATAAATATATAAACGTGGAACAAAAATTCTAATCAACCTGGATACATGATTGCTTATAGAAGAAACAAACTTCATATTTGGCTTTATAATTGTTTATTTGTAGTCTTATTGATATCAATTGTAGATATGAACTATCACATCATTTCTTCGTATATGCGCTATAACAATGGGAAGAACATTTTTAAGGGGTGGTTGATTCGCATGTGAGAATGGTAATAGGAATGAGAATGAATATAGTGAAGAATGAATATAAATATTATCATTATAGTTTTGATGGTTGGTTAAAAGGAAGGAATGATTGCCATTACTATTGATAGTGGTTGATTTGTAAAATATATTAAGAAATAAAATTTTATTTTTAATTAATTATAATGCAATAAATAAATAAATAATAATAATTTAATTGATTAATTAATTATATTTTAATAATTAATTAATTACAATATAGTTAATTAATGAATCAATTATATTTTAATTAATTATATTGTAATTGATTAATTATAGTATAATTAATTACAATATTTTAATTAATGAATGAA
>JAOQMS010000178.1:6214238-6232081 GCA_027563885.1 Erythroxylum longipes
ATCTAAATTCTTATAAAAATATTTAACGAAATACTAAGATATATAATATTCATACCCTTATAATTTTTTAAAGTCATATCCTCATAAGTCATTTTACACATAAACAGTTAATATTAAACAGCTCATTTTATCAAACATCTCTAACAAACAGCTAATGCAATCCGCTGGTCAAATCAGCTATCAGCTACCAGCTAATGTAATCAGCTGATTGCCAAATATCCAGTGAAGATCACCTCTCCTACATACTTGGCGCCTCTGCCATCTCTTCTAAGGCCCTGTTTGGTTGAGGAGTTAGTAATTAAATAGAATGGAACGTAACACACTTTCATCATTTGATTGAAGATTTCATAATGGAATGGAACAGAATGAGATAGAAGCGGAGGGTTTTATGTTACGTTCCATTACATCCTAAACAGTGAAAATAAGAAACCTCCAATTTGGGGGGTTTAGGATGGAACATAAACTAATAAATACATATTACCTAATATACCCTCGATAATTTTTCTTAATACCAATTATTTCTTCTAATCCTAACCTCACATTTTTCATTTCTCCCTCTCTCCTTGTCTCCGACTCTCCTCTCCGGTGACTCTCCTTCACGTGTTGCTGTCACCGACCACCACACATTGAGGCACTACCCTGCTAACGTCTCTTCCTCTGTGCCTCACTCTCTAGACAGTTTGCTCATCTGCTCTCATTTCTTTATCTCTAGATGAACTCCAGCTATAACCTCATTTATGATATCCAATTTTTTTTAGGAAAGATCCCAAGGTTGTGTCTGTAGCTATTGTTTTAGTGTTTTAGTTGCCACAGTTTTTACTTTTTGCTGAAAGTTGGTGTACAATCTATGGTGTAATTGAATTAGACTTGCACATAAAAAGGAGGGCACATGAGAGAAAAATAAAACAATTATAGTATGACAACTGACAAAGGAAGAGGAAGATGGGTTAGGCATTTATTAAATAATTAATAATAATATTTTTATGTAATTAATAATAAATTGTATATAATTAATAATAAATAATAAAAAATTTTCTTAAAATTTTTATTATTTTAAAATAGAAAATATATAAAAAATTATTTGTCAGGGTTGTAACTTGAGCAAGTCACAATATTGACTTTTTAATTAGACATGATTTCTGTTTTAAAATTATATCGTTAAACTTTTTGCAAGTAAGGGGTATGATAGTTATTTATTATACATTATATTATATTTCATCCAACTTCCAAATAACATTTTACTACATTATATTATGAACCCTTCCATCCCTCTCAAACAACTTTTCACTATATTATATTCCATCCCATTATAAATTGTTTCATTTTGTGCTATTCTATCCTATTAATTAACATCCAAAACAAAGGGAAGAGGGAAGGGTGTTAGTCCTCCCTCATCGAAATATCAAAATCGACTATTCTATCTTTGGGAAAAATGGAGTCTACATCAAAAACATAATGAGTAGGTAGTGAAAGAATGTGATGTAATGAAAGAGAAGAATGGCAAAGAAATATCTGAATTAGCAAACATATCACAGCTTTTGAGAAGATCTCGAGTCTAAATGTAGACTATGAGAAGCTTGTTCTTAGAGCTCGCAGCCATAGTGGGTTTTTTTATAAGGAATACAAAATGGACATATGTCAAGAATTTCCCAAGAGCAGGCATTTTAAAACATGAAATTATGACAATGCATATAGAAAGTGTAAGGAGCCAATCAAGTTCAAATATAAAGACCTGGTAATCCATAATCTAAATGTTAATCATCTTCTCCTTCCGGATTGTGTATCAAAGCCAGAAACTGAAAAAGATAAGTGGGAAATTTTGTTAAAAGGACTTGGAATCTAATTCTGATGAGACCATTTATAGTGATGAAGATCAAGGAGGAATCTGAAACTGCTCCCCCCTTGTAAATATATTTATCAAATATGTTAGTTACGTAACTAGTTAGTTGTAACTAACTCTAGCCAATCTGTATATAAATACAACACTGAACTCAATACAAAGCATTTTTTTCCTGGCTAATATTCAACAAGTGATTCATTTTTCTCCAAATTCAATTGCAAATTGTTCCATGGTATCATAGCGCTCAGGATTCTAGATCCTTCTTGTTTCTTCTTGATCGGAGGTAGTTATTTCCTTCGTAAACAGATATTCAACAATGGTAGCTTCAGCTAATCCTACCGAGGATTCATCTTCACCATATTTTTTACATGTTTCAGAAAATCACAGTTCAGTGATGGTTACTCCAAAATTGATTCCAACAAATTATGCGACATGGAGAAGATCATTCTTGCTTGCTGTTTCTATTCGAAATATGCAAGGTTTTCTTGATGGATCTATTCCAAAACCAAGCACAGACAACACGTTGTATCTCCCTTGGATAAGGTGTAATAATTTGATTGTAGCGTGGTTGCTGAGATCTATTTCACCTCCTATTGCTTCCACAGTGTTCTATATGGAAGATGAGAGCGATATTTGGCAGACGTTGAGTCAGAGGCTTTCTCAACCCGATGACTCAATAACTATGTCACTTGCAGCAGCTTCTCTGCACAACTACACAAGTAAGCAAATATGTGGATGTTTATTTTACCGAGTTGAACGGAATCTGGGAAGAGCTTCGAAATTTTAGGCCCCTAACACATTGTTTATATAGAGGATGCAATAATGAATGTTTTCAGGTGTATGTTGATAAAGAGCAAAAGGATCGCGTCTTCAAATTTCTTAATGGCTTAAATGAATCATTTCAGGCCGTAAGGTCGCAGATTATAGCTGTGAAACCATTTCCTTCCTTAGATCAAACCTACAACATGGTGCTAAGGGAAGAAACATAGAGAAGTGTTTTAATTCAGTCTCAAAGTTTTAACGGGTCTACTGCTATGACTGTTGGGAGGGATAATGGACTGACTTGAGGATATTGTGGAAAATCAGGACATTCTAAGGACTAATGTTTTAAGTTGATTGGCTATCCTCCAAATTTCAAGTTTAAATCAAAACCTCAAAGTAACATTCAAAGTTCAGCTCATCAGATTAGTGAACCAGAGTCAGTACCAACCAACTTGAACAACAAAGATAGTTGAGTCTCACTGAACCTCTCAAACGACCAGATACAGAAGCTTTTGTTGTTGTTAAATTAATAAGTTCCTACATCTGGAAGTGCAGATATTCTCAATGTCGGTAACAACGTATCTTTGTCCAATATGGAAGGTATGGACAGTTCAGTGTTTTCAGCTGTGAATGTTGCTACTTCGCATCGATTATTGAACACCAAATTTGATATTGCTCCTTGGATAGTAGATACAGGTGCAACAAATCATAGAGCATGCTCCATTGAATATTTTACACAGTGTACTCCAGTCTCAAACCTTTCTGTCAAACTACCAAATGGCACAACTGTTAAGAGTTTCTCATGTAGGAACTGTTGACATTAACTCCAATGTTATTCTGCATAACGTGCTTCTCGTCCCTTCCTTTACGTTCAATTTCCTCTCAGTTCGTAAACTCACTGCTGATAATCAAATCTGCTTCATCTTCTTGTCTCATTGTTGTTTTATCCAGGCCCTGTCACCATGGATGAGGATTGGATTAGCTTAACAGAGTTTGAAGAGTAGATTTCAAGTCTTATTGATCTTAATGTAGGTACATGCCTTATCTAGAGAATATAAGAGTTGATGATCCTAAATTAAAGGGAAAGATAAGGGCTTTATCTGATAAGATTTAGCAGATAGTTTTACATAAAAATAGGGGATTTGAATTTGAATGGGAGAAGATGAGGATTATCTGCTTTCAGAGGATTATCTTCTATCATAGCTAACATAGTGGATCTGCAACAAAATCTCCTGCATCTCTTCACGAGTCCAGTGTTTCTAATTCCATCAATAATGGTGTCATATGTAGTGTTAGCTCTGACATTAGTAAGGAAATCTACTTCTTAATTTGTGATGAAGTGAGGGATAAAGGAGTTAATTTTCTTAATAGTGAAATAATTTTCTTCGGATTAACCTAGGACAAAGCTTTCAGATTCTCCTAATCCTCATACACAGCTCCTGAGTTATCAGTAAGGGAGCTTATCTTATTAGTGTTATTCTTGTCGAAGATTGAATTTGGAAAAAAAATTTGTTTCTACAACCTTCCTTCAACTATTGTATTTTATATCTTTGTCTCAAGAGAGAGTTGTGATTATTAAGAGCCTCTACATTATTTGTCAATGTAACTTTTTCTTATTGCATAAGTCTCTCATCTCCTAGATTTGAGATAATTTTGGTTTAAATTTCCTAAAGGTAGTTACTAGTGTCCAAAAAGTGCTTGTTGTGTATTATTATTAACTCTCTTATTAAGAAAGCTTGACTCTTCTTTGATTTCTTGCAATATCCTCGTATATTTTTAAGATTCGTAACCAATCACGTTGGTGTTAATGCCTTTGGTAGCTACTTCTTCATAATTAAGGTGTTTCACGTGGAAGTTGTTAAATCTAATAAGGCTTTCCTTGTTGTAAAGGGAATGTTAAAGGTGGCTTTCAATTGAGGTATGATCTGAGCATAAACAGGTACGAAAATTGCTTCTGATATGAGGGAAGGAAGTTAAATAAAGCATTGTCTAATTTTTTTTCCTTAGGTGTAAATTTCAACCTTGCTTATTGCTTAAGCATATTGGAGACCATCTTATATGAGATCCTTAAGGCTTACTTTATACAAGAAACCTCTTAAATTATTTTTATTGTGTTCCATTAAACATCTACCATCTACTTCGTTAGAGTAGAGAGTGTTACTAATATCTTCAAGGATAAGCCAAAATTTAAAGATTAAAGCTAGTAAGTTAGTAATATTATTCTAAAGGTTTTTCCTTTTTGAAGTAAGATTAAAAGCATAGATAAAGGTAATGTCTGCTTTAGAATTAAACTTGATCAAGGTTATATGAAGACGTATATATTTATATGATATTTGACTGGAATCTGTCTTGAATGGTTTTTGGGTCAAAAGCTACCAACACTCTACTATTGAAGTGTGCTTGGTGGTTGGCGATTGAGGGCAAATCCTTATCCAAAAGACAAAGGTACTACTTATAATGACTGGATTTTTATTACTAATAAAAAAAATTTCTTGATGATAAGGTAATTATAAAAACTTATTGTTTATTTGAATATTTCAATCCCCTTACATTCCAAGTAACTATGGACATTAAAAGGGATTGTAACTAGTGACATGCCTTTTCTTCTTAGGCTTCTTGATTTCTTTTTATTGATAGTAATAATACCTTCAGCTTGGACTTTGGAACTACTGCTAATGCAATAGTTAAGGGTGTAAATGGCTTATTAATCTCCTTGTTCGTCTCCTTGGGTTTATGATTATGAATTTGCTTGGGAGAGATAGGAACTTAATGATGGGGACCTTCTAGTTAAGTGTGTAACACCCCACTCTTATTTGACACATGCACGTGCGCCCTTCGGTCACACGTGCACATGCTTGATAAAAATGATGTGTTAACTATCTCACTTTCATTTTATAACATGGCATCATAATTAAAATCACAAATCACACATTTGCTAACATCCAAAATTTCCTCATTTTATATCATAACCATAATGTACATTGTAGTTTTAAGTTCAACATCATCCATATATATACAACATCATCCTATGAGCATAAATAGCTCAGTCTACACAGTATGCTACAAACATGAGGAATGCACAAAATTTATTAACAAACTATGTCTTCAATGCCTAGTTAATCGACCTTTGAGCCATATCTGATCGTCAAAGTTGCACAAAATATGCTTCTATGGAGTCTTAGAAGCTAGGTCGTCTCACTCTCGATCCTGAAATTAACAACAGTATAATTATGATGAGTTTTGCGAACTCAGTAGAGTAACCATCCTTGATGATTCACTCTTCTTATAAAACACAATCAATTAGAAACATATTATCACACAGTTCATTTCATTTTGATTAGCACCAAGTTCTAACACAAACAAATTGTAATTTTAGACAAACAATTAAATCAAACTATCACTTCATTACACTTGAATGAAACACAATCATTGGTTTAATATCATGTATGCAAACATATAACATTCTTACAGCTTTACAAATCATTCAACGAATTCAAATCATATATGAATACTATATGATCATAGGTGAATACTATATGTATAAGACTCACATTCGTTTTTTTTACATTGTTGTGACTGTGTACTTTTTCAATATCCCGTATCACGGGGTTTATTGATCACAGTGAACCTTAGGATCTATATATTTGAGCTTTAAGCTCTTTTCAGTAGCAGTCTTAGTCAGTAGCATCATCAGTCACAACTGCCTTTATATTACATGTATTGAAATGAAATGCATGCCACAAATCATTCAAATACAATCAATCACTTTCATTCACATTATCTCAGTCAATACAATCAATCATAACATTAGTCACTTTTAGCTGAGAATCATTTAGGCAGTCTCATTTACATACAAGTAGTACTTCTAATAATATTCACATGCATCAAACGCTTTGTACAAGTATTGTCCGGAATTCAGTACACAATCAGTACATATTCAACATATATCAAATTCAATTCAGTAATTATAAGATAAAATTAAAGTGAGAACATCTTAGGTTACTCACAATTGCTCCCTTAAGCCTATCGCCTTAACGTTCTGGCGATATCCGGAAGTGGTTGTGCTACTTGCTCTCCTATATACATTAAAACAATTTCACATTACTGTTCTGCTTATGTAACTAGGTAAACACATATATATCGAAAGGTATCATGTATCATGCATGTGCAATGACAAATTCTCGAGTATATTTCTGTAACAAATTGATCTACATATCAATCGTAACCCAATTGTGCCAAAATTCACACACTAAACCACTATTCCAACTTTTGCTGAAAGCACCTCATTCGGGTTCACTTTTCATAAGCAATAAGATCAAGAAAATGATGTATTTCTATAACACTTTCTTCTAAATAATTGTTCCTCTGTGTCTGAAGTTTCTAATGAGACTAAGATCATACAATTTGGTTTATTATTCTATGAGTTATGCTCAAAATTCCACAAACTGTGTACATTTGGAATTTTGGCTAGAGCATGATCATGCAATCAAGTTGTACAACCCATATCTCTCAATTAAAATATTAAAAAATTACAAACTTTATAGAAATTTAAATTTAAGAGAATAAGCTAAAACTTTTGTGAAGACACATTAGTCTAATTCGGCCTACATCAATACAGTTTATTCAATAACAACAGGGTATGATTTCTGTCACTGGTAGTACTACAGCTTAAGCCAAGACTCAATTTCATGCCAAATTTTGAAATTCTTAAAGACAAATAAAATCAGAATTCTTCAAGAAAGTTGTAGACATAAGTCTCTAGTTTAGTCTGAATCATGAATCAATCCATTTAGAAATCTACAGATCAAGATATAATCAAAATGCCGAAGCATGTTCAGTGAGAATTCTCCCGTTCATAACATTCCAGCACATTTCCTCACTTTCATCCAATCAATCTTTTTCAAATCAATTCAGATGGCTCTAAATTTTTATGGAGAGAAAAAAATGTCTTAGGAGTCTATTGGTTTAAGTTTCAAGTCATTTGGAGGTTGGATGAAAAAGTTATAACCAAAAGAATAAAAACTATTCAGTAAAAATACTCTAGTTCATATTCAAACTTCAAAAACTAAAACCATGCACATAAACCATTACCTTCTTCTTCCTCTCTCTCTACTGCAAATTTTGTTTTCATAAACAGTAACAACCCACAAACCAAAACAGAACCCATAGCCACTTATGCATCCATCCATCCACAAGCATGAAAACATCATCCATACTACTCCCCTTTCAGCTCAACAACACAAAACAACTCAAAAATCCAAGGTTCAAACTTAAACATTAAAAACCGTAAACTCAAATACGCAAATTCCATTTTTTTGCACTTTCTTTCTATCTTTTGTATCTTCCCATTTTCATCAACACAATCACTTCTTTTAACTCATCTCTATATTATAACCTCACCAAATTCATTTTCCTTATCTTTAAATTCATTTCAGATCATCACAAAAACACTCACAAATAATTCCGCATATCAAAAGTAAACAAGCACAGAGCATATATATTCATCGATTTTTCATGAACTTCTGTATCATTTTTAGTTTACTCCATTTTTCATAACTAATACAGTACAATTCAAGTATCATCCATAATATCATTTACAATACCCAGAAACTTAAAACATCACTTACTTGTTTCAACAAAATTTCCAAAGTGAAGAGTAGGTTTCGGTGGATGGGGAAAAAAACAAGAACAAAGAGAAGCAAAAAAAATGGCTGAACTGAACTGCTTCCTTTGTTAGGTATAACATATATGTGAGAATCAAAAACAGATATTTCGATGATGAAAATTTGGTGTGGGTGTTTTCGGTGTAGACCACCGAGAGCTGCAGAAATATTTTTATATGGGTTAACAATTCAATGACACGTGGCACCCATACATGTGGGCCATGTGTCACCCTTCCATTTGTCTCATATCTTTTTTTTTTCAAAATACCCCAAATTTTAGAAATTTTCTAAAATTCACAAAAAATTTTAAAATAATACTAATAGTCTCCAAATTAAATTTTAACTCAAATAACCCACAATTCACATTTTAATCGCTTTTAACAATCAATAATACCCTAAAAATGTCAATGAATGCATGTACAATTAGTTTAATATATCAAAAATAAATATTCATATGTGTGTGAATATATAATGATGCATGAACATGCAATATACTTCTAATTTCTCATTGTACTCTCAATTCACTATTTTAGGGTCTAGCCTCGAACATGGGATGTCACAATTCTCCCCTCCTTAAGAAATATTGTCCTCGAAATTCTTACCTGATTGAGGAAATAAGCGGGGATATGCCTTTTTCATATGCTCCTCAGTTTCCCACATTGCTTCTTTACTCGAATATTTGTGCCATAGAACTTTCACCATTGGAATTTCCTGATTTCTCAACCGTTTCATCTGATACCCAACTATCTGAACTAGTTTTTCAACATAGCTCAGGTTACTAGTAACTTCAATCTCCTAAGCCGGTAACACATATGTTGGGTCAGATCTATATTTCCTGAGCATACTCACGTGGAATACGTCATACATCTTAGACAACTCAGTCGGTAAGGCTAATCGATATGTTAAAGGTCCAATTCTCTCTAGAATTTCATAAGCACCAATGTATATCAGGCTCAACTTGCTCTTTTTACCAAACCTCACTACCCCTCGCCGAGGCGACACTCTCAGAAATACTTTATCCCTGACACTATACTCCATATCCCAATGATGCTGATCCACATAACTTTTCTGTCTATCTTGAGCCACTTTCATTTGACTCCGAATTAGTTTCACCTTATCTACAGTATCTTGGATCAATTCAGGACCTTCTATAGTTCTCAAACCTTCCTCGTCCCAGTATAGAGGTGATCGACATTTTCTACCATACAACGCCTCATATGGTGCCATTCCGATACTACTACGATAATGGTTATTATATGCAAATTCAATCAGTGCTATGTATTGATCTCAAGCTCCCTGAAACTCCAATACACATGCTCTAAGCATATCCTCAACAGTCTTAATGGTTCTCTTGCTCTGTCCATCTGTCTGAGGATGGAATGTAGTATTGAAATTCAGCTTTGTTCCCGTTGCTGATTGCAAACGCTTCCAGAATCTCGAAGTGAACCTGGGATCCCTGTCCGATACAATGGACACCGGAACCCCGTGCAATCGAACCACCTCATTTACATATCTCTAATCCAACTGGTCTAGAGAGTTATTCTCTCTCACTGGTATAAAATGGGCTGACTTAGTCAATCGGTCCACCACAACCTATATCGCATCATTTTGCTTCAAAGTCTTAGGCAATCCCATTATAAAATCCATGCTAATTCGTTTCCATATCCACTCCGGAATAGGCAACGGGTGTAACTTCCTAACTGGAGCCTGATGCTCAGCCTTAATCTGCTGGCATGTTATACATTTAAAAACATACTCCGCTACTTGCTTCTTCATTCCGGGCCACCAGAAATGTTGCTTCAATGTATTATACATCTTGGTCGTGCCAGGATGCATAACATAAGTAGCCATGTGAGCTTCCTCTAGGATTTCCTTCCTCAGATCATCAATATTAGGCACACAGAGTCTCTGCTTTAGCCACAATGTTGCATCTCTCAATTCAAAGTCAGAATCTGAATTCATTTTAACTTTCTCAATCAGTTTCATCATCTCAAGATCACTCTGAACTTTTTTAATTCTATCATGCAACATTGATCTCAGTTTTAATGTGGCTGTCAATGCTTCATTATGCTCAAGATTCAACTCCACATGCAAAGCTCTCAGCTGAATTAGGCTTAGTAACCTTGATATCTGAATATGAGCTACACTGCTACATGCCTTTCTACTCAGTGCATCAGCCACAATATTTTCTTTCCCCCGATGATACTCAATTGTGCAGTCATAATTTTTTAATAACTCAATCCATCTCCTCTGTCTCATATGTAGCTTTTTTTGACTCAGCAGATATCTCAAACTCTTGTGATCAGTGTATATCTGAAATGTCTCACCATATCTCAAACTCTTGTGATCAGTGTATGTCTGAAATTCATCTCATGAGACCGTAATTGTCTCGATGCATAGGCTATTAACTTGCCATGCTGCATCAATACACACCCAGTCCTTGATGTGATGCATCACTGTATATTACATATCCACCAGATCCCGATGGAATAGTCAACACCGACGCTGTAGTCAACTGATGTTTCAATTCCTTAAAGCTTCTCTGACACTCATCATTCCATCTAAATGCTACGTTCTTCCTCAGAAGTTTAGTCAAAGAGGTTGAGATCAAAGAAAATTCCTCAACAAACCTCCGGTAATATCCAGCCAATCTAGGGAAACTCCGGATCTCCGATACATTCTTTGGAGTCTCCCATCTCATTACTGCTTCTATCTTCATTGGATCTACCTGAATACCATGCCCAGTTACTATGTGACCCAAAAATACCACTTGATTCAGCCAAATTTCACATTTACTGAATTTGGCATACAATCATTTTTCTCTCATAATCTGCAAAATCATTCTCAAGTGTTCAGCATGTTCCTCTCTGCTTTTCGAATATACCAAAATATCATCAATGAATACAATTACAAACCGATCCAGGTAGGGCTGAAACACCTTATTCATCAATGCCATAAATGCAACTAGGCCAATAGTCAACCCAAACGGCATTACTAAGAACTTGAAATGCCCATTCTTACTCCTGAAAGCACTCTTTGGTACATCAGCCTCTGTTATCCTTAGCTGATAATACCCAGATTTCAAATCGAGCTTAGTGAACACTTGAACTCCCTGCAATTGATCAAATAAGTCATCAATTATAGGCAATGGGTATTTGTTCTTCACTGTAACTCGATTGAGTTGTCTATAATCAATGTACAACCTCAAAGTGCCATCTTTCTTCTTTACAAATAACACTAGACTTCCCTAAGGTGAAACACTGGGTCTAATGAATCCCTTCTTAAGTAGTTCCTGCAACTGAATCTTCAACTCCTTTAGTTCCACAGGTGCCATCTTATATGAAGGAATGGACATAGGAGCAGCACCTGGAACTAAGTCAATTGTGAACTCCGTTTCCCAATCTAGAAGCAAACCAGGTAATTCAGTGGGAAACACGTCCAGGAATTCCTTAACCACAGGAATATCCTGTACACTCTGCTCAACTCGAGTATCAATCAAGTGGGCCAAATAAGCCTCACATCCACCATACATTAACTTTAAAGCACTCACAAATGAGATCAGTTTGGCTGGCATTGCTTGGCTAATACCTCTGAATACTGCTTTCGACTGATTAGGAGACTCTAAAATTACTTCCTTAGTATAGCAGTTCATGATGGCCCTACGAGCAGTGAGCCAATCCATGCCTAAAATAATATCGATCTCCTTCAACTATAATACAATCAAGTCTACTTCTAACTCTGCTTGATTAATTCGAATCAAACACTTCTTGCAGATCTCCCCAGTCACGGTGGTACTACCTATCGGTGTACTCACCTATAATCAACTTCTCAATAACTCTCTATCACAATGCAATGTAGATGCCATATGCGGTGTGATAAATAAATGTGTAGATCCAGGATTTAGCTATGCATAAACCTAAAATGTAAATAGTGATAACACACCTGCAATGACATCTGGAGACTCTTGAGCCTCTTGCCTCGTCATGACATATACTCTGGCCTGAAGCTGCGGTTAATTGCTTCGCACCTCAGTCCTCCCAGTAATATTCCCAGAACTCATCCTGCCTTTGCCACGGCCTCTCTGTCCAGTCCCACTGGCTCGGCTCTGCTGAACAGTGGGTTCTATTACTGTACTTCCTCTCCCCCCAAACTGTTCTCTAGACATCACAGAACAATCCTTGATCCAATGATTAAGTGAGCCGCACCGAAGACAGGCTCCTGTCAACCTCCAGCATTCACCACTGTGCTTATTCCCACAATATTCACAAGCTGGAAACTGACCCAATAATGTACGTATGTTATTCCCAGACTGTACAAAACTTCCTTTCTGTCTGAATCCCGACTGTCTAGATCCAGTTGGTGGCCTGAAAGCTCAGTTCTGACACTTACTGAACCTTCTACCAGAATCTCCCTGAGAACCACTGGGCCTCTTCTGTCTTGACTCTGATCTGTGCTTAGTCTAACTATCTTTCAACAACTGTTCTATACGAATCGAGGCAACTCGTAATTCTGTAAAATTACCCAAACTAGAAATAGTTAACCTCATCCGGATGTCCATATTCAGGCCATCTTCAAACCTCCTGCACTTGTCTTCCTCAGTAGGAACCAAAGCAGTGGTATAACCCATCAGTTCATTAAATTTCACTTCATACTCTGCTACAATCATATTGCCCTGTTTCAAATCCATAAATTCTTTCATCTTTCTATCCATGTAGATCTTGGGCATATAGTTTTCCTTGAAGACTCTCAAGGCCTGATGGTACTGCCTGGAACAGTTTTCCACCACTGGTAAACTGGGCCTTGCAGTACAGATATAGCATAGTCGAACCTCTCGTCTGACTCACAGTCTATCTGATCAAGGACCCTCTCAGTTCTTTCTAACCATCCTTCAGCTAATACAGGGTCTGTACTTCCGTAGAAGTCTACAGCTCCCTGCTTTCGCAGTTTATCATACCTCCTTTCCCTTCTCTCAAAAATCCTTGGAGGCATTCTCTCAGGTCAAGATACTAACGACTCTCTACTGGCTCTCTCCGATCCTAGGTCAGCTGAGTGTTCCATTTGATCGCCTACGTCCGATAACCTATAACACATAATAATTTCAATTATCATCCAAAGTTTTCACAACATTTTATGCCTAACATTACTACATATCCCTATGGACGCCAACCTGGCTCTGATACCACCAACTGTAACACCCCACTCCCATCTGACACATGCACCTGCGCCCTTCGGTCACATGTGTACATGCCTAACAAAAATGACATGTTAACTATCTCACTTTTACTTTATAACATGACATCATAATTAAAATAACAAATCACACATTTGCTAACATCCAAAATTTCCTCATTTTATATCATAAACATAATGTACATTGTAGCTTTAAGTTCAACATCATCCATATATATGCAACATCATCCTATGAGCATAAACAGCTCAATCTACACAGTATGCTACAAATATGAGGAATGCACAAAAGTTATTAACAAACTATGTCTTCAATCGCTAGCTGACCAACCTTTGAGCCATATCTAATCGTCAAAGTTGCACAAAATATGCTTCTATGGAGTCTTAGAAGCTAGGTCGTCTCACTCTCGATCATGAAATTAACAACGGTGTAATTTTGATGAGTTTTGCAAACTCAGTAGAGTAACCATCCTCGATGGTTCACTCACATTATAAAACACAATCAATTAGAAATATATTGTCACACAGTTCATTTCATTTTGATTAGCACCAAGTTCTAACACAAATAAATTGTAATTTTAGACAAACAATTAAATCAAACTATCACTTCATTACACTTGAATAAAACACAATCATTGGTTTAATACCATGTATGCAAACATATAACATTCTTACAGCTTTACAAATCATTCAATGAATTCAAATCATATGTGAATACTATATGATCATATGTGAATACTATATGTATGAGACTCACTTTTTTTTTACATTGTTGTGACTGTGTGCTTTTTCAGTATCCCGTATCACCAGATTCATTGATCATAATGAGCCTTAGGCTCTATATGTTTGAGCTTTAAGCTCTTTTCAGTAGCAGTCTCAGTTAGTAGCATCATCAGTCACAACTGCCTTTATATTATATGTATTGAAATGAAATGCATGCCACAAATCATTCAAATACAACCAATCACTTTCATCCACATTATCTCAATCAATACAATCAATCATAACATTCAGTCACTTTTAGTTGAGAATCATTTAGGCAGTCTCAATCACATACAAGTAGCATTTCCAATAATATTCACATGCATCCAACGCCTCGGACAAGTGTTGTCCGAAATTCAGTACATAATCAGTACATATTCATCATATATCAAATTCAATTCAGTAATTATCATATCAAATTAAAGTGAGACCAGCTTAGGTTACTCACAATTTCTCCCTTAAGCTTATCGCCTTGACGTTCCGGCGATATCCAAAAGTGCCTATATACATTAAAACAATTTCACATTACTGTTCTGCTTATGTAACTAGATAAACACATATATGCCAAAAGTTATCATGTATCATGCATATTCAATGACAAATTATCGGGTATATTTCTATAGCAAATTGATGTGCTCTAATTGTGCCAAAATTCACACAATAAATCACTATTCCAGCTTTTGCTGAAAGCACCTCATTCGGGTCAACTTTGCGTAAGCAATAACATCAAGAAAATGATCTATTTATATAACACTGTCTTCTAGAAAATTGTTCCTCTATGTCTTAAGTTTCTAATGATACCAAGATAATACAATTTGGTTTATTATTCTATGATTTATGCTCAAAATACCACAGACTGTGTACATTTGGAGTTTTGGCTAGAGCATGATCATGCAGTCAAGTTGTATAACCCATATCTCTCAATTACAATATCCAAAAATTACAAACTTTATATCAATTTAAATCTAAGATAATAAGATACAACTTTGGTGAAGACACCTTAGTCTAATTAGGCCTACATCAACACAGTTTATTCAATAACAACAGGATATAATTTCTGTCATTGGTAGTACTATAGCTTAAGCCAAGACTCAATTTCATGCCAAATTTTGAAATTCTTAAATACATAACTAAAATTAGACTTATTTAATAAAGTGGTATACATAAGTCTCTAGTTTAGTCCGAATCAAGAATCAATCCATTTAGAAATCTACAGATCAAGATATAATCAAAATATCGAAGCATGTTCAATGAGAATTCTCCAGTTCATAACATTCCAACACATTTCCTCACTTTCATCCAATCAATCTTTTTCAAATCAATTCAGATGGCTCTAAATTTTTATGAAGAGAAAGAACAATGCCTTAGGAGTCTATTGGTTCAAGTTTCAAGTCATTTGGAGGTTGGATGAAAAAGTTATAACCAAAAGAATCAAAGTTGTTCAGTAAAAATATTCTAGTTCATATTCAGACTTCAAAAACTAAAACCATGCACGTAAACCATCACCTTCTTCTTCCTCTCTCTCTACTGCAAATTTTGTTTTCATGAACAGTAACAACCCACAAACCAAAATAGATCCTATAGCCACTTATGCATGCATCCATCCACAAGCATGAAAACATCATCCATACGACTCCCCTTTCAGCTCAACAACACAAAACAACTCAAAAATCCAAGGTTCAAACTTAAACATCAAAAATTGTGTACTCAAACACGCAAATTCCATTTTTCTACACTTTCTTTTTATCTTCTGTATCTTTCCATTTTCATCAACACAATCACTTCTTTTAACTCATCTCTATATCATAACCTTACCAAATTCATTTTCCTTATCTTTAAATTCATTTCAGATCATCACAAAAACACTCACAAATAATCCCGCATATCAAAAGTAAACAAGAACAGAGCATATATATTCATCGATTTTTCATGAACTTCTATATCATTTTCAGTTTACTCCATTTTTCATAACTAATTCAGTACAATTCAAGCATCATCCATAATATCATTTACAATACCCAGAAACTTAAAACATCACTTACTTGTTTCAACAAAATTTCCAAATTAAAGAGTAGGTTTCGATGGATGGGGAAGAAAACAAGAATAAGGAGAAGCAAAAAAAATGGCTGAACTGAACTGCTTCTTTTGTCAGGTATAACATATATGTGAGAATCAAAAACAAATATTTCGATGATGAAAATTTGGTGTGGGTGTTTTCGGTGTAGACCACCGAGAGCTGCAGAAATATTTTTACGTGGGTTAACAATTCAATGACACGTGGCACCTATGCATGTGGGCCATGTGTCACCCTCCCATTTGTCTTTTATCCTTTTTTTCAAAATACCACAAATTTCGAAAATTCTATAAAATTAACAAAAAAATTTCGAAATAATACTAATAGTCTCCAAATAAATTTTTAACGCAAATAACCTACAATTCATATTTTAATCGCATTTAACAATCAATGATACCCGAAAAATGTCAATGAATGCATGTAAAATTAGTTTAATGTATCAAATATAAATATTCACATGTGTGTGAGTATACAATGATGTATGAACATGCAATGTACTTTTAATTTCTTATTGTACTCTCAATTCACTATTTTGGAGTCTAGCCTCAAATATGGGATGTCACAAAGTGAATCCAATGGTAGTGGTGGCTATAGCTTTAAAGGATTCAATGGTGATAATGGTGGATTCTTTTTGGGGTTTAGTTAATTCCTCGGCTAATTCAATTAAATGATAACGCCTGTAACTTCGATTTACTCTCGTGTAACAGATAGTCTACCTATTAGTTTCCAGACGTTTTGTGGCATGGTTTAAATGGTCTACATTAGTAGATAAGTTATATTTTAGTCTTCATAAGGCCCATCTTTTCATCAAATCTCATGACGTTTGAGGTTTCTAGTAGTTATTCATCTACATTTACTTTAATAAAAACTCTAACATATCTAATCCTTTTAAGTGCAATACTACTTTTTTGTCTAAGCATACTCATACTGGTCTTCCTATAGAGGTTGTCAAATAAATCAATCCTATTGTAAACAAATAGGAGTTTGCTTTATTCATTACAACAAACAACGTAATTAGCGACGATTAAAATCATCGCCAAAGAAGGAAAAATCGTCGACGATTTCATTTCGTCGTCGAATCCCGGTAGCAAAATAACTTCGCGACATTTACCAGAAGTCGTCGCCAAAACATTTTGGCAACCAAAACATTTCGTCAGAAAAATGTATTACCGACGATTAAAAGCAACGTCGGTAATAGTTTTGCGCGAGGTTTAAGTTTCATAAATAAAAGTCTTTTCCCACAAAATCATATGCGTCGGTATTTAGTTTTAGTGACGATTTTGTTTTGGTAGGAAAAAACTTTTAGCTACTAATTTATCCTGTAGGCAAATATTTTTAGAGACGTTTCTGAAACGTAGTTAAAAACCTTTTGTGACGAATTATTTTTGGTCGCTAAAATTGTTTAGTGATGATTTATTTTTTGTAGCGAAAAAGATTTAGCTACGAAATGTCTGCTGTAGCAAATACTTTTTACCGATGTTTTTCATACGTAGTAAATTAGTTTTTGTGACGAATTTCATTTGGTAGCTAATAGTATTTAGTGACTAAATGTAAT
>JAOQMS010000178.1:6232181-6244334 GCA_027563885.1 Erythroxylum longipes
CATTTAAAAATCTCTTGTTGCTTTCTTTACTCTATTACACTTGTGTTCTTTTTGTGTGTAAGGGAAACACTTAAACACTTGTGTGCGCGTGAGGTGTTCGAGGGCTAACGGATTTGTTCGGCGATATACGCGTGAAAAGGCTTTATCTTTGCTTAAGCGGACCTAAGTGAGATTGCCGTACGAAGGTGGATGCAACTTGCGGTGAAAGTTCGGGTCCAAAGAAAAACTTTTGTAACACCACACGTCTTTTTCAATAATTTTCTTCTACTAAAAAAATGTGGGCTTGCAGTGCCTGAAATTTTCAAGAAACAAAATTAACTAGTCAAAGACCAATTCATATCGTCCCATTCACTCACTCGAGGCCTAGTTAAGCCTACTTGCTTATGCTTTATTATAGTCATGTTCACTCACGAGGCATATGCCCCACGCACTTTTCATTTTTAAGGGATAAGGTGTTAAAATATATTAGTTTATATAATCCCAAAGTACTATTTAAGATGAGCTTTGCTTTAGTTAACTTTTCAAAGCAAATGCACTGACAATTATGAATTATTTACAGTGGGGTGACCCTTTTTTAATCCTAAAAAACAATTTTAGCACCTTATTATTTTATTGCATGTTCATTTCTTTAGTCATGAACTTACAAGGGTACATTTAGTATCGGACCAAAACGTGTTTCCTACCTTAATAGACTTTGCATTCTAGGTATTATGTAGCTAAACTTAAACACTGACTGTTTTAAGAAAATACAACATGAGTTCGTTTATTGCATAGACATATAGAGGAATTGTTTATACTACGAACATAAAAGTTAAAAGTCTATAACAGGTTATCAAAGTCAGCGGATTAGGTTAAATAAACAATAAAAATGTTGAAATCGAAACCTCAAAAACATTTATTTTCAAGCTTGTCATTTTCCTGCTTTTTGACGTTTATCCAATACAAAGCTTTAGGGTAACGAGTCTTATCATAATACACAGTTTCCTAGGTCGACCCCAATTGCTTAAACAGTTATCGAAGTGTCTTTTGGCAGACATATTGGCCCAATCATAAAGTGCAGAATAATAATACAGGATCCAAGCTTAAAATAATTAACGGTAACTATATTAAACTCAAAATTTACTCGAATTTATAATATTAGACACCTTCTAATTTTTAATAAAAATAGTCGATAGCAAAATTTTCTGTTGATATAGATGACAGTGACAAATTACATTAGATTAGTCTTTTTACTACGTGATTATTAAACATTGTATCGTGCCACGTATAAATTTTATTATTTAATCAATATATAATTATTTTAAAGCTTTTAATATTTTATTATTAAATAATAAAATTCATAGTAACATAAATAAAATATGTGGTAGTTATGTGGCAAAAATCATATCATCTACATTAATGGACAACTTATCATCAGGCTATTTTTATTAAAAATTGAAAGTTGGACTAATTTTAGAGTCATTTTTTAAAATTTAGATTAGTATTACAAAATTGAGTAAAGTTTGAGATTTTTTTACAATTAACCCAATAATTAAATTAATATTTTATTATAAGTCATAATTTATTCACATATAAAGCAAAAGCTATGATTAAATTCTTAAAAAGAATTCTTTAGAAAAAGAATTATTAGATATGAAGTAATTATATTGCAAAAAAGTAAAATATACAAATATTTATATGACTTTGTTCTAAAACTCAAAACGTTATCATTTTGTAACCAATCTTGACCATCATTGAAAGAAAATTAACTTCTCTAGCTTTAGAATTTTAAAGTAAGATATACTTGGTATTGATTTAGTAATAGTGTGTCCAAATTTTCATTTAAACCCACTGTTTTTTAGAAAAATAAAATGGATTATTAAAACAAGGTGTTTCTTGTTCTTTGGAGCAAATGAATAAATTGTTCTAACAAAGTTATAATTGAATAAAAGTAATGCCAACTAGAAAATTAAAAAATATGGAAAAGGTATTAACCTAGTTATGATTAAATATTTAAGCAATGAACATCATTTTTACTATCTTTTTTAAAGTAATTGTTAAACCTATAAATTTTAACTCAATGATTATGGTATTTAGATTTTTTTTTAAATGGTAATAAGTTTGTCAAAGTTTAAACTCTTGTTATAAAGTCTTAATATATACATGTAGGCCCCTTTTTTTAAAACTAATTTGCTATTATGAACAATTAAAGGGATGTGATGCATGTAAATCATGTTGTGACGTGAAATTACATTGATTGAATTTTAAAAAGAAGATATATGTGAAAACCATAAAAAGAACACACAATTTTCATGTTATTTTATTTATTTTAAAAAATAATCATATAAATTTAAAATTGTTTTAAAATTGAATTCTTGGTGAATAAAGAAATTTTAGAAGTTAACCATCATCGGGTTAGAATATGGGATTGACGTTGATCTTGTATTGATTAGAGAGATTTTTAAGTCATGCTTGTGTCAAGTTTAGGACAGACGCCGAAGTGGTGACATAATTTTTGATAACTCACGAAAATAGAATTTCAATGTTGTTAAGCATATATGAAAATAGAGTTTTGGTGACCTTAGACTTCTATGCAAACAAAATTTCACTGTAATTAAAATTCTTATATACATTCATAGGTTATAATTACCTTGATAAGAGTTCCATAAGGTAGAACCTATGGAAGATTAAGAAGGTTATTGCTATCTCTTCTCCTTTATGTCATCTTTATAATAGTAATACAAGGAGGCTATCTCCTTACCTGTGGATATAGGTCACATAATTAGGGGAACTATATAGATACTTTTGTTTATGCTTCATTTATTTTCTTCCTATATTGCTTCTATTTTTCTAACAATTGGTATCAGAACAATTGGTATCTCAATAATTAGTACTAGAGTATAGATTTTTCTATCAAGATTTCTCTTCACAAGTTTGGTATTAAGAAATTCAATAGATCAAATGATTTCACTCTTTGAAATGTGAAGATGCGGTTCTTATTTAATGGGGATATGTAGTACGGTTAGAAGAAGAAAAAAAACTACAAGAGAATTTAGGAGTGTTAGAGAAGGAAGACATTTTATCAAAAGCGCACAACACAATACTGTTAAATTCGGGTGATGAGATCCTGTGAGTATTGGTTGACGAAATGATCTTTTCTTCTTTACATAAGCAACTTGAGTGTAAGTATCAAAAGAAATCACTTGTGAATCATTTATATCAAAGGTAACATTTTTATACATTAAGGATGACAGAAAGTATATAGGCAAAAAAATCACGTTGATAATTTTGATTAGATCGTCTTAGATTTATAAGTTGTTAAAGTTAAAACTAAAGGTGAGGATCAAGTCATAATCCTTGTTTTCCTTTCCTAATTCATACAAAAATTTTGTTGATCCCATGTTGTGTAGTATAAAGATTATTTATTTTAATGATATGAAGGATGCTCCGTAGTAGTCCAAAGAATTGGAAAAAAAAAGGATCTCTGACATTTATTAAGGTGGATCAGAAGTGGGTTTGATTGTTAATAACGAACGGAACAAGGAAAATGACATTGGAAATAAGAAGTCACAATCCAAATTGAAGGTTAAAGTTGTTAGATGCTTTAATTGTAAAGAAAAAAGGCACTTTAAAAAGGATTGTCCGTAGCGAAAGAATGGGAATAAGAAAAAACATATGAAAAGGTAAGTATTGTTCTAGCCCAAAAGAGTTACGAAGAAGAGAATAGAAGAGGCAGTTATGTCTTATTTAAAAGTAATTTTGACTCTGTAAATTGGTAAGTGATAAACATTGGTGCTTCTTATCATATAACTTTCAATAAAAACTAGTTATTTTTTAAAAAAATTAAATGATAGTGTCAAATTGGATGATGATGATAAGCATATTGTGGTTTAGTGCAAATTAAAATATACGATATAATTGTTAGAACATTGAATGCCTAGTATGTTTAAAAGTTTCAAAAGAATTTGATTTTCATAGGTACTTTTGATAGTTAAGGTATAATTTTTTTAGTGAGATGAATAGATAAAGTGGCAAAAGATATGTTGACTATTTTAAGACATTTATATCTTAATAGAAAAGACAGTAATGAGATTGGTGGTTATTTGTTAATCTTTAAGGCTAAAGGATGATAGTACACTGATATGGTAGATATGAGTGTCATTTTAGTTAGAAAGAGATGACGGAACTTTGTCAGGGAAGCTTATTAAACAATAATAAACACAAGATAGACTTTTGTAAGTTTCATGCACTCCTAAAGATATAGTGTTTAGGTAGTGACATATATTGAGACAAATATATGGAAAGAATGTATCAAGGTCAATAGAGAGCACTACTAGTAAAGATAGCAATGGAACAGGTTTAGTTTGGGCCCATCCAAGCTAAAGCCCAACCCAAAATTCTGTATTTGAGTCAAATTTAGACTAAAAAATTTGTATTTAAGCTTTACGAAGCCTGATCAGCCTTGATTAAATTTATTTTTTAATTTTTAAAAAATAAAAATGAAACTATTTTAAGTAAAATTTTAGGCTTCGGATTAGATCAAGAAGCTCAGTCAACTTAAGCTGAACCAAACCAGAAATCCCTACCAACTCAGATCAAGTCGAGCTAGGTTGGACCTTTTTTACCATCACTAACTATTGGTTCAAAGATGGTATAAGTGATAGTAAAACAACCTAGAATAGGTATTAAGAGAGTTGAAAATTATAATTCAAGGGATAATACAATATTAGGGAGAAAGTTTTAGTATGCTATAGCCAAAGATAAAGCAAAGTGGATCATCAAGTAACCAACGAGATATCATTGGAGAGACTTTTTTCATGTATAATCTTACCATCAATAATAAGCATGCAACTATCTTTTAAGGGATTAGGGAAAGTTAGGAGAAAGATGGATGGATGTGGGCTATGCTAATGGATATAGGTTTCACAAAATTGTGAAATTGATTACATCTAGTCAGGTTTTATTATTAAAAAGGGTTCACATTTAGAAAGATGCATCTAACATGTTGATAAAGTTGTTGCCCGTCGAAAAGTTTAACCATAACTTGGATTTAGTGAATGTTTATATAGATTAAAGCTTTTAGGGCAGTTATGACAAGGAGTCATTCTTAGTTAGACGTTGGAGAAATCAAGTCAAGGTGAAGAATTATGATATATGCCATAAATTATTGGAAAATAGTAAAATTTTAGAAACTAACGGGTATGTTATGGGCCACAAATAGGATTTTGTCATATGCCGATTAACAGGAAAGTCTTCGTAATTTTCCTTGCTTCTCTCCTTCTTCGAGAAGATATTTTGAAAGCTGTTAATGGTGATTTCTAAGATATCACCAACTCTCATCTACACATTTCTTGATTGAAAATTTAGAATATTTCTATTGAATATGATCCTTCTTTTTAAATAGATAAGGATCCCAACTACAAAAGGAATTTTTTTCTTATATAAGAGTAAGAATACTTATTTAGGAAAACTACTAAGCAAATAATCATTTTTAAATAAGAAATAATAATGTTACTTACTAAATAATAGAAAAACTTTAAACAGAAATCCTAAAGTTTAGTTAAGAAACATAAATGCTAAAATGATTTGACTATGGCTCCCTCAAGCATGAATTTAGGATAGGATTTTCGAAACTCAGTCAAATGAACCTATTTAGCTTCATTCAATGGTAAGCTAGCCCATTCGACTAAAACTTCAACAACACTTTAATTAAATCTGGAAAGAATAATGGAATGAGGTCTGGAAATAATTTTGCCATCCTTAAAAGGTGGCAAGGAAGGAACACTAGGAGGAGGAACATGGTTAAACTCCTCAAGTAATTACATATGGGAAGCTTCAAGAATCTTACTATGCTTTTGAAGTTCTAACTTACAGGCTACCTTAACAATCAAATGTAAAACCTTGATTGAGCTATATAACATAGGAGATAGCTTATAAATAACCCCTTTTCCCAAATATTGTTGTCGATAATGCTATATTTTTAGCCAAACAAACTGCTAGGCTTATTTCTTTTGGAGTTGAGCTTGCTATAAACCAAAATGTGTTTCAAACAAATTCTCTTACAAAGAATGATCAATCTCCTCCAAATAGGTAAAACTAGGTTTTTAGGAGAACAAACAAGGAGGATTATGACCATAAATAACCCGGAAGGCCATCACACATAAAGAAGAATGATAGATAGTGTTGTAACAATATTCAGCCTAAAGAAGCTAATTAACCCATTTTCTTGGTTCATTCCTAATAAAGCAATGAAAATAAATCTTGATTGTGCTTCACTACTTTAATTTAACCATCCAATTGTAGATAATAAGTAGAGGAAAAGCTCATGTGTTACCAATTAATCAAAACCAAAAGGTACTAGTAAAAATTAGGTCCCTATCACTAATAATAGTTTCTGGTAATCCCTGGAAAATAAAAAAAATTGAGTGAAGAAGACATGGCAAAATAAGTATTGTTTTATGAATGAGAAAGACGAAATGATTATTTTTATATAATTAATACATCACTATATAAAGGAATGATTTTTTTTCCAACCTTGGGTAGCACATCTATAAAACCATAAAAATATCATCCCATATATATGTTAGAATTGGAAGGCACCATAAGAGACTAGTCGGATGTACATTGTCCATTTGTTTTGTTGATAAATATAGTAGTTTTGGATAAGTTTCCTAATAAAGGCTTTCATCCTTGCTGAGTATAAAGTAGTTCCAAGTGATTTTTGAGTTGCCTATATTGTTTGATGCATATATTCTACCCAAGTTTAACTATAATCCAAATTGTCATCAAAGAATAATAAAATGAATTTACATTGATGGGATTGAGCTACCTCATTCATTAAAGACTGAAATATAGAAAGCGCATTTTTGAGATCAAATGGTATTATTAAAAACTTAAATTGGTCAATACGAGTTTAGAAGGCAATCTTCTTAATTTCTCCAAAAAGCCATTATAAATTAAAAGTATCCTCACTTTATATATAATTTTTTGAAATCTTGTGTACTATGAAGCTCATCCAATAAATTCTCCATAATTAAGATAGGAAAATTATCCTTGACAGTCTAGTTATTAAGCTCCCTAGTAGTCTACACAAAATCTCTAGGTTCCATCATAATTTTACACTAACAGAATTGGGGAAGAAAAAGTGGAACAACTAGGTATAATGATCATTTGTTCCAACATTTCAGCATTTGTCTTTTGGTCTTAGATTTTTATATGTTTAGGTAGTGATATGGCCTTACTTCTACTAGTTTGAATCCCATGATCAAAGGCGTTATATGACCATAAGCTCCAGAGGGAGGAAGTCCTTTGGGTTTTTAGAATACAAATGAAAAATCAACTAGTAGCCTTTCTATAATTACTGTGTGTGTTATTTCATCTTGTAGTATATGAACCTCTAGGTATTTCACCTTCACTAATATTCCTTGCAAAGTAACTTGCTTCTCATTTAAGTGGAAGGTCATCATCAGAAAGTTGAAGTCTTATATGATTGGGTTGAAAGTCCTAATACATTTTATCCTAAGAACCACTTCAAATCCATCAAATGATAGCATAATCAAATCAACAAAAAAAGATTTAAAGTTGACCTGCATTTAGACTACACTATAGATACATGGGTTGTGTACTTTTTTACATTAACTATGAATACTCGTTATCTCAATTTGATTGTCGTTTACAATTTCAATTTGAGAGTAGCTTAGTTGATTATAAAATTATATATGCTTCTAAAGTCAACATGGGGCAGTACTAGTTTCCCAATTACCAATTCTTGTAATTGTATAGTTCGAGAGATATTTATTCCTCTAATTGCATAGAGAGAAATATTGGATTATACTTAAGTAGGTTCAACTTTGTCACCCTCTAGTTTATCCACTAAGATTATCATAATTTAAATATTGTCCCTTTACTCTTTGTTCAGACATCTATAGGTGCCTTGTAAGAGGTGTAGTAACATTCCTTCCTACACTGGATGTAATATTTGAATTAATGCCTATTTATGTCTTCTGTTCTCAGTTGGTTGCTGAATATAAAGTAGTTCCAAGTGATTTCTGAGTTGTTTATATTGTTTAAGATGGCCTTATACTGATACTTCAGCAATTAATTTGTATTTTCCTTTCAAAGACTCAAGCTAAATGCATAATAATAACTAAATTAGGTGGATTTTGCATCTCTGCATCCACCCTCAAAGTTTCCACTAAGCTTGTTATGAATATCATCAACCTATTAGTTTGTATATACGAAAGTTACTCTTACAATAAGGGTTTGAAATTGGTGTTGATACTCTTCCATGGTTCTAGTTTATTCAAGGTTGATTAATTCTCCTAATGGAATGCTTGTTAGTAGGAGCCAAAACCTAAAAAGGTAATAGGATTTGAATTTGTCCTAACTAATCCCAGGTTCCTCCTATTCCAATATATACTACTAGAGTTGTGTGCCTTTATTGTTGTTAAATGAAAAACGGTTCACATCTGTATATCCATTCCAAAGGATCCCAACCTTCATTATAGGAAGGAGATTCTAACCTATTGTATTTAGGGATGATTGCAATGACCTAATGCTCGCCAAATGATATCATTAATGCTAGTTGGTGGCTGCCTGTGGTTGTAGTCCATTTTTAGCTCTTCTTCCTGCCAGAAAAGTGTAGCTCTATCAAATGCCTCAATTCTTGGATGTTATCCTTAATCTCGCACACACCTCCTTGTTATTTTTCCTAAGCTTATACCCTAGATCATGAACCTTAGTCATCAAGTATTCCAAGTCACCTATAATGTCTCGCTTTGATACCAAATTGTTAATGTCCTGCAAATAGGATCTAGTTATTGGTCAGTTAGTAGGAAAGTCTTCTTAATTTCCTTTGCTTCTCTCGTTCTTTGAGGAACCTATTCTAAAAGCTTTTAATGATGATTTGCAAAAGATAACCAACTCTCTTTGACACATTTCTTGACTGAAAAAATCAATAATTTCTATTGAATATGATCCTCCCCTTTAAATAGATAAAAATCCCAACTATAAAAGGTAAAAATCCTTATTTAGGAGTAAGAATCCTTATTTAATAAAACTACCAAGAAAACAGTCATTTTTAAGTAAGAAATGATAATATTACTGCCTAAGTAATAGAAAAACATTAAATAGAAATCCTAAAGTTTAGCTAAGAAACAAGAATGCTGCAATTGTTTTATTGTGGCTCCCTATACTATTATTATTTACATCTGTATTTCTTTCTAATAAAAGCATCCAAAATAAGAAATTAGATAAGGATATAAGATCAATGTCAAACTTGTACTGGTCAGAGAGATTTCTAAGTAAGAAGCAAACCAACACCGACATCAAGTGTAAAACAAACACCGAACTCGTGGTATGATTTTTTAGGAAGCTTGACAATGAGTTTCTGTGTCATTAGACATATGTGAAAATTGAGCTTTGATAACCTTAGACTTATTTGAAAATAAAGTTTTATTGTACTTAATCTTCTTATTTGTAACCCTAAGCTATAAGTACCTTGATAAGGGCTTTTGTAAGACAGAATCTTTGGAAGATTGAGAAGGTTATTATTGTCTATTCTTTTTATATCATCTTTTTTATAGTAATAAAAGAATTATATTTTCTTATTAATAAACATAAGTTACATAATTAATCGAATTACGTAAAATTTTATATTTTTATTTATTTCCTTTCTATATTGCTTCTCTTTACACAATAATTATTATTAGAGCAAAGTCCTGTTCTTTTACCCTTAAAAAAATAATAGAGGCTCGTACATTATGTTTTTTTAATGTATATTGTTGGAAATAATACTGGGAATACATATTTATGGATGTGTCACGCATTAAGTGTTTGAAGATTGAACGCAGTAATTGATTGATCTAACTTACATCATTTGACTGTAGGATCCACTCTCATGGTTCCGCTTAGACCATTATCTGATAAGGTCCAATTGGCACGTTAAAAAAAAAAAAATTTAGGACTACAATAGCTAAAAATTATACATATTTGGTCATTGGGTGTTTTCTTTTAAATTTCATAAATTTCTTTAATAAATAATTATTGACTATTTATAAAATAATATACAAAATTTTCAAATAAACTATTAGACGAAATTATTTTAAGGTACTTTCACTTGACTAATTATTCTTTTCAAAGTTTTTAGATAAATTACAAATTTTTTAGATTTAAAAACTTTTAAAATTTTTAATATGTAATATTATTTGTCACGTAAATATTAACTTATCAAAGGATCATTAATTATAAAATTAAACATAGGAATTTTATAATAAATTAAATGTTTGTGTATTTTATTGTTATTTTTAATTATCAAGATCAAACAAAATTTATGATTTTAAATATAATTTACTCTTGATTTTAATATTTTTTAACTTTAGTTTATGTGTTTAAGAATTTATCTTTATCAAAATCTTTGTCTCACTTTGTCCTTAACTTAAAATTAAAACTTTATCATTTTGTAACCAAATCTTAGAGGATCATTTGAAAGAAAAATAATTTCTCTAGGTTGGAAATTTTAAGTTAAGATAAACTTAGTAATTATTTACCAAAAGAATCAAACAACTTTTAATTAAGTAGGATTAGGACTGAGTACTTATAGAGTAATTTTTTGAATCGTAGGAACGCATCCAATGAGGAAATCAAAACTAGAACAGAATTTATACCCCAAAAAAATTATTTGAAGTATCTTAGATCCATCATTCAAAACTGTGGGAAGATAGAGGACAACATAGTACACTGTATTAAATTAGAGTGACTTAAATGGAAGGACATCTTAGAAGTTTTATGTGACAATAAAATACTACTCAAGCTAAAAGGTAAATTTTACTGTTTAATAATTAGGTCAACCATGCTCTATGGGATGAAATGTTGATTCGTTAACCATGTGCATATTCATAAGTTAATAGTGGCATAGATAAGAATGCTTCGTTGGATGTACAATTTTACAAGAAAAGATAAGGTCAAGAATATAGTAGCAACAAGAAGTTGGAAATGGTTAACATAAATAGTAAATTAAAAGAGACAAGGCTTAGGTGGTTCGAATATATTAAGAAAAGACATCTTGACACTTTAATAAAAAGATACGAGAGAATTGTACTTATGGACTGTAAGAGAAGAAAAGGAAGAACTCAAGAAGAATTAAGAGAGGTGATTAAGAATGGTATAATCATACTAAAGCTTAACAAGAACTTAGTCTTCAATAAGAAATTTTGACGAACTAAAATATGGATATAAGATCTTATATAGAAAGTTCCTTCTCTTTTCATATGCCTTTGAAACCTCTACTTTCGAATCTTGTGACTTTAATTAGCGTTAATACTTTTTTTACACTTGCTTTTTTTGGTTATTTTGTTTCTCATTTATTAGTTTCTTTTTCTTTTGTTTTTCAATTACTTGCTTGTTAATTTACTTATTTATTTTATTTCTCGTTTATTTATTTATTTTCTTTTTATTTTTTATTTATCTATTCATTTTTATTTTGTTATATTTATATTTATACTTATACTTTTTTTTATTTTTATTTTTGAATTTATTTGTTTATTTATTTTTAACCATTTTCAAAAACCTTTTTTCAGTGGATCTATAAAAAATAACCTCTATCTTAAGTAAGGGCTTGTTTGGTTGGAGGGTTAGTAATGGAATGGAATGGAATGTAACACACTTCTATCATTTAGTTGAGAGTTTCATATTGAAATGGAACGGAATGGGATGGAAGTAGAAGGTTTCATGTTACGTTCCATTCCATCATAAACAGTGAAAATAAGAAACCTTCGATTCGGAGGGTTTAGGATGAAACATAAACTAATAAATACATACTACCTAATATATCTTCAAAAAATTTTCTTAATACCAATTATTGCTTCTAACCCTAACCCCCTTTATATAATTAATAATATTTGTATATTATTTCTCCTTACTCTAATAATAATTTTTTACATTATTAATAAAAAATTGTATATAATTAATAATTTTTTTAATAAAATAAAATTTTTATTAATGAAAATAGAAAATATAAAAAAATTATTCTGTAATTGTTTATAAATTATATACAATTTATTATTAATTATATAAAATATTATTATTAATTATTTAATAAATTTTATATTTATATTTATATTTATATAGAAATACATAAATACAATTAAAGAACATTTTTATATATTTTCTATTTTC
>JAOQMS010000178.1:6273364-6283726 GCA_027563885.1 Erythroxylum longipes
ATATAGAAAAGTTAGGCTTACTACGGGTTTTGGTGGCATTAAGCCTACCCATTCCTTAGTGCCAACACGGCCCAAAAAGGGCAGGTCGTGTCACTAAGGTATCATTCCCACAAGGAGGGTTAATCTAATCCTAAAATCTAAGGCTTGACTAAATTTTGCAATAAATCAAAATAAACAACTAATGCAGAAATTAACCAATCAAAAATTGAACTCATAAAATATAAACAAAATAGCAATTTTGCACAACCTAATCCAAAATCAATCTAGAAACTACCAATTGAGAGAAAGGAAGTTTTAATCCGTACCAATTGAGAGAAAGGAGGTTTTGTGAAATTAATGAAAATCTATTCAATTATGCAATTATCAGATTACTGGGTCTTGATGGTCCTAGGGTGGATTACTCTATCTTGAGTTATAATCTTTAACCCTAGTTTGTAATGTATAATTTAAATTATGGAATTGTAATCTCTCGATTTCCAATTTTCCCAAAACCTAAATTAGTTATGAATTTTTCTAATAACCTACAGGAAACCTATGCTTGATCTCTCGTTACACGATTTTACCGGTTTGATTCAATTCTTATCTATCAAACTACCTAACTCTCATTAGCCCAATTTGATGATATTCACTCAGTTCACCCTTAAGTTATTACCAAATTATTTAGCACAGATATTAAATCACAAATAACTCAATGGAAACATAATAAATCAAACTTCATTAATCTCAAGAATCAAAATTTTAAAGGTGAGTTAAGACAAAATCGACATTCCAAAACAACTATTCTTAACGATTATTCCAATTTTCCAATTCTATACATCAATAAAATTGAAATAAAATGGAAAATACTATCGGAATGGACTCATGGAGGTAGAGTCGGCGGGAAACCACCTGTTCTGGGAAGTACTTCGCGTCAAGCTTCTTCTTTGTGTCTCTCTTCCTTTGTCTCCTTCTTTAAATCTCTCGATATGCTCTCGAGGGTTTCGGAATTGACTGATGCAAAAGGGCTTCAAAGGCTACTTCCTCTATCTCTTACTATTATATTTATATCTTGGAAGCCCTATGGTTGATTCGGGGTCGAAACGTCCAAAAAGTCCTATACTTGACATTTTCAGTTGCTTTTGTGGTTGAGTGGCCAGCGCCTAACCGTCTCTGCCACGATCGTGGCCCAAAGTGCATGATCTTGACCTAGTTCATAGAACTCTGTCACAATAGTGACCAAAAGTGCATGATTGTGACCTGGGTCCTGTCAGGTCGCCTCTTTCTGTCACGATCATGGCCTGTTGTGCCACGATCGTGGGCTATGTTTTTAGCCCGAAACTTTTCAAAACTTCTTCGTTCTTTGCTGTTTACCCTAAAAGACTAACAAACACATCAAGGTACCTCAAAAATATAACATTTAAGCTTAAAGACTCATACTAACCCATAAAAATAGTTAAACACATAAACTAACACAATTAAAATATAAATACACATTAAACACTCAAATTAACACTAAATACCTAACAAATTAAACCCTAAAACATAATGCATATCACAACTATCAACATCCCTACAATTAAACATTTGCTTGTCCTTAAGCAAACAAAACAACAAACACGCAACACGCAATGTAATAATGAGGCAATGGCTTCAATTTCATGAAATAAATTTCACCTTAAACACAATCATACAAGTTATATTTAATCATTAACATACAAAATCTATGTCTAGGGGCTTTGAACTAAATATAAAATTTAATCAATATCTACATGTTAATTTATTACACATTAGTAATCCTTTGGTCCTTCAGACTTTGTACCTGTTCCTGAATATATTGTCATGAAAAGTCAAGCTTATTACAAGTCTGGTAAGTTTTATTAAGGAAATTTTTTTTTGTTTTTAAACATAGACTTAGTCTTTTTACGCAGAGGCAAACATTGGTAATGAATGCCGATCTGGTTACTTAAATAAGTGATGTTTTTTATTAAACAGCTTGGTTGAAACCTCATTATAGCTTTTGACGAGAAGGCACACATTTGTGATACGTGTATCCGGTTACTCAGCTATATAACATTTTCAACTGGATACTAACTTTATTCATAACCTGAAGGCCAGTGAAATAGTGATTTAGTTAATAAAAGTACTTTTAAAAAAATTTTAATAGCCTACCTTGTTGTTTAAGCTACTCATTTCCATGAAAAATATTAGTTAAGCTACTTGAGTTGAAAGGCCTCAAATTATGGATGAATGTGATAACCTATAGGGTGCTAAATTTATACTAAATCCTAATTAAGTTGTATATTTATCCAAAGACTCCTATTTCACTAATTTTGCAAGTTAATGATTATTTACAACCTAATAGACTATGTTCAAAATTAAGTAAATTTCACTCCATGTAAGCCATTAACACATTCATATATTTCACAAAATGCAACCTAATAACTATCATATAATATGCAAAAATCACAATCAATAGCAAAACACATAATCCCTCCCCACACATGAACACATTGCCCTTAATGTTAGAAGAGCAACCAAGCATATAAAAGAAAAATAAAATTTAAAGTATACAGAAAATAAAGTAAAAATAAATATAAAAATTAGAACTAAAGGACAATTGGATAAAGAAAAATTGAATGGAAAAATTAGGCTAGACATAAATCCTATAGAGATGGAGGTGGTGATGGTGTCGGAGGCTACAATTGAACACCCTGAGCCTCGAAATATCTGTGGATTCGATGGATATCCCAGCTCTGGTGTCTTTGTGTCTAAGCCATCTCCTTTATCATTCGGTGTTCATCGCAAGAGTCTTGTTGGTTTCGGAGATCAAATCCAAAACTTTCTTCCAGCCTTGCTCTTCTTCCTATTCCTCATATTCTTGACTGGACTTTTCTTCCTACCGATGTAGTGCTGAGCTCGAACTTGCTTGACTTGCCCTGATTCGGACATGTGTCTTCTGGCTAATATCTCTGAGTTCCATGTTATGGGACTTAAAGATTTTATCCCGCCATAAGTGATGATGGTTTAGGAATTCTGGGAGATGAATAGTTAATCCCCTTCGTTCCACGCCAAAATATTTTGAAATGGTATACACTATATATCCCATTCCTAGATTGTTTCTCCTCTTGCATGGAGTCACAACAATGGCATTCAGCATAAGTGTGGATGTGTAGACTGGAATACTGTGGTCCATGCGCCACAACATAAAAATTTCCTTTGTGGAACACTTGTTGGTTTCGGTTTTGTCAAAAACTAGCTGATATATAAATTTGTGCAGTAACAAGTGTTCGTAGGACATTATAATGTTGTGATGAGCATTCTTAGCATAAAAGTGCTCGATTCCAGTAAGATCATTCTATTATTAAGAATAACAAAAATCTTCATGATGATCGATGATGGAGGATTCAAGGAATCCACACATCTCACATATGATTTCTACAATTAATTCATAGGCTCTTCCTCCCAACCTAAACCATAATTCTTTGGGATTCTTAGGGTCATAAGTCAAGGAAGTGAAAAATTCTAGTGTGAGTTTCTGGTAGACAGGAAATTGGAATCATATGAATTGGGCCTATTGGATCCTCTCAACTAGGTTTTCTACTCGCTCACGTAACTCTAGCCTATCGAGTGTGTCAAAATCAAAGTACTTAGGAACTACAATTTGTCTAGCACTAAAGGATCGGAAAAGAGTACCTTCCTCCTCTGTGTAGATAGGGAAAGGTGCTCCAAAGTCTGTTGCGCGGTTTCTTCATCCACGTCCTGTAACTTTTTGTCATCCATATGTCTCCCATCGAGCTGATTGTTTAATGTGCGGCATAATTAGGTAGAATTTGGAAGAAATTTGGAATGTTGAAATTTTAAGAGAGATGTGAGAGTTTTTATGGCTTTGAACTCTAGAGAGATAAAGATAAAATGAAAGTGAATATAAAAGTGAAGTTAGAACTGAATATATAGGTGGTTAAAAAGGTAAAATGGTTAAAAAATTTAAAAAATTCGCATCCTCTTTATCGTGGCCTGCGGCTTTCCCACACTTCCTTATTTTTTCTCTTTTGTTCTGTCTCTAATCTTTTCATTTTCACTTTTTGATTCTTCTGTAGCCCTTTTTTACCTCTCTTTACTTGCCTGCTCAGTCCATCCTTTTTATTTCAAAATCCTACTACTTGTTGGTTTTATTCAAAACGAAAATAATACTAAATACGGAATTCAAATGTTTGAACTCAAACACTCAAAGAACTACTTTTTCATGGGTTGCCTCCCATGCAGCGCTTCTTTTAACATTGGTAGCTCATCGTTCCTTTGAGCTTATAGTGGTCAGAATGAATGGTGCGATGATAGCGTCGTCATTAATCTCAAAGTTTTAACTTTAGCTACCATGCTATCGTTCTAATCTTCTTTGCAATTCTCTTTTGCTCGCCTTCTTCTTCACAAGCGCTTCTTCCTAAATATGTTCCCAGGATCATCGATATCCTCCCATTCACCTCGAGGTTCATGTTCTTTGCTATTCTACAGAGGTAAGGGAGATCTGTAATCTCTCCATGACACTTGGAAGGCTATCTGTTCTTTTCCTATCCTTAGAATTAATTTTCCCCCATAAACATCAATGACTGAACGCGCAGTGGCCAAGAATAGTCGTCCAAGAACAATTGGGGTATACAAATCTTCTCCAACATCTAGTATGTAGAAGTTAGTGGGAAAGGTATATTTGTCAATCTTTACTTGCACATCCTTTATAATCCCCATCAGTTTGTGCATCATTTTATCGGTCGTTTTTACCAAAAACTTGGTGGCCACTAACTCTTTTAACCTGAACTTCAGACTAAAAGTGTAGGGCATCATATTTATACTCGCTTCTAGATTTGCGAATTCCTTGTCTATGATAATTCTATTGATATTGTAGGGAATGAAAAAGTCCTATGGGTCCTCTTTCTTCTGAGTGATGTTAGGGTTCTCTTCCGATGTTTGCTCCTTAACCTTTGTCTTGACAAATTCCTTCATTGTGAGCTTCTTCTGTATTTTTTCCGTCACTTCTTCAACCTTATTTTGCTCACTCTCCTCTAACATCCTTACTGCTCTCTTTGCATTTAACTCCTGCTGAGCCATAATGGGGAATGGAAATACACGTCAAGTTGCCTTAATTGATCCGATCACTGGTTCGCTTGAAAGTTCTTCTTGATCCTTCCTTTTATCTCCTTCTCTTTGCACCTACTCCAGTTCTTCACCCTGCGTCTGACTGATGACCATAATTCTTTTCTTCGGATTAGACTAGGTGTTGCTTGGAAGAGTTCCATCATTATGAGTAGACATTGCCTCTACTAATTGGCCTACTTGGACCTCCAGATTATGTATAGATGGCGCATGGTTTTTTGTTACTTGCTCGAATTTGTACTCGAGCCTCCTATGTGCTTCCTCTATGCCTCCGATCTTATCTAAAATCTTATCTAGTTTTGATTCCATTGAGCTTGCTTTATCTTGCTGGAAGCCTAATTGTCCCTGAGGCATGAACTGTCCTTTATTGTTTTTCGAACAGGAGAAGTTAGGGTGGTTCTTCCACCTAGGGTTGTAAGTGTTGGAGTAGGGATTGTTACCCCCTCCACGTCCATATTGTGCCCCCATATAGTTCACTTGATCATGAATGTCTTCTTTCATTAGGTAGTAGTCCATAGTGTCATAGTCTAACTGTCCACAGAATTCGCACTTCAACTGTACAAACTTCACCAGAGCTAAGGACGATGCCTTCATACTGTTAAGTTGTTACGTCAAATTTTCGATCTTTGCTTGCATATCAATCATTTGATCGACCACGACGATTCCTTTATGCTCTCTGAAATTAGTAGGTTACCTACTTTGCTCATTCGTCTATAAGCAGCTGTTGCTCGCCATCTCCTCAATCAGCTCCACTGCTTTATCAACAGTCTTTCGAATCAAGGATCCTCTTGACGCTGCATCGATTATACCTCCTAGTTGGTGGGTTCACTCCATTGTAAAAAGTCTACAAAAGGAATTCCTTTGGTAGTTTATGGTGTGGGCACTTCCTTTTCAAATCCTTATATGACTCCCACACTTCGTAAATTGACTCCTTGTCACCTTGTTGGAAATTGGTAATTTCCTTTATAATCTTGGTGGTCTTTATTAATGGGAAGTACTTGTTCAAAAAAGCATGTACAAGCTAATCCCATATAGTAATGTTAGTTGGGTTCAGTGAATGATACCAAGCCTTCGCTCTATCTCTAAGAGTGAAAGGAAATAGCATGATTCTAACTGCATCTTCCAACATATGATGATACCAGAAGGTATCACAAATCTCGAGGAAATTGACTATGTGAACGTTTGGATCCTCATTATCCAATCCGTAGAATTGTATATTCTGCTGAAGCATGTTGAGGAGTGCATGTTTAATCATGAACGAGGCTGCTTGAACAGGTAACCTAGCCACTCTTTGGTTCGACAGGTTGAACCCCGACCTCATGAAGTCCATTAGGGTCCTCTGCTATCATCCTTAGTTCGCTTCCTGATCCATATTCCATTGAAACTCCTCGGCCATTGTTGATTTTCTGATCTCTTCTTCTTCTTCTCGCCGAGCTTTCCTAAGAGTTTGTTCTAGTCGAGTAATATCTAAATCTAACATCTCCACTGCAAACCTCAAACCTTTTATGACTCTTGTGCTTATATAAGAGCACGATTTGTGAAATGAAATGAAAGAACAGAAAATAAAATTAAAATCTAATCTAACGCCTTAAACTATAAAACAAACTATCGCCTCTCTGACAACAACGCCAAAAACTTCATCGCAAGGTTATGTATGCTAAGTTTTAATATTATTAACCTTGATATTTCCTTAAGCGCACTAGTTGTTTGCGTAATACCTAAGGTATCATTCCTACAAGGAGGGTTAATCTAATCCTAAAATCTAAGGCTTGACTAAATTTTTTAATAAATCAAAATAAATAACTAATGTAGAAATTAATCAATCAAATAATCAATATCAAAAATTAACTCAAAATATAAACAAAATAGCAATTTTACACAACCCAATCTAGAATCAATATAGAAAATACCAATTGAGAGAAAGGAGGTTTTAATCCAAAATTAATGAAAATCTAATTAATTATGCAATTATCAATTTACTAGGTCTAGATGGTCCTAGGGTGGATTACTCTCTCTCGAGTTATAATTTTTAACCCTAATTTGTAATCCCTAATTTAAATTATGGAATTGTAATCTCTCGATTTCCAATTTACTCAAAACCTAAATTAGTTTTGAATTTGTCTAATAACCTACCAGAAACCTATGCTCGATCTCTCGTTACATAATTTTATCGGTTTGATTCAATTCTTATCTATCAAACTACTAACCCTCGTTAGCCTAATTTGATGACATTCACTCGGTTCACCCTCTTAGTTTATTACCAAACTGTTAAGCACAGATATTGAATCATAAATAACTTAATGGAAACATAATAAATAAAACTTTAATAATCTCAAGAATCAAAATTCTGATGGTGAGTTTAGATAAAATCGACATTGAACAATAACTATTTTCAACGATTATCCCAATTCTATACATAAATAAAATTGAAATAAAACAGAAAATATTGTCAGAATGGACTTGTGATGGCAGCAATGGCGGGAAACCACCTGTTTTGGGAAGTACTTTGCGTTAAGCTTGTTCTCCTTGTCTCTCTTCCTTCGTCTCCTTCCTCAAATATCTCAATATGTTGTCTAGGGTTTTCGAATTGACTGATGTAAAAAGGCTTCAAAGGCTGCTTCCTCTATCTCTTAATGTTCTATTTATATCTCTTGGAAGCCCAAGGGTTGATTCGGGGTCAAAATGATCTGAAAAGTCCCATAAAACTTGACTTTTTCAGCTATTTTTGTGTTTGCTCGATGCAGGCCATGATTGTTTCCAACGCCTAACCCTCTCTGTCATGATCGTGGCCAAAAGTGCACGATCATGATAGTGACCAAAAGTGCATGATTGTGGCCTGGGTCCGGCCTGGTTCAGAGCTCTCTGTCATGATAGTGACCAAAGTGCATGATCGTGGGCTAGGTCCTGTCAGCTCACCTCTTTCTGTCATGATCGTGGCCTGTTGTGCCATGATCGTGGGCCATGTTTTTATCCCGAAACTCTTCAAAACTTTTTCGTTCTTCGTCGTTTACCCTTAAACACTAACAAACACATCAAGGTACCTAAAAAATATAACATTTAAGCTCAAAAACTCATACTAACCTATAAAAACACTTAAACACATAAACTAACACAATTAAAATATAAATACACACTAAACACTCAAATTAACACTAAATACCTAACAAATTAAACCCTAAAACATAATGCATATCACAACTATCAATATATCTATTGAATTCAACAAAAATAAAGTTCAATAAAACAGATGAAGAACAATCCATAATATGGATTTAGAAACTCATAATCATGTTCAACATCCTCCAAATCAACATCTAAGACAATGAAATATATAAAGAGAAAAGAAAGAAAAACAGTTTTGTGTCTTGATCTGAAAATTTGGAATTTATCTGGATTTACTCTTGATGTCTCTTCTTTAATCTCATTAATTATGATGTGTTGACTCCTTTTTGGTGTTTTCTTTTCCTTAAATACTTCTTGAGGCTTTTGTGGTTCTTTATAGGGTTTCTTCACTTAATTTGGTTCCAATAATAGCCCTAAAATGTCAAGAATATTTTAAAAAAACTTGCAAGCTAGAAAAGTTGTCTATGTAATCATTACTATTATGGCTGGAGTCACAATCTTGGCTTCTTCCATTCTTCAAGTTCTTTATCTTTTCTTCAATTTTCCTATTTTCAATCACTAAAAAACACATCAAACACCTCTTGAGACATAAAATTAAGATGAAATCCTTACTTTAAAATAATCAAACAATCAAAACATATAAAAACACTAACAAGAACATAATTCTAAGTCCTAAAAAAATGATTATCATATAAGAAAGCACTTAAAAACACACAAACACTTAGAAAACATACTAAAATATACACCTGTCAACTTCCCCACACTTAAATCTTTGCTTTTCTTTAAGTAAACTAAAATTGCACACAAAGAAAACACAAAAAACTCATAAACACATAATCATACAACAACACAATAATGGTACAATGACATCAAATATCGTAGAATTAACTTAATCTTAAACATCAACCATTTAAAAAGGGCCAACGTACTAACTTATTTGTTTTATGTTTAATTTCTTTGATTTGAATATATATATCAATCAAAATATTAACACCTGATTCATATACCTACGACACTTATAGACATGCACTTATTATTATTGATCAATTAAAAATTCTTGTTATTTTTAAAACATCAGCAGATTTAATTTTATTATAAGCACCAATTTTTATATTTTCGTTAACTATGACCTAGTCTTTTGATGTGAAGATAAACACCTTGTTATAGATGTCCCCCAGGTACTCAAGTAGGTTACATTTTTTTATTTAACTTAGTTGGAGTGTTAGTCTAGCCTTTTGACACGAAGACAAACATTTTTTATGAATGCCCCTGGTTACTCAACTATATCACAACTCTGAACTTCCTACTAGCTCTATTCTTAACGTAATTTTCCTAAAAAGGGTTAGCTTAATAGGAATTTTTATTTAACACACTTTTTTAATTTTTTTATCCTACCTTATTTTTTCTTAGTCAATTGTTTTCATGAAAAGGTACTAATGATCACAACTAATTTAATTGAATATACTTATAAGTGTATCCAACTAAGTGTTATAAAGTGAAAAAATAGGTTTCATATCCTAATTAACATGCATATTCATCAAAAAGACACTTAAAACATAAAATTCACAAGTGAATATGCTTTTACAATTTAAATGATCATGTCCAAAAGAAAGTCAATTCCATTAAATTCTTGCCATTGACATATTAATATAATGCACACATCATGTAACAAAATGTTCACATAATGCATCCAAATCGAACTAATACAATATAAATGCAAAATTCACACTCAATAGGTATGATAAAGCATATACATCCTCACACTTTAAAAACATATTGTTCTTAACGTGGAAAACAAAACAATGCAAATAAAGAGAAAGAATAATAAATCGAGGGACTTCTCATGGATTTTCAGCTATATACTTAAATTGAGATATTTGGTTAATCCACACATTAAACATCAGTTGGCAGATGGTAAAGATACTTGGTTCTAGTTTGATAACTTGATTATACATCCCATTCATTTAGAGAGAAGAAATTACAGTGCTCAGAAATATAATTCCTCTTACTGCTAGATTATCATTGCTGGAACCCCACCCGGGCGAGTCACGGGCCCGACGTCCTACGTGACATCTGGACGCGTGTCCCACGAGGGAGGAATTCCCCACCAGGTCA
>JAOQMS010000178.1:6292622-6312369 GCA_027563885.1 Erythroxylum longipes
AAAAAAAAACTCGTGTGTTGAAAAACACCCTGCCAAGATTGTGGGAGCTCCCATGATCGTGACATTTGCCTTGTTCATGCCTTCTGTCATGATTGTGGGTTATGCCATGATCATGACAAAGGGTTCATACTCTTACCATGCACGATAGTGGCATTTGCACGATCGTGGTTGCTCCATTCTTCAAGTTCTTCATCTTTTCTTCACTTTTCTTGTTTCCACTCACAAAAAAATGCATCTTACACCTCTAGAAACATAAAATTAAGATCAAAATTTTTCTCTAAACCAATCAAACAATTAAAACACTAATAAAAACACAATTCTAAGTTTTAAAAATGCGATTATCATATAAGAAAACACTTGAAAACATACTCAAACACCTAGAAAACATACTATAATCTAAGCATATCAACTAGCACATTGAAAATATAAATAACAATTATTGATTTCCAACATTAATTAGGATGTGATAAAAAGGAACATTATCATAATAGTTCAAAATCTTTGCTTCAGTATTAACAACAAACTTATGCAATAAGCACAAACTCAATTAAGCCACAAGAAATAAAATATAAATCTAATAGTTAGACTATTCCTTAAGTGCTTATAGAATTCAATCTTGAATTGTAACTCTTCCATAAACGTTGTATCTTTCAATGAGGTGATTAGAGTCATAGATGAGTAGATGATGGAGAAACTCAATTCTTATTAGTATATGATAGGGACAAATTGTGGTGGTCATTTTTGTGTTAGACTTGAGATACAAGATGGAGTGGCTATATTTTTATTATTAAAAGTTGTATGGTAATTGAGCTTAAGCACATGTTGATATCATTAAACAATTTTAGTATGATTTGTTTAATAATTATCGACTAAAATTGTATGAAGATTAGGATCATATTAGTTTAGTATCAACTTTAGCTTCAATTTTTTCTTCATCTATTATTAATATAACTGGTGTGAGTATTGAATTTAAACAATTCATTAAGAAAAATGAAGCAATGAATTTTTACAATAGGATAGAGTTGAACAACTATTTAGAGGTAGGTATTCTGACCTTAGTTGAAAAGGTGCAATTTAGTGTGTTATCATGGTAGAAGACACGTAAAAGTGTTTTTTTTTTTCATTATACAAGTAATTGCATGAGACCTTTTAGTAATTATAGTATCTATTGTTGCTTTAGAGTCTAGTTTTAGTACTGACTTTCATATAATTAGTTTTCATTATGCTTGACTTAATTTTAATACTATAAAAGACTTTATATGTGCCCCAAGTTGATTACGTGATAAAGATATTTAGGATAAACTCTATTATTTATAATATGTTAGTTTGTTTACCCTCGAATTTTAACAATCATATGTTATATTTTTATGTTGATGTAAGAACAGAGACCATTTTTTTAATTGAAAACGTTTTTGAATTAAAAAAAACTCGGATTAGAATTAAAAAAATTACTTTTTTTTAATTATCACTTTTAAAATTAAGGTAATAATTACAAGTTGAGCTCGATTTTTTTTTTAAAAATCTAATCCTAAACAAAAGTCTTAAAGTTGCGTTGATTGTTAATTATTATTCATTTATTCAGCTTCTTCTTCGAGACTTTAAATTTTCCTTTTTATAGAACAAATCTGTAATTAAGACGATCCGAAACCCGTGACCCGAACCAAACACCTTTGACTCGGTACAGACAAACACGGTCGTCTCCTTGGGTGGAGAATCCGACTCACTACTGCCTTGCTCTTTCAACCTCAAGTAACAATCCTGCTCTCTTTGCTTCTTGTGTATTTGCTTAATTATTAAATATCCCAAAGTTTCAATTTCGATGCCCCTTTTAATTTCGTTATCTACAGTCTAGGGTTCTTTTCTCTCTCCTTCTCTGTATGTAATTGAAGTAACAACTTTTTCTTTAGTTTTTTTAATTTATGAAATTGTGGGCAAATGCATGTACTTTCTTTCTTTGTGGATTATCTTGTGTGATCTTCTTTTATTCTGTGTTCTGATTTTGGAGAAATGAAATCGCTTCGGTTTTTGGTAATTCTGTTTCAGTTTTCAAGTTATTCCCGTTTACATTGAAACATAAAACTCACTTTGGTTCTTGCAGGTTGGAGCTCTGACTCTTCTGGGGGCTTTCTTTTTTTAGTAATGGATATTTAACAGAAGAAAAGATTAGCATATATTGTTAGCTCGAAGATAAAGATAATTGCCATTGAATTTCAATGGCTCAAGTTAATCCTATAAATATTAGTTCCTCTGACAGTGATATTGACTTTGATGAAGTTGGAGAAGTCAATACACATACTGCAGGCTCCTCTATCTCTCGGCTTCTTCCAACTTGGGCGGATTCCCAGGCCTCCAGTTCAAGGAATAGAGGTCATCTTCCTACACGCATTTCACAAGTTTTGTTTTTTCCCCATGCTTTTCAAATTTTGTTTTCTTTCCTGTTTTGACTAAGTTTTGTCCAAGTATTAATACTTTGAAGTTTGAATTGTAAAATGCGTTATATAGGAGAAGAAGTTGAATATGGTGCCAGATATCTGAGTATTGAACTTTCTATCAGGTTATGGTGGAGAAAATCCAAAGGCTGATATTCCTTCAAGATTTTATCCCAGGAATGGGAATTCGTCAAGTGTAAATGGGAATTCATCAACAAGGCTACAGAGCCAATCTGATTTTGCAGATGACATTAGGTCATCCAATTCATTTGCGGGCCGCATACATGATTCTCAGTATTTCGTAGGGAATGGGGATCTTGGACTGCATCGTGTTAATTCTCGAATTGGTAATGGTTCTGTTAACGATTATGAGAAACTTTCATCTCAACAGGCTTTGAAGAGGACCCTTCCACCATCAGTACAGCCATCTTCATCAAGTACCAGATCAAATAACTTAAGTGCAGGTGGTACTCAAGATATCTATGGAAATATATACCATCCAGCAGGGCCAAGTTTAAGTAATGGAATGGGCTATCTGAGGGACCAGTATAGCAGGGGCAGTAATGAAGACGTTGTATTATATGAAAACAGTGGAAGTAGGATGCTGCCATCATCTTTGGCACATGGAAAATCTGTCGCCTCTACACAACTTACTGGTTCAGGTGACCCTGTATACCGATCCATAGTAGGTGAAGAAAGGGTTGATGGAGCTGATGAGAGGCTGATTTTCCAAGCAGCATTGGAGGTACTTCTTAGAATTAATTGCTATTTTTGTTTTAATCATTTCAATTACAGATATTAGTTGTTACATCTCCTTGGTTACAAAGGTGGAAAAATAAGTTCTGTTTATCATTGTACGGTGGTTGTTTTCATATGGGTTGCACGCATCTGCTGCATATTGATGACAGGCTTGTAAACTTTAAATGAGCTGGGACAAACACAATGGTGATGGAAGTTTGATAGGATTATATTAAAAGGAAGTTTAAATCTATGTTCCCTTTTGATTTTGATTTCATTGACAGAAAGATTCTTGTTGTAAGGACATAGAAATGGTAGTAACAAGAAAAAGGAGAATAATGCATTCCTCGTTCATTTAAAAAAAACAGAATTGAAAGAACTAGTATTAATAGTTAGAATTATCATTTTTTCTGAATTATCTTTTGGCTTTGTTTCCATTAAAAGCTGACTGTTATAGTAGTGAAATAATAATGGAACTTAAGAAAAAGGAGTATAAGGGGTATTTTAACCATGCAAAAATTAATGCACATCATTTTATTATTCATAGTCATAGTAAACCATTTCTTGATGCAATGGAAATTAAAAAGTGGCACTTGTATTAAAATGATCTTAATGATTGAAGTAGTAGTAGAAGAAGAAACTGATACAAGGTAAAAAATTGTAGAAGGAGGTTGGAGAAACATTTGACATAATGTTGATTTCTTCTAGGAAAAGTTGCTTTGATGAAGTCTCTCGTTGCGCCTGAGTCACCTAAAGATGAGGACAGTTTCTGTATTTGAGATGAGGTGGAATAGTTTAGGGAAAATCACAAAAGTTAACTGTTTTTGCATACAATTGGGACAAGTCTTTCTATTTTGAAAGTTTTAGTCCTTTAATTTGTTATAACAAAATCCTTTTGCTTCCCTCTGAGTATTTTATGACAAAACCTTTTGTATTTTTTATAATAACTTTAGTCAAGCAGGCTTGAAACTACCAAGAAGCATGCTGAAAACCAGTTGAAAACGAACTCAAGTGCTGCAATATCTTAGAGAAAAAGAGAGCTTTGAACTTTGAAATTGTTCTTTTCACAGAAATTTGAAAAGAAAATTTTCTACTTCTGTATTGGATGCTAAAGTAGCTTATGGTTACTTATTAACAGTAAATTTTGTCTTGTGCTCTTATGGACATGCATGAGTTTCCATTTTCTATGTTAAGCTCCAGTAAAGTCTCTGATGAAGATTAGGGTGGCTTATACTTGCCATATGATTCTACTTTATTTAGATTTTTTTTTCTTGTATTTAGTTGATTAGGTCTAGTTAATATCTATCTAGTTAGAGTTTAGTTTCAATTAGTTAATACTGTGTAAATATCTATTTGCCATTTTTAATGAATTATGAGATTTTCAGATCTCAAAGTGTGAAGAGTGATTCTTAGACCACAATCCGTTATTTTCTTTCCTTTTTTCTAAACTCCAGCTCTAAATTCAAAGCTCTAGCAATCTATATTTTCAATTTAGATGCTTGTCCTACATCAGTCTCATTCCAAAGTTTTGGGCTTCTTGATCCTTTTGCTACTATTTTATGGCATAATGTCTGCTGGAAATTATGGCAACTGTGATGCATGAATTTTCTACACATATTAGAATTATGTTACCATACAGTTTGACTTTATGGTGAATCTTGAAGTTTTTAAGTTCTTATTGCTTTATTCATGAAGAGTGAATTTTGCAGGAGATTAATCAACCGAAAGTGGAACTTGATCTACCTGACGGTTTATTATCTGTGTCTCTGCTTAGGCACCAGGTCATACCTCTTAAATCTTCGTATGACTATATATGGGTCTGTGTGGCTGTTGATTTACAATAATTTTTAACTACAGAAGATTGCATTGGCATGGATGCTTCAGAAAGAAACAAAAAGTTTGCATTGTGCAGGAGGAATTCTAGCTGATGACCAGGTTACTTAAAAGAGCTTATATCTTTATTTTTTGAGTTAGTTTCAATATCTTAGGTCTTGGTTTATATGATCCAAACTCAATTTTTGGTTTTGTACACCAGGGCCTTGGTAAAACTATCTCCATAATTGCCCTTATTCAATTGCAAAAGTCTTTGGAGTCAAGATCAAAGTCGGAAAGCCAGGGAAAAACTGAAGCATTAACTTTGGATGATGATGATGATGACAATAAAGGCAATCCTATTATGGGTAATGTGAAGGAGATTTTAGATTCTGATGATGTTAAGTCAATTCCAGAAGTTGGTAGCTCTTTGCAGGCATTCAGAGGTCGAAGACAAGCTGGTACCTTAGTCGTGTGTCCAGCTAGTGTTCTCCGACAATGGGCCAGAGAGCTGGATGAGAAAGTTGCGCCTGAAGCTAAACTTTCTTTTCTGATCTATCATGGGGGAAGTAGGACCAAAGATCCTGCAGAATTGGCAAAGTATGATGTTGTTTTGACGACATATACTCTCATAAATGTTGAAGTTCCAAAACAACCTTTGGTTGATGAGAATGAGGCTGACGAGAAAGATGGGGATAAGTATGGCTTATCTTCTAAATTTTCTACTGATGATAGTAAAAGGAAAAGGGCTAACGGTAGCAAGAAGCGAAAAAAGTGTAAAAAGGGTACAGATTGTTCTTCTGTTGATTGTGGTCCTCTTGCTAGAGTTAATTGGTCTAGGGTTGTACTAGATGAAGCTCAAACAATAAAAAACCATCGAACGCAAGTGGCTAGAGCCTGTTGTAGCCTTCGTGCTAAAAAGAGGTGGTGCTTATCAGGAACCCCTATACAGAATGCTGTTGATGATTTGTTCAGCTACTTCAGGTTTCTTAGATATGAACCTTATTCTATGTATAGGGCGTTTTATTTTGGTTTAAAAGCTCCAATATCAAGAAATCCTCAACAAGGATATAAGAAGTTACAAGCAGTTCTCAGGGCTGTTATGCTGCGTCGTACAAAAGGTAATGGCTTTTTCTTGCTTTCTTTCTGTGCTCTGATGAAACTTCATTCTTTCTTCATGATTGAAATAGTGCATTTTTTTCTACAATTTACTGCTGTTTAAACTCCACTTTGTGTCTTCTATTTTGCTACTGGGAATTCTTTAGTGCCTCTTAACTTTTTGATCTTTATATGGGCGTAGGACAGATCTTATTTGTGACAAGCTGGATGCATTTGCTTCAACTTGAGGGAAGACATTATGGTTAATCAATGTCATATTTGGGAATAATAATGTCATATATTGGAATAATAATGATAGCTTGTATTACTGTAATATATTAAATAAGTGGGTTTGAATTTTATTAAGGTTAAGCCAATTTAGCTGATTCTCTATGATTTATCAGAAATTATGATACATACTTCCTTTTGCTCTTCAACTCTTCAACCTCTACCTTTTCCTGGCAAGCTATTATTTCCCTCTCATTTCTACATTCGTCCATTTTGGAGCATATATTGGTTAAGTAGAGACTACTGTATTCTTAAATAACATCAATTTTCCTGATTGGAATTTCATCTTTATCAGCTTTATTGATGCCAATGTAAGTTTATAGAGATAGATAAAGAGTAGGATATCTAAATCAATTTTTATTGTCTCTTTCTGGCTGTATAGATGTTGGCTGTCAAACACATGATATTTTGCTGAAAACAATGTTTTCGGCTTCATGTTTAAACTTAGAACTGCTTGTAGATCGTAATCTCTTCAACGGCATTTCCTAAACATACATGTGATTTTAAATGTAGGAACATTAATTGATGGGCAGCCTATAATTAAGCTGCCACCAAAATCAATCCGCTTGACAAAAGTAGACTTTGCTGCTGAGGAGCGAGCTTTTTATACACGTCTGGAAGCTGATTCACGATCCAAGTTTAAGGTGAGCTTTGCAAGTCATGTCACTAGAGGAACTTAAACCCAAGTTTTATTTCATACCTTGGTTACTTGAGTGTTTTAAGTTGCAGCGGCTAGTATTTTGATTAAGAGTGAAGACATGCAAATTGTGCCATTTCATCTGATTTTCAGGGAAAAGCTCAAAGCAAGGAAAAACTAACCAGTCTCATCCTGCTTTATTTGGTTTTAGAGTATAAATCAAAAGCAATAATTACCTCCCACCATTTGAAAGTAGTTGGTTTTTAATACTATGTCTATAAAAAGGCACACAATATTTCCCATCTAAGTTAGAAATCTATAAACACTAAGTTGCAATGCCATTGAGACCCAGATCAAGTGGAATATACACTTTCCTTTCCCCATATTTCTCTGGTTCAACAACTATAGGCTACTTGATTAACAATGCAAATTCAATTCACAGTGTACTTAGAGAAATGGAGGAATAAATTACTGCTTAAATCATATAATAGTACCACTTACCATCTTAATGCCGCATGGATTTTCAAGATGCTGACCTTAATGAATGATTAATTTTAAAATGTTAGAGAAACAAAATCACTTTCTTCATGATGCGTGGTGGTTGAGGTAACAATTATACAATCGTGGTAGGATTTTGCTTGGGGTTTGATAGGAGCCATTTTGATCACTTCTTCGAAGCTGTCACATTGTGCTGGTCGCTGGAAACCCTGTGAAAAGTTTTAAAGTTCCTTTGATCTATTATTAAGGAATTCCATTTAAAAACATTTACTTGGAAGAGAATTGGTAATGATTTCATGAAGAAAAAGAGAATTTTCTATGGTGGTTTTATGGAAATTAGAAGTCATTATGCCAATTAACCTGACCTTCTTGTGGTTTAATTATTGTCCTCGTTTTTATTCTTGTAGCTTAATTATTCTGAATTTGAGTTATATTTGTAAAGTTTCTCCCCGTCTCTCTGTTGCTAGTACTGAAAAGGTTTGGGTCATAATCCTGCATATATTCATGCTACACTTCTCTTATGTGAATCTGGAACTGGCAACAAGGTCTCCAAAATGGAGAAACGGTTCTCTATCTAGATATCTATTCCTGATGATTTTTCTCTTATTTTCTTATTTGGTTAGGCTGGCATTGGTTGATTGACACAAATGTTTCTGGAAAAAAGAAAAAAAAAAGAAATGTTTAGGTGGAATTTTTGCACAATCTGAGTGAGAATTGAAGCACATCTTATGAAATTCTTTTTCTTTTTTTCTTTTTCCATAAGTTGGTGATTCTTTTGGACAGCTGTAATTTTTCATGGAGCTAGACTGACATCTTTATTCAGATGGTTTTGACCTTGAAATCTTTCCCAATAATACTGTAGTTTAGCGTCACTTTTAGAATGATTCCTTGTTGCATATTATCTTTTCCAAATATTCTTTGTGATGAATATTATTTCTCAAAATTTTGATATGTAATGTCTAGGCATATGCTGCTGCTGGCACAGTGAACCAAAATTATGCCAACATTCTTTTGATGCTTTTGCGCCTTCGTCAGGCTTGTGACCACCCAATTCTTGTGAAAGGTGTTATTTCTGAGTCATTTGGAAAAGAATCTACTGAAATGGCGAAACAACTCCCAACGGATATGGTTTTGAACTTATTGAATCAGTTAGCCACTTCAATGGCAATCTGTCGTATGTGCAATGTGAGTTTTTCATAAAGTTTATATGTTGATTCATTATGGATGAACTTGTTGAGATTTTTGTTTGTGCTTCTACTGTGAAGTAATTGCCATTGAATTCCGTTGTTGGGTTTTACATTAATGATACTCCTTTTCACTGAATGTCATTGAATCTCAAGTGCCATTGATCTACCTGGATGATCTAATGCTTTGTTTTTGTCCTTTTTATTTTCATTTGATGGGCCATGTAGAATTGAATGTAGTATGACTCAGTATGGGGTTGGAAAGTTGAATCATACTCGTGGGATTTTGGACTTTTTTTTCTGATGAATAAATGTTTTGCTGTTATAGTTTTAGAGAATGAGAGTTTGGTAGCATTCATTTCTTGCTTTTAAAAAGGAAGTGCTTGGCCTACTAGTAAGAACTATAATTACTTTCATTGAGTAGAACTGCAAGACAATGTTGTGCAAATTACCTTGACTTGAGTAATAGAAGTTCACCAATGATTGCCACATTCATACTCCAACTTCCTCCTACATTTTCTACATTTTAGTAATTTAAGCTCACTTTTGATTCAACTCCTAAGAAATTTGGCAACATGCCAATTACTCTACAATTAAAATCTCCCCATGCGTTGCGTCTATCATTTACATCTACTGACTGGGTTCTACATGTCCTGTCTGTATATTGTTTGCATCTGGAATGTTTCAATTTTTGCATATTTTATTCCAGTTTTTGTGCTTCTTTGGGCCTTTCAAATAAGGTACCTGGATGCTTCTTCTCAAGAATTTCTCTGCACTGCTACTGCATGATTGTATGATGTATTTTTCCGTCCATGCAATGTTTGAAGTGTGCATATATGCATGCATGGATTGGGAAGTTGTCCATATTTGCTTGTGTAAACAATCAGTATAAAGATGTAGCAGTTCATGACTATCTTATGGAATTTTATATATTGAATGCTTTTACAGGATCCACCTGAGGACCCAGTAGTTACCATGTGTGGCCATGTTTTCTGTTATCAATGTGTATCAGAATACTTGACAGGGGATGATAACATGTGCCCAGCTTCGAATTGCAAGGAGCAACTTGGTTCAGATATTGTCTTCTCTGAAGCCACTCTTAGAAGTTGCATATCTGATAACTTTGACGTTAGTTCCGGTTATTCGAATCTTGAGGAGAAATCGATAGTCCTCCAGAGTGAGTATTGTTCATCAAAGATCAAAGCTGTTCTTGAGATTCTTCAAACACTTTCCAGAGTACAGTGTTCAGTTTCAGATCAGAATGGGTTCACTGAATGCAATGAGACCTCAACAACATGCTCTAACATGCCCAGCAAAGGACCAATAAAAACAATTATTTTCTCCCAGTGGACCAACATGTTGGACTTGGTTCAAACTTCATTGAATAACTATTGTATACAATACAGGAGGCTTGATGGCAGAATGACTTTGGGTTCAAGAGACAAGGCTGTTAAGGATTTCAACAGTGACCCTGAGGTTTGTCCCTTGTGGAATTTTTGCAGCCAGTTCCTTGATTATTTTGTTTGATTGTGAAATGGTAAGCCAATATTAGTGAAGTCTGTATAAAAATGCAAAAACTGCCGTGTCAAATTTATCACATAAAAGAACTCTCGACAGACCATATTCATTGCAGCTGGTCGCGGCTGTTTCAAAATTGATAACATGTCAATAAAGTTAATTATTGAATTGCTCCAACCTCTCTTGTCAAAATTGATAACTTGCCAATAAAGTTAATTATTTAATTTCTCCAACCTCTGAATAATGAAATATTTTTCAGGTTATTGTGATGTTGATGTCTCTCAAGGCAGGAAACCTGGGTTTGAATATGGTTTCTGCATGTCATGTCATCCTTTTAGACCTTTGGTGGAATCCAACTACTGAAGATCAGGCTGTTGATCGAGCACACAGAATTGGACAAACTCGTGCAGTTAATGTAACTCGATTGACTATTAAAGATACCGTGGAAGATAGAATCTTAGCTCTTCAGGTATCATTCTGCACTTTTGTGCTGGTTACTGCTTTCACAACAGATGCTTGCCTTTTTTTTTTCCATCTAATTTGAACTTTGATTAGTAGCCAGTTTGAAGTAGGATGCTATTGGGTGTGAGAGGTATCAGAAATACAGAAATTTCAGTTCTTCATCTCCTGAAAGTAGCTGTCTGAACCGACAACCGCTTAAACTAAGTCTGTCACTTTTTTCACTTTATTGTGCTCCATTAGTGGAAAGAGATGGCATGTAGCCTGCTACTGTAAGAGTTGACAATTGAAGCTAATTTCATGATTGGCTTCAATATGAAAGTTCTTAGATGTTCCTAAGTATGATGATATCCCACATTGATGGCCAAAAGAGCCTAATAAGCCTTAAAAGGCTTGGGCAATCCTCCTCTCCTGAAGTATGGTGGGCCTATAACAGCCTATAACCCAAAGGTCTCAAGGTAAAAACCTGGCTTTGATACCGTGACAAAACTTAGTCCAACTCTACATGGAAAGGTACCTTAAGGGGAGGAAGGTTGTTCAAGCCTTACTAGCCTTGTTAGGCTCTTGTTCCTGGTTGATATGGGATATTAACACACGTTAACAGAAAGAAAACAAGATTCCCAATGTTTAATTTTTCAGGTGAACAAATTTCTTACGGGAAGAATTTTACCTCTACGTTGGATATTAACACACATTAGCAGAAAGAAAACAAGATTCCGAATGTTCAATTTTCTGCTGAACAAATTACACAAGAGATGAAATTTTCCTCTACATTTAAAGGCAATAGTCAAAGTTTTCTTGGCAAAACCAATAAGTAATTCATTATTTTGGGAGTATCTCAACTTTGTTTTGCTTAATCTTGAACTGAATCCGAAAACAAATATTCTAGAAACAGATGCTACTATATGAAAAAAATTTTTATAGAAAAATACTATATGAAATATTTGTCGTGCAGAATAATCCTTAGTGTAGACTAGTTTGGATATGTTTAGATGGGAATCCTTGGCTCCTTTGGTATATTCAGGCCAAAGCCAAATAATGTGGTGGATTGTTATAGTAAAAAGATTATGATAATTCTGGAATTGCTACGAAGCATAGCTTAAATCTTTTCAGTAAAATTCCCTATTACTCTTCTAGAGTAGTAGATGCCTGTTGCGCCTTTTAGATGTCTGATGCTCAACTTCCAGTAATGACTATTTGACTTGGTGGAAGTACGACGATTATGTTTCTTCTTTATTTGATTAATTGTATATTTTCATTATCATTATTATGCAGGAAGAGAAGAGAAAAATGGTTGCTTCAGCTTTTGGTGAAGATCATAATGGGGGAGCTGGTGCTCGCCTTACTGTGGAAGATCTAAAATATCTCTTTAAGCTCTAGGATATATTCTGGTAAGGCTTATACAGTACAAATTTTGAGGGAGCAGAACAAAATTTCTGACCACCTAAGGGAATGGAGGAAACTAGTGGCTGCTCTTGTAGTTTCTAGCTATGCTGCGGCTTAATTTGGAATCGTTTTTTTGGATGGTTACATTTTTTGTGGTTTTGAAAGCCCAGAGTTTTTGTTCACAGGTGCAGAAAGTAGGAAGCCAAAGCCAGATGTAAATATTTCTTATCTATTCACCCAGTGTGTATATCAAGTAATCAGTTCCTTCTTCTCATCTATGGTTGTATAAATGCCTAATACTTCATAAATTACATGATATCCAGTTATTGGATTTTAGTAGGAGTCGTCCAAGAGAGATTTGGTGAGCCAGCTAAGTCTTACAGATAGGGTAGTGAGTGAACTTGTGGATAGGTTCTAAATTTGCTTCTTCTGGAATGGATTTGAAACTGAAAACGCATTCTTTTGCTGCACATTCCCAGTTCTTTCGCTGGTAAAAAAACGCATCAATGTACCTGATAATCTGACCAAGGAAAGCAAGTTAAGGCAACAGGATGGTCCAACGTTAGATTGACTAATCACTAATGCAACTGATGAAAGTAAGTTTGTGATAGTTTTAACTCTTTTCTTGTACTTTTCAGGAAATTGAGTTCTTGTAGAAGACAGAAGAGTTTCGCTCGGCTAACAGCGACTATTATATCAAACTGGGTAGAGACTAGATGAAACCACACAAACTGACCCACAGACGACATGGATCCATTCAAGGCCCAAGAAGCCAGAGTCAGCCCCGAACATGCCCTGACCACACCCAATAGCCTCATTTCTAAATTCTAACTCTTACCAAATATTAATTTTCTTGCCAAACTGAATAGGTAAAACGTAAAAATTTTAAAATATATCGAATATAAGGATAAATTATAATTGCAATATGAATATTAACTCAATCTTGTAATATTAATCAGAATTATAAATACATCAATTAGATATATAAAATTTTAATTTATTACAAATATGGTTTATTATTTATTTTATTGTTAATGTTGTTGATATGGACCACCAGGTCATCAATCTTAATTTCAATTCAACAGTTACGTGTATAATGAAAAGTAATAAAAATTGAAAATAACTTAATTTTAAATTAAAGAAATAAAGTGTGAAAAATTAAAGTTATAGGAATTGTTTGTTTTGTATGTGTGATTTTTGTGATTGTAAAAAAATGAAAACAAGTTATTGAATCGCATTTAGTTTCAAATCTAGGTTTCGAAAAGTTGCTCCTTTATAATTAAAAAGTTACAAATTCTAAGTCACAAAAATAATTTTTTTGTAAAAATATATATAAAAAAAAGATTGGGTACGTTATGAACATCCTCTTGTGTCACACGGGGAGCCTTGTGCAATATAAGTTAAAAAATATCTATTTTTTGTTTTCTTCTGTTTCGGCAACTAGGCCGAAACCAAAGGCTAGCTACAAGTGGTTATTCCATTATCCTGAGTGCCCATTCCCTGACTTTTCAAGTTGGCAAACCACAGCCACCACTTGTAATACTGATAAAGGTTACAGAACAGATGTGGTCAAAATAATTTTCATATTATTTGATTGGATATCCTTTCAGAATATTGTTTATCTTATTTCTTAACAAAATTGGTCCATAGACCATTTAAAAATTAATTCAAAGTTATTATTATTTTTCCTTTGAAACAATAAGCAATGTTTTAAATATCCAAGGAGAAGTTAGACCAATAAGACAAGAGATTTAAAATTTAAAAGGTTCAACAGAAATTAGACTATTGTAAAACTATTAAAGATTAAATAAAACTGAAGAATTCGAAATATAATTGAAACAGATTGTCCTTATCTATAAAAATATTATAGTTTAATTAAAAAAAAGAATATTAAATAAAAATTAATTTACTTATTGCAATTTATAAAAATTAACTGATAAATTAATAAATTGATTGGTTTTTAACAACAAGAATTATTAAAATAAATTGAACAAAAAAGTTAAAAATCATACTGAAAAGTTGAACGGCTCTAAGATTTTTATAATTGAACCGATCGAACCAATTGAATTTTTAATCGTCCACAATAAGTATTTCTTATGAGCCAATAATTGGAAGTAATTTTTTTCTTTAATCATGCTTCAAATTTTGAATAAAGATATAGAAAAGCATATAAAATGCATATATTGACTTGTTTATTTGTAAGTTTTGTACGTACGATTGAAGCCAAAAAAGAATAAATAAGGAAGAAAGCGTAGGCACACACGCATCCACACAACTCACCTTCCATTTTTACATTTATTTATTAAATTAATATTCTTCGTACCAACAAACAAACCGATTAAAACCTAAAAATAAAATATTAAATACCACTTCCCACCACCAGGCACCAACCCCTTGAATGAAACATCAAACATCCCCTTTTTCTTTCTCTTCCACATCTTGTCTCACAAAGCTTATTTCATAGAACATCTCCATTTCTTTAGAATCCAAGAAAGAAGAAAGAATAAACAGCTTTGTGCAATCTGCATTTTCCGTTGCTTTTCTGGTCATTGGTTAGTTCTCCTTGTTCGGTTTCTTTTCATTATCTCTTGATTTTATGCGGATTGTTTCGAGCCAAGAAGAGGATTTTGATTGAATATATGCAGATATACGTATCTTTTCCTCCTCTAATACTCATTCATTTTATCATTTTTCTATTTCCCAATTCCAAGAAATTCGATTTGATGAACGGTACAAATTGGGCGTTTTGGATTTTTGGCGTTTCCGTGAAATTGAATCAAAATTGAGTGCTTGGTAACTAACTGAGTTTTGACTCTTTTTGTAAGCAAAATTTCTCGTTTCATGGTAGTGTGAGGCTTTTTTTTTTTTAATATATATATAATTTTCTTAGTGGGTTACGTTGTGTTTGTGTCTCTCGTGTTGCTTAATAAATTCGTGGCTTCGGTTAATAGACTTTCATTGCTTGACGCGAAGTGGGCCTCCGAGAGTATCGGAGAAACCCACAATGTGCACATCAATCGCCCTCACCACGTTAACCCTAAAACAAAGACAACATTTTTACTTTACTTTTGATTTCTCTTTTGTTTTTTTTTTCTAATCCTTCACGTGTTCAAGTTATATTTTATTGATAATTTTTCCCCTTTTGAGGGCTTAACGTGGATTTGACGGTTGATATTGGCAGGCACGCGGTTGTTTTCGCCTGAAGGAAGAAGCTTCCTGGTCGGTTGATCGGGCTGTCAAATTGGAGGGAAGTTTGACAGCCCGACTTTCTCTGGTACTAAATTCTTATAGCCTATGGAATATTCCTCCAACCCTTGCTTCCCTGTTTCTCGCGTGGAGCTTTATATTGTCCACGTTCCCTTTTATATTTGAAGAAACAAAAGCCAACCCGTTTCATATTCTTGGTCTTATGAATTGGTCGTCTTTTGAAACTTGTTTTCACATTCGTTGCAAGTGATTTTTTCCTTTGATTTTGGGCCATCTGGTTTGTCACCGGATTTCCTATATCTATATTTATATCTTCTTATGATAGATTCTCTTCTTGTACCTCCACCATGGGTTCCCTGTCCGGAATCCTTCAACGACCAGTAGTTGCTGCTGCCGCAGTTACCGTTGCTTCTCTTTCTACCGACTTTTCTGAAAAACTACAGTCTCTTCGATCATTAGACGCTTGTTCCACCTCTGAACATCCACATTCTTCATCGTCTAATTCGGTTCAAGAACCACACTTTTCATGGGTTTCTCACATATCGGTTTCCCAGCTGGCAAATTTGTCATTCGTTACTAGAGTCCGTGTACCCGTTCCTGATGTCAATTTCCCATTTGCTATAAGGAGCCCATGTTTTGCTACCACTCCTTTAGGTTCTTTTGTTGCTTCCTCGCCACTTCTAATCAATTCATATCAGTCTGCAGAGTTGGCCAAAGGGCCAAATTCTGTTGCATTTAAGCACAATATTGCGGCTTCCTCACCAGATGTGTTGTACACATGGCATCTACCTGAGCCAAATGCAATTGACATTACTGGCGCCTCTAATTGTTCGTCGGAAAAGTCTAGGACTGTAGTGGTTTTACTAGGATGGCTAGGATCGAAGCAGAAACATCTAAAGAAATATGCTGAATGGTATACCTCAAGAGGGTTTCATGCCATTACCTTTACTTTTCCAATTGCCGAGATTCTTAGTTACAAAGTTGGTGGGAAAGCTGAGCAAGACATAGAATTGCTTGTAAACCATTTGGCTGATTGGATGGAAGAAGAGCACGGAAAGAAGTTGGTTTTTCACACTTTCAGCAACACTGGATGGTTAACGTAAGTTTCCTTGCTATCTCTATCTCGCTGTATCTCTCCCTGGTACTCGAATAAATATTATTTAGACGCAGCGAGAACAGCAAGCTTTCTTATCTGTTTTTTGTAAGTAGATTGTACGTTGATATGTGGTTCCATTTATGATTGTCACAGATATGGAGTTATATTGGAGAAGCTCCAGCAGCAGGATCCTTCTTTAGTGGGAAGTATCAAAGGTTGCATAGTGGATTCTGCACCTGTTGCTGCTCCTGATCCTCAGGTAATAACATAAGAATTATTAAGAAGGTTAAGAAATTGTCTACTGGATCAATAACTCGTGCATAAAATATGTCTATTCATTGATTTGAAACTAATTGTTGGAAGGTAACTTGGAACATTATCTCCCATCTTTTCGTTTTTTTCTTTTCAAATTTATATTTCAACATTCCTATAATTAGGGATATCCAAAGACCAACATATAATGTGATCAAACCATCTGAAGCGCCCCTTCCACATTTTCTTAGTTCGCACATAACTCCTCACATAACTCGTCCAAGTTTTATGGTTGACAGCTGGCATAGAAATGTTTAAGTCTTAGATTTACCAAGTTTTTGATCGAGGCGTCATCTATATAGATTGATTCATTCAGGTATTGAGCTTTATGTGTCACTAGATCTTTGATTCTGAACTTGCTTTCATTATTTTGCTAAGCTTTTATTTGAAAATACCCTGTTGCCATCTAGCCAACATCTGCGGAATCTGACATGTAACGCACCATTTTACTATGAAGATAGTATTTGATGACTATTTTTGCTTTAATTGATAATGTTATTGCTCATTATTGTTATCTGATGATGTATAGTTTTTTTCCCCCTTATTCTATTTTCTTCGGGATTTCTAATTCTAATGACGGAGATGCCATTTGTCAGGTCTGGGCTTCAGGTTTCAGTGCTGCTTTTCTGAAAAAGAATAGTGTTGCTACAAAGGTTCATGTGAAATCAGTTGACTCCAATGTGGAACTATCGCTTGGCACCAGAACAACTGTGGAACCTAAACCTGCAGTAACTGAAGCAGCTTTGCTAGTCGTCCTTAAGAAGTTCTTTGAAGTCATATTGAATCTTCCTACTGTGAATAGGTAATGTATACTTAATGTTGATGGAGCAACACCAAAGCAAAACTTGGATAAATCCTTCATGTCATTGGCATAATTGTTAGCGGTATTTTGATTTTTAACTGAAGATTACGTTTACACATTTCAGGCGGCTTTCTGATGTGCTAAACGTTTTATCATCAAGGCAACCAAGTTGTCCACAGCTATATATTTATAGCTCCGCTGATAGAGTCATTCCTGCTGGATCCGTAGAATCATTCATCAGTGAACAGCGGAAGGCTGGACTTCAGGTGAGGGCTTGCAACTTCGTGTCCACGCCTCATGTCGATCATTTTAGAAATGACCCAAAACTCTATACTACTCAGCTCAGTCAGTTTCTGGATGACTGCGTGCTTACTTGTTGCAAGAAATCTTGACTGAAGCCATAGAAGCAGCGAACTTTGACACTAACTAATTTACCTTAAGATTTTTATTGTATACAGCTCATAGAGTTGTTTCATTCACTTACATGTTGAACACAAAGGGAGGAGTAATAATTGTACCCAATTACACATGTATTACAAGTACCTGACACAGTTGTAATTATACATTTTTATTAGATTATACATCTAAATGTTTATTTGCCATTGTCGAGACAGCCGGCGGGTTGAACCTTGTTTTGTTGTTTGTATGCTAGTTTTGTGCCCCTTCTTCCTTCAAGATTGTGTCGTATTGCCAACTATAGCAAATTATCCTTGGCAACTTTTGAAGATAATAAGACATAAGATATTGAAGAATGTTATTTCAACCATGTTTGTTAGGTCTGAAAACAAGCATCCTCAAATGTCTGCAGTTGCCTCTCGGCTATGGAATGTTAGCGCTCGCAGTTAGTAATGACAATGTTCATGAGTAATGTTATATAGCAAGTTACTTTTTACCATCAAACAATTGACATGATGCATGCTTCAACGTTAATGCACCCTTTAATTCAACTTAAACGAGCATATTCCATAAAACAAACATATCTCGCTGCAAATTCCATTCTCTAAGGAACAATTACAAAAGACTAGTATCTGACTACACAGGATTTACAACAAAGAATCTCATCCGCAGTTCCCGGTCATAGACCACAACAGACTACGCAGACTTGGTAACTCCCAACTACAAAAAGACTTGTCAAACAATATGCAATGAGCATACAAAATACAGAGGTTGATACAAAAGAAGGAAATCAGTTTCAAAGGCATTAAATCCATTCTTTGGGATTCATGCAGGCATCCAACAACTTCCACTCTTCACTTCCCTCTTCAGGTTTCTGCATTGGAAGCAAGAAAACAATCTCCCACTGTTAGATCAACACTTTCTGTACATTAATTTAGCATGAGTATTCTTGTGCAGTGTTATTGTGAACCTACATGGTCATATTCCCATCGTGCAGTTAATGGCAAAGAAACAAGAATACTTTCAATTCGACCCCCTGTTTTCAGACCAAATGTTGTGCCACGATCATACACCTTGCATTGAAAAAAGAACTGATAAGAGCCAACGTATTTCAAAACCACAATGCCGTGACTTATTAATGTATCTGTTTCGATTATTCAAAGATGACTGATCATTTTGTTACCAAGTTGAATTCCACATAGCGCCCCCGACGCAACTGCTGCCATGCTTTGTGCTTATCGTTAAAAGGCGTATCTTTCCTTCTCTCTATGATGGGAATGTATGCAGGTATCACAGAGTTTGCACACTCTACAATGCAACAAATTTTATGCATGCAGGCAAATTAGTAACCATTTGAACTTGGAGCTTTGCATGTAACCAAAAAGAAACACCAGTATCATGGAGCAAATACCAGTGGCAAATGAAAGAAGCATCTCCTGATCATAATCATTTAGATCATCGAAAAATATTCCTCCAAGTCCTCGTCTCTCACCTCGATGCTGCAAAAAGCCTTAAAAGTCAACAGAGTTCCAAGATAAAATAGCTTCAGATTTTGCACAACACCGGCAACATCAAGACAATCATTAAAGGATGGATTGAGTATATCTTCGTTCAATCCACTATTCCCTTTCATAAAAAATGCTTGAAAAGTACATTTATACAGTCTGGTTAGCATCAATGAGCAAACATTTTCCCAGAAACAAGAAATCAACTCTTATGTAGATAAGATAACTTGTGAGTTTAGCGAAGGATATTTTAAGGTTTAATCCTGATTGAAGTTATCAGTAGGTATGGTTCCCAAAGGAAAAAAGAAAAAAGAAAAAAAGTCAGCATAGCAAGACCAAGTCCATCCTATGCCATTTTAGATTAGTCAATCTGCCAAGTGTT